>JAVIAB010000092.1:101994563-102197063 GCA_032433765.1 Megaustenia siamemsis
TCATTGTAAAAAGTATTGTTATGGAAACAGCGCCATATATTTAGAAGCAGTGATCTCTGCAATATGTGCCACTTTGGCACGCAAGGTTTCTGTTTTTGAGATTGTGGTTCTGCCCTATGTGCCGTCTTCGGCTCGAAAGGACAATAGATAGATAGATAGTTGACTGAATAATAATTCAGCTGTTGACTTCTTACCATCTCGTTCGCTTCTCCATGCTTCTGTGAGAGTTAGGTTGTATGGATCAATCATCAAAAGCTGAATCACTTCGTCTGCAAATCCTGTGAAACTTGTTGAATATAAAAAGTGTCAGATTAAGTGTTAATCTCATGTATTTGCAAAGTCTGGCATGCTACTTATACTGAACGGGATTTTTTTTTCTTCTCTCTTTTATCACGTTCTGTTTTTTTGCCGGCAGGATCGCCGATTTAAGTCAATGCTGTGTTCTCTATCAAAGGCATTTTCTGAGGCTTTTGTACATAGTGAATTGTATTTTTTATTATGTCGTAAATGCCCGTACTCTTCGCATGATTATTCTTAGTAATATCTTAGTCATGTGACTCGCTTATTGTACGATAATCATCGCATTCAATCACACCATATTTCTTTGGTAGGTCTATGAATATTGATTTTATCAGGTCTTCTGGTATATATATCAGCTATTGTAGATATCATTCAATATTTTTGTTATTATTTCAATTCCAAAATCACCCATGGCTTCAATCTCTTCTTTAGTTATATTAAAGAGAAAAGATGCCAAGCAGCTTAAGAGAATGGCTTGGCAGAAGGTCAACAACAGAAATGATAAATAACTGTCGAGATCGAAAGTTGTGGAGAGACATGATCACCTACGCCAGCAGGCATGGTACTTGATGATGATGAAATTCCCTCATTCCTTCTTCTTCTTGGTCTACCTCTATACTAAAGGGAATTAAGCAAAGAAAATGCTCTATCTCAAACTGCTCAAGGAGAAATGATCACGCTGTGTGATCAACAAGTAAGCTTCAAAGAAAATATAAAGACTGCACTAAAGGACTTTTGCATTAGTAACTCAGAATAGAAGAGCGTGGCTGTTACCCATTCAATAGTATGTGGAGTATCTACCAATGGTTTTGTTATATATTGGACAAATAAAATGATGAACTCTCTCCAGATGTAATAAAACCTCAAACTCTTATTTCCATTTCTTCCTTTTCGACTTGCTTCTAACCCTATAACAAACGTTACTTCTCAACTCAGGTTATCCTATTAAACACAGCTATTTCAATCTACGGTATACAAACATTTATTTCATTGTTTCATGTTTATTGTATCATTATTTGTAAATGTGTATTCTTATTCGGTAACTAATGTTTTTATGTTCCTAAGAGAAGAATTTTGACGAAACATCGATAATGATCCCGTGGTTTCTCCCTACAACTTTAAGCTACCATCACGCGTTGTTTATTTAGACTTTTTTTCTACTTTATTCTCCAGCCGTCATGCACTCGCTCCAAACTTTAAATCTTTTAAGCTCTTGTTAATCCTCGTTAAATATAATCATTATCTGTCCTCTCACTCGTCCTTTTATTAAATAGTCAATAAATGTTATTACAGACGCGCTCGAATCTTTTAGTTTTTCTTATTATGTTCTGATCAGGTGCTGCGAGTTACTCTCGTTTCCGTCGCTAGACTAGTGCGTGTGATTAACGTGATTACTGTCTGAATCTTCTCTTGTATTCTACGCAGCTGAATTGTAGTGTGTCTTGCGGTCAATGATGCATCGTTCGTTGCTGGTCCAATGATAGGGCATTACCACAGTCTGCATGTCCATTGCACTGAAATAAAGAGAGTTCAAATAATAGTACTTAGCGGAAACATATCTCTACTCATGAGAAACTGATGATAGATTCTACATTTTGTGTTTAGTGGTTTCAAGTAAAAATATAACAGAATTTGTGTGTTTTTTAAACATAAAGGAAAAAAAAGATAGTTTAAAAGGCAAAAAAAACAACAATATTGAAATAGTATTATTATTATTTTTATCTTGCCACCATAAATGTAAAATGTGTGAAATATTATATCCTCATAAATACACGGATTGACTATTTTCTTGACTGTAACGTCACATTGAGTTCAACAGATGAAGCACTAAACAATTGGTCCAAAATTACACGTAGTCAATGGCCAAAGTTTGTAATTTGATAGCTGGCTGAACAATTCAGATCAACGTTTCATCTGAAATATTTTATCCTGATTTGTAAAGCTGTGAGTTCACATTTATTGTAAAGATGCAAGCTAACAATTAAAGCTGCAAGCTAACAGTTGTAAAGCTGCAAGCTAACAGTAAGATTCCGAATTACATTGTTGTTATGAAGATCACTATAACGACAATGCCGAAACACTTGAGACTCGATTCTCACAAACAATGGACGACGCTAGATATTGGTTATTGGTTATGGAAGGCCTCGGTATCACTGCAAACGAATTAAAATCCATAATTGCTCAACTGCCCGTGGGAGTGGAATCATCCGAATTACTAACACATCTCCCAAACAAAGAAAGGTAACTGTAGTCCCCAACGTAGCAGTCTCAGCACACGCCAAAAGACATAAGGCGAAACCGCGCAGAAAGTGAACACAGCCAACTGTTCCCTGTCATACAATATTATCATTCATCGTAAACAAGCGGGATATCGAAACAGGAATCAAAACGCATGAGACACACAGCTCACGGTGTGCACAGAGCACTTAACTCAGTAGCTCCTGCAACAAGCCGGAACCGGAATATGAGGAAACTGCAAGAAGGAACACTTTTCAGACATAGCCTTCAATTGTTCCTGCCGCCTATCCACCATATACCATGGAAGTTCGCGTCCTCCCGAAAATGATGATCTTCGTAGCACTTCATGATGTTAGGCCATCGTTGATGACTCCAATTCCAAACATATAGACACACAGTGGTGGTAAGTTATCATTTCCACTCCAACAGAAGCCACCTGACCTGTAGTTAGTAAAACACAGAGAGAATATGATTTTGTGACCTTCACTGATTGACTCATACCCTACGACTAATCGATATCTTCAACATACTTTATGAAGAAACAACATATATGTTAAATATTTTAAGCTTACCTAGGCGAAATGTAGCAGATATACGTGTGTGTATGTATTTTTTATGTATGTAGGCGTATGTATACACTGTATGTATGTATCTATATATAGGAGTATATATTGTCTGTTGTATTTAATACGTGTATTACGTCATTACAAAAAGTACGGACCTAATCCTTTATTTTCACAAATAACATAAAATATTGTAAAAAATCTTCAGAAATAGATTTCTGAAGTTTCCTGCCATTTTAAGAAGAAAAGTTTTAGCAACCTGACACCAGACGGGCTTCTTACATTTATTTGTATGTGTTTATTTGTTTGTATGTGTTTAATTATCTGTATGTATTTAATTATCTGTATGTGTTTAATTATTTGTATGTGTTTATTTGTATGGTTTAATTATATGTATGTATTTAATTATCTGTATGTGTTTAATTATTTGTATGTGTTTATTAATTTGTATATGTTTGTATGTGCTTAATTATTTGTATATGTTTATTTTTTTATGTATTTATTTATTTTTATCAAAGTGGCCACAGCTTCAAAATAGCAAATGAGTTGTGTTCGAGTGTTGCCCAGCTGGAGGTTATCAGCCTAAAGTGACTCACCATCGTCTAGAAATGCGTTTGAGTCGGGCGTTGCCAGCGTTGATACTGTTAGCAGGCGATAACATCAATTTCAAAAAAGTATTACTAACTACTGATAAATCGCACAATATGGGTCGATGCAGCTTTGAAGATAAACTGCTCGCTTAACTGTCTGTAGATATCTGCTTAGGAGTACAATAGGAGAGATCTTTTTTTTCCATTGAAACTTAATTCAAGGTAAGCGAAATTCGGTACATAGTCTTACTGGAGACGGACGACAAAGAGGCGGGCATAGTCTCATGTTAAAGTATAGCCATAAATGAGCCCACGCGTTTTCATTGACTTTCCTTGCAAAGTAGTCATTGTTGTAATCACTGTTTTATCTTCAAGGAAAAACAATACTACACGAGACTTTAGTACGTGGGAAACAAAAAAAATTGGTTTGGCACTGATAAGACAAAATTAGATCAAAATACAAACACAATGAACTTTCAACAGGTCAACGGTAGCTAAACTAGTTTTCTATTATGTCTATCAAACCATTACGTTACTATAGTCCGTTCAGAAATTCATAATCACACCTGAATTAGTTTTGCGTGATAACCGCTTGTTATTTTGGTTTTAAATTTTTCATGCAATCTTAGAATATTGATGACGCAAAGATTTGGGTATTTTTTTATTCCACAAAACACAACAGATTTTGCACATCAGCGAATTCCTTTGATCTTTTATGACGATATCACACAAGTTGATTCAAATTGTAGAGTTTACAGTAATCGTGTTAAATTTTCCAGTTTACTGCAATTCTTGCCAGACGCGTATCTACATAGTGCTTAATTGTGGGTGTTGTTCGTTATGTGTATTTGCAAACATGAATTCAATTGGTTACAATTAGTCTTGTCCTTCGGTCACCATTAGATCCCAGGACGTTCTAACTGCAGCTGGAATTGAATTCACATTAATTTTAATCATTCCGAATCTGACGATTCCAAGAGGTTGATAATCATTACTGGCTGGACAAATAGTAATCCATCTCGTTTCCAGTACTCATCTTCCACCCGCAGCACATGTTCAACACACTTCTTCCAGAACAGAATGTCTATTTTTGAGAGAGACTCGCGTGTCAGAACTTCAACATCACACATTTTAAACGTCCTGTTCTGTTCTGCAACTTGTCCTTTGACGTGAGCCCAGACAAGTTCGAATGGATTAAGGTGCGCATGATATGGAGGGAGTCGAAGAGAGGTGTGGCCGTATTTCTCAATGATTTTGTCAACATGGTACAAATTTTTCTTAATCGTATTCTTCACAAGTTGTAACAATTCGGGTTTTAAATATGTGTCGTCAAATTTGACATTTTCATTCGCAAGCCATGTCCTAATTTGCTCTTTTGTATTTGATGCAGTAGGCACTTTGTCTTCCTCTGATGCGACATTGTGGTATGATGCATTATCCATGACTATGCATGAAGGTCTCTGGTAAGGGGTTAAGGCAAAGAAATGCAAATGAATGCATAAAAATGCGAAGCTGCAGTAAAGCTGAATTCGAGGAAAAAATGAAAATAAAAAAATAAAAAATGGTATGTTAGAAGCTTTACGTGATTAGTAGACGACACAGATTCGAATCTGTGTCGTCTACTAATCACGTAAAGCTTCTAACATACCATTTTTTATTTTTTTCAATTTTTCCATGAAGGTCTCTCCAGGATTGGTAAAAGATCGTTCTCCAACCAGTGCCTGAAAATGTTTCCATTCATTTCAGTATGGTAGTCCCTACCATCGGTACTTTTGATTGGAAAATAAGTCCCGCATCATGGACAAGGCCGTTTTCTGTCCTTCCAGCATGCGTTAATATAATGCGCTGGCCTTTGCTGCTCGGAATTGTTCTTTTGAGTTTGCCATTTACTGACTGCCATTCTTTAGGATAGGTGTGGTGTGCGTTGACCCTGATTCGTCCAAATATACAAATATCATACCGTTCACTCCGCCGCTCACGGATCTGCCTCAGGTATTTGCTTCGAGCAATGACCAAGTGTGGTTTTTCACAACTGATATAGTAAAACAGTAACTTTTTTGCATAGTTATAAATTTGCATTTCGAACTCATTGTAATTTAGATATAAATGTTGGTATTTAAAGTCAACAAATTGTCTACTGAGTCTTCACAAAATTAATAAAGATATGCCTTCCCTTCGGTAATTAATGCCAAGGCCGTGGTGCGTCATGTCGTTCAATAACAATTCAGTTTTGTGCACGGGATTTCCTGAAGTTAGTGTTTCTGCAATAGCCAAACTATTTTATGTGAACGACCGCACCAAATTAATGTATATATCCTAAAATGGTGTCAAATTGGAACAGGGTGAATTTAATATACCTAAAGAATAAAACTTTTAAACTAGATCAAATTTCTCAGAGCAAAAAATATTTATATAACGTCAACAATATTCTAAGATTGCATGGAAAATTTAAAACCAAAATAACAAGCGGTTATCACTCAAAACTAATTCAGGTGTGATTATGAATTCTGAACGGACTATAACACTCAGCTACTCACACACTGACTTTAACAAAATAACATTGGAAAGGTGTTATCTAAGGAAACTAAAGTAATAAATCATCAGCATCTTTGAGTGCCGTCTCCGTATAGAAGGTTGGCTACCATGGAGCGCCATTCCGCTCTGTCTCTGCTTTGATGGTGCAGGTTTTCATAGGCTGACCTATCCGTCTTTTCATTGTACTCATTCACGATGCGTCTTGGTCTGCCTCTTTTACCTTGTATTTTCCATTACAAGATTACTTTTAATATGCTGTTGTGTCTTTTAACATGTCCCAAACATTTCATTTTTCTTGTTTGAATTGTATTTAGTAGTTCTCTTTTCATTTTTATTTGTTTTAAGACATAGTTTTTTTTTCTCTCCGTCCAATTCTACCTATTCTTCTATATATTCACATTTCAAAGGCTTCAATTTTCTATTCTGTTTTGTTGTCCAGCTTCCACGTTTCTGCACCATACATGAATGTTGACACGATGTAACATTTTGCTATTCTTAGTTTCAACCCTGATGTTAATCGTTTGGATATTAATATATTTTCATGACATTAAAATTACGTTTTGCCATTCCTGTTCTTTGTTTATTTCAGTTGTGCATTTTCCATCACTGGTTATAGTACGCCCAAGGAAGTTGTAGCTCTGAACTGTCTTCAGGTCTATTACTTCAATTTTGATATACACTTGTAGGTTTTGAGTATTTTCTTTGTTTTTGATCATAGTTTTAGTCTTTTTATTCATATCCAATCCATATTTTTTATTTGTTATGTTTATTTCATTAAGTAATGTTGTAAATCTTTAGGATTTTCTGCTAGTAGTACAATATCATCAGCATATCTTAGGTTATTGATTATCTTTCCATTATTGTTTAGGCCTGGCATCTCAGTGATGTTTTTAAAGACTTGCTCAGTGTCTAGATTGAACAAGCTTGGTGATAGGATGCGTCCCTGTCTTTCTCCCCTTTATATATCAATGAGTGTAGAGTTCTCTTTGTTATATTTTATTATTGCTGTTTGCTTCCAGTATAAATTACATATTAGTAGTATGTCAGTGTCATCTAGACATACTACTTTGGAGAATTCTATGAATCAGGCATATATTGTTTTGTTATTTCTGTGTAAAAAAAAAAGTAAAGTACCCCCGTCACGCCAAGTGGAATCGTATAGGGAATATGGTATTAGTGACCATAAATTTTACAGACCTTCGGCACATGATTTTTGGGGTAATGTGGTCAGTATTACGCCCGTGCTGCTTTACTTTCTCAGAAAAATACCCGGTACCCATTTAAGGCTGGGTGAACCCGGAAGCCGTCGATTGGGATCGAACCCTACACCTTGTCCTTTGTAGTCCAGTTCACTAGCCACTGAGCTATCGCGGCTCCTTATTTCTGTGCACTTTTCGATTACTGTCCTCATACAGAATTACGGCTTCTTTTGTCCCACTATTTTTCCTAAATCCAATTGCTGCTCATCTAATTTAATATTGATTTTGTTCTGAATACTTTCTACATAACTTTTAGCAAGATTGTTGTTACATACCTTATTGTGCATATTGTTCTAAAGTCATTGCATTCAACTGCACAATTCTTTTTTAGGCAATGCAACGAAAATTGATGTTTTTAGTTCCTTTGGTGTGTATCCTGTATTGTATCAGTGATAAATACCACACATAAAGTGTGGCAGTGTTGTGAAAACATAACTTTGATACATAAGATCTACCCGTAATGTTGTATGAACATGTAAGGCACAGTGAGTTCACCACGCTGAAAGTCCAAATTAAAATGTGTTTTATTTTAATGTATTTAAATGTATTTATTTGTTTTATTTTAATTTTATTTACTTTGTTGTAAGATAAAATTAAGATATAAAAAAGCTCATGAAAATTCATTGGACAAATAATTGTATTGATAATTTGAGTGCTCTAAAAAAAGACATTAAACGATCTGCTTAAGGCACTTAGTAACTATATTGGTTTTCTGTGAACGATAGTTGAATTAATGGGAACCGGTTTAGTGTTGCGAATGAATGTGTCATAATGAAATGTGAAAGCTGATTGGTTCACTTCCTGCCCTGTTGCGTTTCTTTATGAGGCGAACGATGAGTCCCAAACACGACATTGTCAGATGAGGGTCAGTGGAGGTTATCAGCTTGAGTAGCAATCTGGACTGTCTTACCAAGTAATTATCTTGTCACGCATAGTGTGGGTGTTTGTATTTGTTTCAATTAGACCGTCTATCTGGCATCATCTTCTTTACATCTTGATTGAAGATGCATCGGCAAAACACTCGTGGTCGAGCCGGCGTGAGATGTCCTCACGGGTAGCAACAAAGTTCCTCCAATTCGGATGGGCCCTTGGCCTTCTGTTGCAAAAATGTCTATGTCAGACCCACTCTGTTCATCTCTATTTTACCCCATCAGATTGACCTTGATCTGCTTCCCTGTCATCTTCTATCTGGAGCTCACTGCAAAGCAGTGTTTGCGATTCTTACAAAGTTAACAGCCAGTACAGCTCAATTGTATGTAAGGGTTCTCTGTACGTCATCGTGGCATCTTCATTGCAGCTTTCATTTTTTTTACTAATCTTATATGTCACAAAATATTGTAAGAATTATCTTCAGGCAACTTGTTCAAATACCAGTTTTAAAGTGTCCTTTATTCTCAGTTTTTCCCAAGAATGTAAACATATTTACATGCATATCAACACATACACAAATATATATTTACATACATACACACATATACACATATAAATGTTCTTATGGACATACATAAAGTAGTAAAGTACGCCCGTCACGCCAAGTGGCGTATAGGGAATATGGTGTTAGTGACCATATATTTTACAGACCTTCGGCACATGATTTTTTGGGTAATGTGGTCGGTATTACGCCCGTGCCGCTTCACTTTTCCTGAAAAAAATCAGGTATCCATTAAAAGTTGGGTGAACCCGGAAGCCGTCGGTTGGGATCGAACCCTACCTCTTGTCCTTTGTAGTCCAGTTCACTAACCACTGAGCAATCGCGGCTCCAAGTACATACATACATTTGAGTTATTTACGGGTCATCATCATTGCACTCCGAACATGTCCATAGGTGCTCAGATCCCTTCCTCAGCAAGCCCCGCAGTGTCCAGCGACTGACGACTCCAGTTCTGTGTTGGTTGATACGTCTTCTTACACGCCCACTAAGTTTATCATTTCTGGCTGTGCCCATCTTAACTCCCATCTCTTTCATCCAAAGGAGTGACGTGGGTTTGTGGTTGTCGAAGTCCTGTTCTCTTCCCACATCTTGGAGGGCATTGATGATGTCCGCCAGATCCATGGTTGACCGTCGTCAACGACAGCGCAGCTAGCCAACCTGTCTGCTCTTTCATTTCCCCGTACACCCGTATGTCCAGGAACATAGACAAAAGTGACCTTACGTATTTTTGACTTCTGCAATGACTCTAACCATTGCATGCGTACAGAGCCTCCACTTTTTTTTATCATGCGCATCGAATCACTCAGTATACAGACGTGGGTGTAGTCTTGTGACTCAACCAGTGAATGTCCTGAGATCAGCCATCACCTTCATCGTCATGCTACTCGTGGTCATGACGTATGCACCACTGTCTTCTTTGACTATTCTGCCTGCCGGGCAGGCTGTAAATGTCCATGCACTTCTTTGGTGTCGTATTACAGATGCGTCTGTATATATGACTGCATCTTTCGCATCGGTGTTATCGCAGATGAGGCCGTTGACCTCCGCATTGACCACGACTGAGTACGGTTCCCTACTTTTCCTGTCGAGTGTGACAGTACAAGAGAATATCCCCTTGAATGACGTAGGCACAGGTATCCACTCCTCGCCAACGTTGATATGATAAGCCCACAGACCTGTTTAATGACATCTTCTGCTCGGCCCACCCATGATTTGCTTCTTTTTAGCCTGGCACCTTCCCCTGTGTTGAGCTCGTGGTGCAATGGATGCTCTTTATCTGCACTAATCTTGAGATATTCTCCAGATTTTGACTCTGTCATCCATGGTTGGAAAGTCAAGAAGATACTTCATTGCTACACAGGGAGCGTTCCTCGTACACCCCAAGATGATGCGCATGGCCTCATTTTGTATTTTATCCACTCTGTCAATTTGAGTCGTACTGACAGTAAGAATTGCCAGGGCATACTCGATTTGTGCGAGGACGAATCCCTGGAACAGAAGAGTAAATAGCCTCTGCTCGTTGTTGGCAGCTGCCATGACCTTCAAGGCGGCTAATCCTTTGCGGGATTTTGTTATCACATGGTCAACGTGGTCCCGAGAACACAGGCTGCTATCAAACTTAACTCCGAGGTATGTCATCAACTTGTCCCTGGTCACCTCTTCAGCTCCCATTCGTACTACCGGTGTGTGCGTATTAACGATATGATTGTTAAAGGAATTGAAACTGATGTTTTATTAGGATTAACCAAGGCACCTGAAACCCGAGACCAGGAAGAAATGCGATCGAGTTTGTCTTGCATTGTGGAGGCGATTCCCTTCTGTCTCTTCCCTGTCGATATACCAGAATATCATCAGCAAAAGTCATAGTTCTTCCCCTCCCATCCAGCTGTTGTTCCGTGATCGTTATTGTGTACACGTTAAATATAACTGGTGACAATGGGGAGCCTTGTGGCAGCCCTGGACAAATGGATGTTGGCTCGGAAGACCAACTTCCACATCTGAGTATCGCCTTCCTCTGAAACAGTGCCGCGGCGATCCATCTAATGAGGAAGGGGTGCACTGCCAGTTTGAGGAGCATGTGCATGAGGTATTCAAATGGTGCTCTGTTGTATGCATCCTCGCGGTCTATAGCAGCAGCATGTCTCCTCTCGTCTGTGAAAGCCTTCGAAGACATAATATGTGAAGACAGCCACGTTGAGTAATGTCTCTTTGTTATATCTATAACCTCCGAGTGTGGGTGGGAAATGCGCGTTTCTGTTCAAGGTGACAGGTGAGAACAGAGGCAACTATTTTCTCCAGTAGCTTGCCCTCAGTGTTCTGCATCGTGATGATTCCGTAGGCACTGATCTGAGAATGATCTTTGTTTGGCTTCGGTAGTGGTAGTAAGTAGCTGTGAAGCCACTTCTCCTTAATCTGACCATTCCAAATGATGGTATTAAACTCTTTGGCCAATTTTTTCAATTCGTCGTCAGCTAAATTGCCTATGTCGTCGTACCGAACACCATCTTGACCAGGAGTAGTGTTGTGTGACCTTTTAAGTGTCGTGCGAATGGTATCGGTTGTGATTGTGAGATCTTCTTCCAGCACTACATCCTTACACATTTTGACAGCCTTATTTCTTTGGTCCGTCTACTCAATGTAGCGGGCAAGCAGGGCCTTCCCTTTGCTCTCATTAGATTTGTGCCATATCTGGCCTGTGCTCTGAAAGTCTGGTATGCCTCTGTGTCGTGTTGTGCCAATCATGCTCTGATGAAGGCACCAGAATGTAGCTAGAGATTTTTCTAAACACAGTTTTTGACAGAAATTATTCCATTTGGCATCCTTAGCCTGCTTAGCACATAGTTTAAAGTGCATCATTTTTTGGTCGACCTCTTCTTTCAGACGCTTCAAGAGCTCAGGTTGTGTGTTCCATTTTTTCTGGCTTTCTGCCATGTCTTGGCCGTTTGTCTCTTGTTCCGCTAAGCTTTCTCGACGTCTACGTTCCACCAGGGTGGCTGCGTCCATCTCACCTGCCTCCTACGAGGGGTGCTCTGTTTCCTATGTATGATTTTGCTAATGACGTTCTGGTCTGTTTTCTCGTAGTGGAATGTGTGTAACTTTCTTTTCTGTCTTCTATTTCTGCTTTTCTCAATTAGGAGGGCACATGGATAGTGATCACTTCCGTGGAATCCCTGTGCATTTCACCTGCAAACCGGTGCGAAGGTGGAAGCCACCAGTGCCACGTCTATGACACTATCAGAGTCCCTGTTCGAGTGGCCATTCTTATTGCCCTTCCATCATTCAAGCATACTAAATCGACTGACCCTAGTGCGTTCTCTAGATCTTCTCCCTGCTTTTTGGTTATGACGTTACTCCACTGGTTGCCTCTAGCATTAAAGCCTCTGCAGAAAATGATGTTCTCTTCCTCGAAATCGAAGAGATTCTGCCATTGTTGTGTGTCCACCTTCCCTTTACAGGCATACACATTTACAACTACGAAATGAACTGGGGTCTACATCCTAACCGCATGTACCTGCAATTCTGCATTGTCCACGCAGAGATATCGACCTCAGCTGCCATCATATTGTTGTGCACGTGGATGGCCTGCCCAAGGTGTCGTCTATTGAAAAAAAAACAATGAAATCCAGGGGCATTAACTGTCCTAGATACATACAACCACACACACACACACACACATATATATATATACACACACACACACGTAAATGTAGTATGTTTCTCTCTTCCCGTGTATTTTGCTGTTGTAACCAAGTATTATTATTATAATTAAGTTTCAAATGGAGCTCATAAAAAAAAAAAAAAAACATCAGAAAGAAGCAATCAACATTTTTCGAGCACATCATGAGAAGATGATTCCTGGAAAACTTGGTTACAACTGACAGAATAAAAGGAAGAGAGATCGCGGACGACAAGAGAGAAAATACTGGATCGCTTGGTGTCATGGCATGGAAAACAGTCAACACAGAACTAATACGATGCACTGTAGATAGAAGATTGTGGAAGGGCATGATCGCCTACGCCAACCGGTATGAACATGATGATGATGAACCAAGTATTCCAATTTTCATCTTCTCATGATGTTGATTGTTTCTTTCTATGACTTTTAGGAACTCCCTTTTCAGTGTTGGCCTCTTTGAGAATTTCCTCGTTGATCGTTTTAGCTGTCTAGGGAACTTTCAAAATTTTTCTAAGAAATCCAATCTCTGTGGCCTTTAATCGTCTTTACATTTGGTTGCTTACTGTCCATGATTCGCTTCCATAGGTCAGAATTGGCTCTATATAGCACCAATAAACTTTCAATTTCACTTCTATTAACATAGATATTTTTGCATAAGACGGTTTACCTTTTCTGAAGTGCTATTTTGACCTGAGCTGTTCTGTTTTTCATTTCTGTGGTGCATCTTCCATCTGATGTTATTATTGTGCCCAAGTATTTGACGCGTTGTTCTTGTTTCAGATTTATCCTGTTTATATTTATGCTGCATGATGGTGATTGTTTCTTCGATATAACCATTACTTCTGTTTTCTACTATTCAGACTCGTATCTTTCTTGATGCTTTCTTTTACTATTATGTCTATCATTACTTTTAGTTCATTTTCTGTCTCTGCTATTAAGACTGTGTCATTTGCATAACAGAAATTGTTTAAGTTGTGACGCTGATTTCAATTTCTTTTATATCTACTATTGATCTCATAATATGTTCGCTGTAAAGTGAAAACAAATCCGGCGTTAGAACAAAGCTTGTCTGACTCATTGTTTTATATATTGGAACTATCCTGTTTGGTTTCAAATTCTTATGGCTGCTGTTTGTTGCCAGTACATGTTTTTTATAATAATTCTCAGATCCTTGCCATCAATGTTTAACTTCAGCAGCATATTGATTATTTCCACATGCTTTTCTTTGTCAAATACTTTTGTGTAGTCTATAAAGCACATATATAGATTCTTCTTACTGCTCTAAATCTTTTTATCAACGTTTTCAGAATGTATATTGCATTATTGGCCCCCTTTCCTTCCACAAATCCACATTGTTCCTCACTTATTTATGTTTTTTTTTTGTTCCTTACACGGCTCATGATGATTCATGAGACTAATAGCGCGATGGTCTTCACAATCAGTGGCGCCTGACTTCTTCTGTATGGCTAGAAAGACAGATTTTAGTATATTTTCTGGTATGTGTCCACTGTTATATATGTAGAGTCTTCAGTCCACATATTTATTTAAGCAAGATGTCCGATAGCAAAAGTTGGTATGCGTGGCACCACATCTAGCGCATCTCTTTGCAAGTCCTCTAACCAATGGTGAAGAAATTACGCTAAAAAAATAATCTTATGCAGCTCTTACTTGACAGTAACATTATGTACCACTGAGCTTAGTCTTTAGATCATGCACTGCCATTTGTTTACTGCACTCTTCACTGGCCAAAACCAAATGATTTCGTCAAGACGTTGATGGTTTTTTGTGTCCAAAAATCTAGGTCTCCTATTACCTTCGTTTCGATCGATTCCATTACCTGCTGTTAACTTACTCACAATTCTGTAGGTAGTCTGCTCAAGAATGTTCACTTTTTAGAAATGTTGGAACGTGTTCAATTTCCTTCTATTCTGAAGCTGTGAAATTAATATTCACTTTGACTTTGTATCCAATTTTGCCACCAGCATTATAAATTGTCTTCTGCTCTATTGTCAAGGGAATTTACAGTATTTTGTTGGTTTACTTTTGATAGTATCTGCTAACTTAAATGAAGTGTAAATATAGAGAAGATCGTGTATATTTAATTAGTCTTGAGCATTTTTAGCTCAGCAGTAAGACTATCATTTTTTTTTGCAATTCACTTTCAGTGTATATATGTGTGTACACATGAAACATGAAATGAGAGCTCTTTTATCTCAATTATTCTATATATGTTGTGTTGTTAAAATATCATTGACAAACCATATCTTTTGGCATTCGCTTGTTCACTGTATTTTTTTTCTTTAACAGACTGGTTCCGATCCAGTATAGGCGTGCCATTGAGTGCATGTACATGTGTTATAATTGGAAGAACTTGGGTATGTAATGTCTTTTTTAAAATACTTTATGAGGTTGTGTCTTTGTGTGCATGATCATGGCTTTAGCAATGTTGTTTGCGTATGGGGGTGTGCGACTCTAGAAGTTGGGTACAAGAACTAAAACTATGTTATCTGAAGTGGCAGTTTTAAATGAGCATTCAAAAAAGAACAATTATCATATTATACTTGAAGAGATGTATCGAACGAATAGCAGTAGAGGGAAGGAGAAAGGTATATAGAAAAATAACGAAAAATTTAACAACCCATACGGAGAGAAATATAAATAAAGAGATGAAATAGAAAGATGATTAACTAATGAAGTAAGAAATATAAATGAAATAAAAATAAATTTGGTGATTTGAGGCTAGTTCTTTTTTTTTTCCTTTTCAGGTCAATATCCTATTTGAAGATCCACTAAATTAGCAATGAATTTTTACCGACTAGTAACACTTATTTTTTTTCTTCGTTTAACTTTTATCGCCGCCAATCTACGTGCCTATTATCCTGTTATCGTCGTTATTGTCATACCTATTGTCATGGAACAATCTTCTAAGTACTACAATGAGTTATATATATATATATATATATATATATATATATTGGATAGGCATGGTTATATGTAGCAGACGAATCATGCTCTGTAAACACTAGAATGAAACATGCATGGTGCTTGAGGTTGATTTGTTTTTGCTTCTTCTCTTTTGCTAGATTTATCTTCAAGTGGTGTTTAGTCTGACACATGCAATCGCAGCGTCATTTATCAAATGATTGGTCTAGTACGTTCCATCTGATCCGCTAAACTGCTTCCGTATTCTTTTGAACGTGTATTAGGATTACACAAAGTACTCTCAATTATTTCTGCCTTTTCAACATTCATGTTAGGATCGACTAAATTACTCTATGTGTACAATATACATATGTATATTACTATATGTGTACATATGTTTCGTATGTGTTTGTGGGAATTGACAAATAACATATTATCAGCGACATATTGTCTAATTCTTCTAGCGCGAAGAACATTTACCGCGCTTTTCTTGTTGGTGTATACTCCGTTGCTGTTTGATTCATCATTTTCATACTGGTTGGCGTAGGCTTCCATGTCTATCCATAACTCTCTAACCACAGTGCATCGTATCAATTCTACTGTTGACTGTTCACCGTGCTACATACAAGGTTATCTAGTATTTTCTCACTCTGTTGTCCGTGATCTCTCTTTTCCTGTATTTTGCCACTTGTAACCAAATATTCACATTTCCCTCCTCTCACGATGTGCTTAAAAAATGTCGATTATTTCTTTCTAGTGTTTTTTAGAAGATCTTTTTTTATGTGTGTTGGCCTCTGATAATTTCCTGAACATTCTTCTGTAAAATCCCATCTATAAGGCCGATAATTGTCTTTCATTGTTTACCACTTTCCGAGATTTGCTTCCACAGGTCAGAATTGGCGCTATTTAAATCAGTGATGAACTCTCTTTCTCACTTCTATTGACATAGGCCTGTTTCACAAGTTCTTTTTTTTCATTTTCTAAAATGTTACTTTGGCTTGTGTCATTCAGCTTTTAGTTTCTGTGGCGCATCTTTAGACGGGTGTTATTATTGTAGGAATAATAGAACAAAGAAGTATGTGTTAGCACTCGGAAAAATTGACAGACAAACAACAATAGAAAAAAACGAAGAACAATATATGGTCCGAAGTGGGATCGAACCCGTACTCAGTGGCACCGCGCCTTGCCACGAGAAGCCGAACGCTTGGCACACTGCCACGCAGCCAACTAAAAAATTGGCTATTGTAGCAGTGTCTTACACGATGACGTTCTCAATGACTATAGCATAGGGTAACGATCACAGACAGGAAATAAATTGTATATTATTGTTATTATTGTACCCAGGCAGTTAAGGTTCTGCACTTGTTTCAAATTTGTCTCGCTTATTTTTATTTTGCATGGCGGCTAGGTTTATTTCTTCGATATGACCATTATTTATGTTTTCCTTCAGTTTAGGCTGAGACCTTTTTTGTTTTCTGTCTCCTTCCTCTGTCTAAATCAGGGAAAAAATTACTCTGCTGAAGGGGAACACCGTTATTATGCACTAATTTTTGCTTCAAACGATCGATACTGTTATTCATTGGTTGTCTTTATACACGCCATCAAAATCGTTTCTAAATTGACCATTTCTGCGAAATTTCTTAGTGGAATACGATCTATGCAGTCTTTGTTCTTTGCAAAACTTGCTTGCCCTTTTCTTTTACTTTACAGAGTCGTTGTATGGCGATCATGTGGAGTATGTTGCTAAGCACCAAGTAAACGAGTCGATTATTGTCTTCTAATTTGAAATCATGAATTAGTGACGCTTCGCGTCAGTAATTCTGTATATAGTCAGCAAGTCATAAATGACTACTTACGTCAGAATCATCAGCAACAAGAGCTGACCACGAACCTACTCCACCTGTCAGTGGTGCCTCTGAAAAGAGACTAACTAATTTGACTGTGGGAGTAGAAATTGAAGAGGGAGTAACTTGACACTCAAAGTTGCAGTACCGAAGTCGAATGTATCGGGCCGAAATACACAAATATCACAGCTTCCTGTGAGCAACCTAGAGGATCCATACAACAGAGTATCTCTGGATTTCCTGATGTATCGGCTTGTCGAACTTAAGACCAACTCATTCCTCCCTTATTGCTCAATCTTGTATTTCTGCAGCCCAACGAAGGGAGGTATGTGTTAAGTGGACCTCCGAAGCAATGACAATTCACCCCGGACTTCCACAAGTTTCATCTTTATCTCCAGCGTTGTTCAACGCCTACACAGTCAGGATTACAAGTGATCAAATGTTAGAACAGGGTAGAATATATCTTACTCTGATGGTGTGTTAATATATTGCCAGGAAAGAGATAGAGAGAGTTGCTGAGGAACTTCAGACATCGTCTGTGGTGTGGGGAGGCAAG
Source organism: Megaustenia siamemsis (assembly GCA_032433765.1). Classification (NCBI taxonomy): domain Eukaryota; kingdom Metazoa; phylum Mollusca; class Gastropoda; order Stylommatophora; family Ariophantidae; genus Megaustenia; species Megaustenia siamemsis. The sequence goes on from JAVIAB010000092.1 coordinate 102,012,479, forward strand.
AGCACTTGTCAATCCGACGATAGCAACATTGACATGGTTTACTTTGAATAATGGCTTAGTCAACAAATTAAAGTCAATTGTGAATCTGTGTTCAGATGTTGTGGGAGAACATTATGCGATGGGATCGTCTGAGTGTGTGGTTTGGTTTGAGCCTTACTTCTTTTAACAAGCATGTAGACCAGACATTAGTGAAAGACATAGAGGCCCTATCTGCAATGAGGATCATGGCATCAGCACAAATTGAGCAGCGTCATCTTGTTTTTTTTTTTTTTTATGCCAGGCGCTGGCACTATCTGTGATTGGGTAAACACTGGTGACCCTGACTCTCAGCCATTCACAGATAGAACAATTCAAAGGGATACAACATGAGGTAATATGTGTCATCCTTTGGTGCACAAAAGATACTCAGTGTAGGCCGATGCGTTTACCTCTTCCATTTCCCCATCTTGTCAGACAAAGTAAGACTTTTTCTAGCAAGTGCCTACCTTCGAATAAGTGAAAGTCCACGTCATCCACTATATTGTGAATTTATGGGTACAATAGGCAGCAAGCTAAAAAATATGACAAGCGTTGAAGGGGCAAGTTATGGGTATAGTTAAGCAGGTGTGTTAAATCAAAGACATAAATCTCGGGGAAGAATGGGTGCGAGTGAAGCACGTCCTTTCTCGTCGTCATCATACTAGATACAGAATGTAGACAACAAAACATATTGGCCATTGAGGCAGAAGTGCAGGCCTTGATTTTCGAGAACTCTTCTGGTAGTGGCGCATGTTATTTACACAGCATCGATCTGTTATTCGGCAGGTACAGAGCTCGTGGGCTTTCATAGTTTATGTTGGAGGAAGAACTGTGAAGGAAGGCAGTGGTACTTTTTCATTGACTACAAGTAGTTTGGAGATTATGGTTGTTACAAAGGTATTAGCATGGCTTGAAACACAACTTTATACACATCCTTGTTTCCTTGGTGACTCAATGAGTATGCTCAGAGAGATTGTAAGTGACTGCTGAACGGCAGTGGTTATATTCTCTGAGGAGATCTATTCTAACAAGTGTCTGCTTGATTTTAATGCCAGAGCATGCGAGTGTAAGGTAAAGGTAAAGCACAAGACTTGAATCGACCGGTGTCTTAGCACGATAGTTTTCACTCTGCCTTTTTAACTTATATTACGAGCGAAGGCTTTTTCCCCCCTAATAAGGGTGAAATGAAATATTGTAATTCATTCTTAATATGAAATGAATACTATTTACTGTATTACTCATTTAATCCTGAATACTTTTATTCAGTTTCCTTCTAGAGTTTTCTTTGTTTCTAGAGTTATCCACTCTTGTGTTTGGAATAGATTGGGGAAACAGCTTTGATTAATTCAAGGATCTTGGAAAATGGAAGAACTATTTTATTATCCGATAAGAACCAAAAAGTTGTGTGGACCGCCTGCTTCTGTCAGTCTGGTGGCCACAGTAAAGGAGCAGAACAACATCAGAGAAAGGACAAGATTACTTTTTTGCATCTTAATGTTAGTAGATGGGAATGCAACAACATAAAATGTAAAAGATTATTTTTTTGCATTTTAGTGTTCTTTGTAGATGGAAGAACAACATTATAGAAAGGACACTATTAATATTTGAATTTTAGTGTTTGTAGATGAGAGAACAACATCAAGAATGGAGGAGAGCTATCTTTGCCTCAGTAAACAGTTATTAAGTGTTCAGTTATGAAGCAAACTGCGTAGACCTCATTCAGAGTGGCCAATCGACCACCAACGTTGCAGGATATATTATGATCATTTAAATATACACGAATTAGTTGTAGCATTAGAATAACCAATACATCATTCTTCTTCACAATATATAACCAAACGGTTGTTTTAGTTTACATGTTCAACGTCTAAGCTTCCGTGCAACAGTTCAGTATTAAATAAATTACAACTCTACTAAAAACTGCTGACTTTAGGAATGGTCATAGAAAAATAAAGACTAGGTACGCAGTCCCTTTTAATTGCGTGCTAAGTTTAAAGAAATTAAGATGTAACATACAGGGCATCACAATGCTCCTAACAGGCGAAGAAAACTATTGAAGCTAACAAGCAACAAAGTTACTGACTAAATGTGACCGAAGCGAGAGCTTGTGTTAGCACGATCACAAATTTAAAATGTGAGAACAATTAGTTACTGACAGCACGCAAGATGATGCTTGGTCATAAATTACAATGGTTTTACTTATTGAAGTATCATTTCTGCCTTCGTAATGAAGCGCTTGTATATTTTATATCTTGTCCCAGACCGTGTAGCGTACTTGCTGTTGTTACCTTGTAGCCGTGCAGGATTTCTGTAAAATTATAAAAACTAATAAACAGATAGACACACAGTTTTTCTTATTTCAGATAATCAAATCGTTGTCTGTTGTGAGATCATAATGATACGTGATTAGGCTTCAGTTTTATGATAGGGACTAATCACTTATATATTTTTCTATGTGTTTGATATTGAATAATTTTCAAACCTATTTCTGGAATCACCATTTCTTAATCCTAATTTTCTTGTGATGTAATTATTCGTATTCTGTTTCTTTATAACATCCCATTTGATAATGTAGGCATCGGAGTGGTAGAAATACACTTGAGTTTAAAATGTTGTTTAGTAAATGTTATGTTCGATTGCCTTAGTTACGCAGACAATATGTCACAGCAACGGCTTCTGACGTCTTGTTTATATTTCTCTTTCGAATATCCTTCATTTGTAATAATTCCTTAAAAGAAACACAATGATTACGACACATTTAAATACAAAACAAAAGAGTGAAGAGCATAAAAACTATGAAGTATTAATTTCTTACACATGTTAGTTTCAGCGAAAAATGTTAACTTCTGCCTAATACAACCTGCACAAGCATGTTTATTTATTGAATGTAAGTAACTTCAGTGTTGTAGAATGAAACTGTGCTGCAAAATTAAGAGGACAAAAACTTGTATTACAAAGGGAAGGATTAATACAAAGTACACTATTAAAGTAAAAAGGAGATAGAAGGTTGTTGCGATAAAAAAAAATAATCATCTAATCACCTGCAGACATGGTACTTCATAATGATTTATTTGTAGATGCATTTCGTTTTTTCTGTCAACATTAAATGTTGAAGCTTGTAATCTCGTGTTTCTGTCGCCTTCTACCGACACAAGATGATTTTATGTAATGTGCGACATAGTGAACCATAGACTTTTATCTACGCACTGGTTAAAATAGTGAAGCAATAAAAGGACATTTGTATATAATAAAATCGCTGTTTGAAAAAAAGGGAATTCATAGAAGTGTTTTATGGCGCAATTAATTCAACTGAGCTTAGTCACAAATGTTGCAAGTGACGTGTGCGAGAAGAGGACAGACTAGCTGGTTGAAAATGTCAGTTTTATTTTTAAAAAATCATTAATATGAGATATACGTATGTTGTGTTTAAATATAAAACTGTTATGATTATTTACGGGTTGTGTCTGTTAGCACGTAAATCGTTCTGTTCATACATGGAGATTCCAGCATAATTCACGAACTTCGTAGTGGACCACCGTGGCATTTTTCGTAATTGCTTTTGTTTCTATGAGTGTAATAGTTTTTCTATTCTTGTGTTCAAGACTGCGACGCGACAGAGATGATGTATGTTTAACATTTTTTAAATTGCAAGTTGATCAGTTTCTGTTTCTTTCTTGTTTCATTTATTTAGTGATTGTGTCAATCCAGACTCTCATTACAAGTTTGTTGCCGGATGTTTTATGTTGCAAGCTTCTACTTCTCGTTTTTGGATTTCATTCTAATCAGACGTCGTAACCATTCAGTTCGTTGATGTTTCTTGTGAACATTCATTTCGTTGATGTTTCTTATGAACATTTAGTTCGTTGATGTTTCTTGTGAACATTTAGTTCGATGATGTTCCATGTCATTTAGTTCGTTGATGTTCCATGTCATCATTTAGTTCGTTGATGTTCCATGTCATCATTTAGTTTGTTAATGTTCATTGTCATCATTTAGTTCGTTGACGTCCAATGTCATCATTTAGTTCGTTGATGTTCCATGTCATCATTTAGTTAGTTGATGTCCCATGTCATCATTTAGTTCGTTGATGTTCGTTGTCATCATTTAGTTCGTTGATGTTCGATATCATCAATTAGTTCGTTGATGCCCCATGTCATCATTTAGTTGGTTGATGCTCCATGTCATCATTAATTTTGTTGATGTTCCATGTCATCATTTAGTTCGTTGATGTTCCATGTCATCATTTAGTTCGTTGATGTTCCATGTCATCATTTAGTTCGTTCATGTCCCATGTCATCATTTAGTTCGTTCATGTCCCATGTCATCATTTACTTCGTTGACGTTCCATGTCGTCATTTAGTTGGTTGATGCTCCATGTCATCATTAATTTTGTTGATGTTCCATGTCATCATTTAGTTCGTTGATGTTCCATGTCATCATTTAGTTCGTTGATGTTCCATGTCATCATTTAGTTCGTTCATGTCCCATGTCATCATTTAGTTCGTTTATGTTCCATGTCATCATTTAGTTCGTTGATGTTCCATGTCACCATGTAGTTCGTTGATGTTCCAAGTCATCATTTAGTTCGTCGATGTCCCATGTTATCATTTAGTTCGTTGATGTCCCATGTCATCATTTAGTTCGTTGATGTCCTATGTCATCATTTAGTTCGTCGATGTCCCATGTTATCATTTAGTTCGTTGATGTTCCATGTCATCATTTAGTTTGTTGATGTTCATTGTGAGCATTTAGTTCGTTGATGTTATGTTTCATGTCATCATTTAATTCGATGATGTACCATGCCATCATTTACGTCGTTGATGTTCCATGTGAGAATTTAGTTCGTTGATGTCCCATGTCATCATTTAATTCGTTTGATATTCCATGTGAGAATTTAGTTCGTTGATGTCCCATGTCATCATTTAGTTCGTTGACGTTCCATGTCATTATTAAGTTTGTTGATGTCCCATGTCATTATTAAATGTGCTGACGTTCCATGTCATCATTTATTTCGTTGACGTCCCATGTCATCATTTAGTTTGTTGATGTCCCCTGTCACTATTAAGTTTGTTGATGTCCCATGTCATCATTTAGTTAGATGTTTTCCATGTCACCCTTTAGTTCATTGACGTGCCATCTCATCCTTTAGTTCGTCGATGTCTCATGACATCATTTAGTTCGTTGATGTCCCATGTCATCATTTAGTTAGTTGAAGTTCCATGTGAGCATTATATCGTTGATGTCCCATGCATCATTTAGGTCGCTGATTTCCCATGCCATCCTTTAGTTCGTTGATGTACCTTGTCATTATTTAGTTAGTTGATGTCCCATGTCATCTAAACTATTCGGTGATGTTCCAAGTGAGCATTAGGTCGTTGATGTCCCATGTCATCATTTAGTTTGTTGAGGTCCCATATCATAATTTAATTCGTTGATGCCCCATGTCATCATTTAGTTCGTTTATGTTCCATGTCATTATTTAGTTTGTTGAGGTCCCATATCATCGTTTAGTTTGTTGAGGTCCCATGTCATCATTTAGTTCGTCAATGTTCCATGCCATCATTTAGTTCGTCGATGTCTCATGACATCATTTAGTTCGTTGATGTCCCATGTCCACATTTAGTTCGTTTATGCTCCATGTTATTATTAAGTTTGTTGGTGTTCCATGTTATCATTTAGTTTGTCGATGTCCCATGTCCACATTTAGTTCGTTGACGTCCCATGTCATTATTAAGTTTGTTGATGTTCCACATAAGCATTTAGTTCGTTGATGTTCCATGTGAGCATTTAGTTCGTTGATGTTCCATGTGAGCATTTATTTCGTTAATATTCCATGTGAGCATTTATTTCGTTAATGTTCCATGTGAGCTTTTATTTCGTTGATATTCCATGTCGTCATTTACTTCGTTGATGTCCCATGTCATCATCTAGTTCGTTGACGTCCCATGTCATCCTTTAGTTCGATGATGTACATGTCATTATTAAGTTCGTTGATGTCCTATGTCATTATTAAGTTCGTTGATGTCTTATGCCATCATTTAGTTCGTTGACGTCCCATGTCATCCTTTAGTTCGATGATGTGCATGTCATTATTAAGGTCGTTGATGTACCATGCCATTATTTAGTTCGTTGATGTCCCATGTCATCTAAACTATTCGGTGATGTTCCATGTCATCATTTATTTCGTTGACTTCCCGTGGCATCATTTAGTTCGTTGATGTTCCAAGTGAGCATTAGGTCGTTGATGTCCCATGTTATCTTTAAGTTCGTTGATGTCCCATGTCATTATTAAGTTCGTTGATGTCCCATGTCATCATTTAGTTCGTTGACGTCCCATGTCATCCTTTAGTTCGATGATGTACATGTCATTATTAAGTTCGTTGATGTTTCATATGGGCATTTAGTTCGTTGATGTTCCATATCATAATTTATTTCGTTGAGCTCCCATGTCATCATTTAATTGGTTGATGTCCCATGTCATCATTTAATTGGTTGATGTCCCTTGTCATCATTTAATTTGTTGATGTCCCATTCCATCATTTAATTTGTTTGATGTCCCATGTCATCATTTAATTGGTTGATGTCCCAAGTCATCATTTAAGAGGCGGTGTACCAAAAGTCCTCACAGTGTTACCAGTTTAACGCTATTTCTTTTTATTTGTAGCCTTTATTATACCTCAATTTTCACATGATTAAAGTTGTTCATAGGCTCGCATGGTAGCACATATTGTCGGTGCAGACTGTGCATCCATTAATTTATTCAGTTTGTGTTTCAGTTAAACATTGTGCCGCCTTTGAGGCTCTTTGGTAGTTGTATCGTTTACTTTCTGAAATATGTTTTCAAGCTCTTTATTCTATGCTATCTTCAGGTAAAACGTTTTTTTTATGAAAATGTAAAATTTTATTTTCAATTTCAGCTGCCAAGGTTTACTAAACGTGCGCTTTCTTGCGTATGGCGCATCAAGAATTTTCTTTTGTTTCCGAAAGGGCTAGGCATATAATATTATTTGCTATGAATTTAGGAGTAGATGCACTTCACTAGAAATGAACCAAGAAGACAAACTAGATGGGTGCACCATTTTCTACGTTCTAGACCGATGAATCGATAGTATAACGATGCAGTACTTTCAATGGAGGAGTAGGAAGAATAGGTGAAAAGAGAAGTGAATTACTCTTTTATATCTTATTAATCTCTTTTATTTTCTTGGTGCTTACATTATCATTATGTATGGGTAACAACCAATAAGGATTTCTGAGAACAATCTACAACCACGTCACGTTATTCGAATGTAGCCATCATAACTGGTACTAATGCGGTCGTCAAACCAATGGATGGTAGCAACGTATCTCTCATATCTATCTGTCCGTCGCTTCTGATATCTCTGTGCCTGCCCGCTGAGGGGAACCGACAAATAGTTGTGACGTTTTTAGCATTGTGAGAAGGGGCGTATGTGGGTAAAATGAGGTCAGTCGTCTATAACTCGCATAGCTCGAAACGTCACAAGTATTTGGTTGTTTTCGGGAAAACCATCTCAGTGAGCAGGCTCAGAAATATCGGTGGGGACGATCTATCTATCTACCTGCCTGTCTTTCACTGTATATAAATATTTATAAGAAATTCCAGCAGTCGTCACACTCATTCCATAATGAAAAGTCAAAAACAAAAACGAAAAACAACGTTCATTAAGCCATCGTTTGAAATAACACGATTTAATAGCTGAACAATTCAGAAGGTATCAGTTATAATGTATAGTTTATAGCATATAGTTTAATTAAAATAGATGTCGCTATTTTATCATTTTACTACTACATTTTTAGACGGATGTTTCAGTGACGTGTGTAAAACATTATTCCGTGTGCACGGTAGCTATATCTGTTCCAATGACACATTAGAATATTTTAACTTCCCTCTATCCATTGATATTTTGATGGGTTATTTTGGTTCGGGTTTCGGAGTTTATTCTAAATGTTGTTTGCTAAACAAGTTGATATTTTTGTTTAATAATCAAGAATAAATGAACGTTTTCAGCTTAAAACAACCAGGTTATTAAGTGTAATGGGTGTGTGGTCTTTATTCTCCTTACTTATCGAACACGCCTGACAGGCCCACCCCCACCCTTTTTTTCCCAGGCATAATTTAAATATGGGACACATACTTTGATCATAGTGGTTGTTTTTGTCACAACAACGCAGCATTATTTGTATCGTCATCATCATATGTCACACCGCTTGGCGTGGGCGATTATGTTCTTCCACAATTCTATGTTCACAGTGCATGGTGGATTGTCTTTCCATCAAGAAAAGTAAACAGCTAAGCCACCTCTATCCCGTAAAAAAATCTAGAGTATAGTTTGAGTCTACATCAAATTGCGATTATCGACCTTAACTGATGTCCATACACACACACGCACACACGCACGCCACGCGTGCGCGCGCTGTATAGTCTATAATTAATTAATAGGTCAGCAATGTAAATATTGGATAAAACATTTGCTGGAAGAACAGATGGCCGAATCGATAACTTGACTTGCTCCAGACCAACAGAGCGCGGGTTCGGATCCCGCTAGGTCAGACAGTTTTACTTTCAGGGATGAAATAAAAACTCAGACCGGAACATTTGGTAGCGACTGTACTCTACAGTCAGTGTTTATTCTCCGGTCTGATAATTCCCAAGATGGCGGGTCGTAGGAATGGGGCAATGCAGGTAGAGATAATTACATTTTACTTGCAACTGAGCGAAGACAAGTTTTAGTGAGGACAAAGCAAAAGGCTTTGTAAACGCTTTGTGGCATGTATAGTGTTGGGTATTAACATTCATTTGTTTCCATAGCTATTGACACATCTGTGTAGTTGTAGTCTGGGTGCACGCTAATTCGTCACACTTTCTGCGGACAAAAGTTATAGTACCCATTTTCAGAGGCAGATGCATATCAAAGCCTTGTCGATCAAAGTAAAAAAGAAATTCTCAACATTTGGGGAATTTAGCCAGATGCCTACTTAGTGGATGGGCAAAGGCATTAACCAATACGTTACTGCGGTCTTCAGTGACGGAAGCTGTTATCTGTTTTTTTTTTAAATCTTGAATGACGATATTCACGTTAATCTAATGTATTTGCTTTGTAAATTGTACACGGAATAACTTCAAGAACAACTTTAGGATACAAATATACTCAATGCAGCCTGTGCTCACTAAATGGCTCAAGTTATATTTGATTTATATTTGACTGACAATTAGCAGAGTCAGTTCTCGACTAAAAAAAAAACCCCAAAAATAATTATTATTTAACATTTTAAAATGTCTTTTTGCTTATTACATTATCGTTTATCTTGTTTTAAACGGGTGACATTTTGACGGTAATATATTCCGTTTCATTTTCCTAGCTACAAATGACACATTTTGCTCCGTGTTAAAATTTGGATTGCGGTCGGAAATTACTGTTGACTTATTTTTAAAATATGGATTTATTCTTAATCGTTGAACTCCCAGTTCCGAGTACATTTTACTATCTCTTGCATCATGCAGTTCTCTGCACTCCTATTCAGAATGCATTTGTTCAAGACTGCTTTCTTAGTCTTTCGTGTCCATTGACATTCAAGCAAAATAATAGTTGTCTGAATTAAAATGTGCCTCTTCTAGCAAAGTAGCTGAGGTGTTGGAAATGAAGTGTTTCTCGGAAACCATTCTTATTAGACAAAGGAATCTTTCCTACCTGTTTTGTACACAATTGCCACTCCTTTAAGAGAATTGTCAGCTGAGATTATATCTGTCTTCCATCATGTATATTTCAAACGTTATCATCATGGTAATGATCAGGTATTACTAAAACAACATTGCATCATGTTAATGATCAATTATTACTAAAACAACATTACATAATGGTTAAAAGTCTGGTAATACTAAAAGAACATTACATCATTGTAATGATCAGGTATTTCTAAAACAACATTGCATCATGTTAATGATCAAGTATTACCAAAACAACATTATATCATTGTAAAATACAGGTATTACTAAAACAACATTGCATCATGGTAATGCTTAGGTATTATAAAAATAACATTATTCCATGGTAAATGTCAGGTATTACTAAAACAACATTACATCATGGTAATGATCAGGTATTACTAAAACAACATTACATCATGGTAAACGTCAGGTATTGCTAAAACAACATTGCATCATTGTAAAATTAAGGCATTCTAAAACAACATTGCATCATTGTAAAATCAGTTTTACTAAAACAACATTGCATGATGATACAAGTCAGGTATTACTAAATCGACATTGCATCATGGTAATGATGGGGTATTTCTAAAACAACATTGCATCATGGTAAAAGTCAGGTAATACTAAAACAGCATTACATCATGGTAATGATCATTTATTACTAATACAACATTGCTTCATGGTAATGATCAGGTATAACTAAAACAACATTACATCATGGTAAAAAAAACAGGCATTACTGAAACAACATTACATCATGGTAATGATCAGGTATTACTAAAGCAACATTAAATCATTGTAAATGACAGGTGTTACTAAAACAACATTGCTTCATGGTAACGATCAGGTATAACTAAAACAACATGACATCATGGTAAAAAACATGTATTACTGAAACAACATTACATCATGGTAATGATCAGATATTGCTAAAGCAACATTAAAACATTGTAAATGACAGGTATTACTAAAACAACATTGCATCATGGTAATGATCAGGTATTATTAAAATAACATTATATCATGGTAAAATTCAGCTATTACTAAAATATTACATCATGGTAAATGTCAAGTATTACTAAAACAACATTGCATCATGGTAAATATCATGTATTACTATAACAACATTGCATCATGGTAATAATCAGTATTACTAAAACAACAGTGCATCATGGTAATGATCAGGTATTACTAAAACAACATTACATCATGGTAAAAGTCTGGTAATACTAAAACAACATTACATCATGGTAATGATCAGGTATTACTGAAACAACAATGCATAATGGTACTATCGGGTATTACTAAAACAACAGTTATTGGTTATGGAAGGCCTCGGTATCACTGCAACCGAATCAAAATCCATAATTGCTCAACCGCCCGTGCCAGTGGAATCATCCGAATTACTAACTCATCTCCCAAACAAAGAAAGGTAACTGTAGTCCCCATCGTAGCAGTCTCAGCACACGCCAAAAGACATAAGGCGAAACCGCGCAGAAAGTGAACACAGCCAACTGTCCCTGTCATACGACATCATCATTCATCGTAAACAAACGGGATATCGAAACAGGATCAAAACGCATGAGACACACAGCTCACGGTGTGCACAGAGCACTTAACTCAGTAGCTCCTGCAACAAGCCGGACTTGGAATATGAGGAAACTGCAAGAAGGAACACTTTTCAGACATAGCCTTCAATGGTTCCTACCGCCTATCCACCATATACCATGGAAGTTCGCGTCCTCTCGAAAATGATGATCGTCGTAGCACTTGATGATGTTAGGCCATCGTTGATGACTCCAATTCCAAACATATAGACACACAGTGGTGGTAAGTTATCATTTCCAATCCAACAGAAGCCACCTGACCTGTAGTTAGTAAAAAACACAGAGAGAATATGATTTGTGACCTTCACTGATTCGCTCTTAGATGTGAATGTGTAGTTTACACAAGAGGAGAAGTTTTCAACTACAGTGATCCCATTTAAGGCAATTCTGGGATAGCAAGGCAAGACTCCTTTATAGCAGCAGAACTTGATGATGTTCTCTGCTCCCGTCTTGTAGCTGCTGTCACACGATTCTGATGTCTCATTAACTTGGACATCATTCAAGAACAATGTCAGATTAACATTCCATAGATCTGGCTCTGCTGATGAAGTGCTTGGTGCAACAGTTGTATCAATCATACAGGAGGCTCCTGGTCTGTGATCATTAATATCATAGGCGGAATATGATGTTGTTATATTCAGTATTTCTTTCTGGGGTGTAAATATGTGGCACACACATGGAGAGTGGTTTGTGGTCACAGTAATTCCATTAAAGGCAATTCTAAGGTAGCATGGCATAGCTGTTTCAGAACAGCACAATCCTATGATGTTTCTGTGTTCGCTATAAAGCTGCTGCTACACAATCCTCAACAATTATAGGTGTGGACATTATTCACTTGCAATGACAAAACTGCTTTGTTTACATCATAAACCTCTGGAAGCGAATCATTTATGGGACTAATAATACAATGTATTCTTCCATCGGGGATATCTTCCTTGAGTCCCCCCCCCCCCCCAAAAAAAAAGGTCTTTGGTTAAAAAGCACATATGCTTTTGAGTTAAACACAAAATGAGCCCACTTCATAGATTCAAAATGATCTTTGCCAATGCCATCCGTTTGCACAAGTTAGGTCCTTAGCTACCAAGGTCACAAACGAAGCCATCAAATAAAGACTTTATCTACAGCGAAGGTTAACGAACTGTGAACAAAATTTATGTTCAAAACCCTTGAAAACATTTTCAAAAATCTGCCAACTCGCTGCAATAACAGATATCGTGACTACATTGCTTAGTCCATGGCTCGAATATAAATAAGCTGCCATTTTGGTGCGTCCCATGACGTCACCTCATTAAAACAACATCATCAAAACAACAGTACATCATGATAATGATCAGGTATTACTAAAACAACATTACATCATGGTAATGATCAGGTATCACTAAAACAACAATGCATTATGGTAATCATCAGGTATTACTAAAACAACATTGCATAATGGTAATGGTAAGGTATTACTAAAACAACATTACATGATGGTAAATTCAGGTATTAATAAAACAAAATTGCATCATGTTAATGATCAAGTATTACTAACACAACATTGCATCATTGTAAAAGACAGGTATTACTAAAACAACATTGCATCATGGTAATGTTCAGGTATTACTAAAATAACATTATATCATGGTAAAAGTCAGGTATTACTAAAAGAACATTACATCATGGTAATGATCAGGTATCACTAAAACAACATTGCATCATGGTAATGATCAGGTATTACTAAAACAACATTGCATCATGGTAATGATCAGGTATCACTAAAACAACACTGCATCATGGTAATGATCAGGTATCATTAAAACAATAATAATGGCATAATGGTGAGGTATTAACTAAAACAACATTGCATCATGGTAAAAATCAGGCATTACTAAAACAAAATTTTAGCATGGTAAAATCAGTATTACTAAAACAACATTGCATCATGGTAAAAGTCAGGTAATACTAAAACAACATTACATCATGGTAATGATAATTTATTACTAATACAACATTGCTTCCTTGTAACGATCAGGTATTACTAAAACAACATTGTTTCATGGTAAAAGTCTGATAATACTATAACAACATTACATCATGGTAATGATCAGGTATTACTAAAACAACATTGCATCATGGTAAAAGTCAGGTATTACTAAAACAACATTACATCATGGTAATGATCAAGTATTATTAAAACAACATTACAACACGGCAACAGTAATTGACGTGAAAAGATTAGTTTCCATAAATTAAATAGTATACATTGCCTTCGTTAAACAATTAACACAGATTTGATGCAGCGTTCTATGGCTTCTATCCATTATGTCAACACCGAGAAGTCGAAGATTAAGAAGATTGGGGCATTTAAAAAATAATAATAATCGCGTCACCAAACAAATATTGGAAGCGATCTGTGGTATGAAGCGAGCTGAAGGAAGACCACAACTAAGGTACAAAGATGTCTGCATTTATAACAACTGCGAAACGATTACAAATGATCGTAGCAAACGGAGAAGATAATATAAGGTGGACTGGTAACATGTATAACGAAATTGAAGTCAAAATTAACAGAATAAAGAAGCAAGAGAAAAGAGATTACAACTCTGAGCTTAAAACTGCCTTGTTCATTCAACGGCCGAACCTGTCCTTCCAACGGAATTGTTAACATCGGCTATGAAAGAAGCTGATCGACAAAACAAAATCAGATAGCAACTACATGCTTCAGAAATTCATAAAAACGATAAATTCATACTAACTCGCTAAAGAAGAAGTCTTACAACTTGAACGTCATTTTCAGCTAATCTTTCTTGTCGTTAGGAAAAACAATTCGTCTGTTTAACACGGACATAGTCTTCTCATGCATACGTGATTTATAAAAATTAAAGAGCAAAAAATAAGAGTGTTGAAGGAGACAAAAAAATGGTTGTACAGATAGTTGTTATACATGTCTTGAACAGTTAAAAGGAGTAATGAAAACGTCTCAATGAAACCATTGCAGAAAGAAAACTTTCAGACTTTTTATGCATGAAGACGTTGTACCTACCTTGGTCATATCATAAGAATAGAAGACATTTAAAATATTGAAATACTGTAATAATAAGGAAGATGAAATAAAATAGACGAATATTGAATGCACGAGAGAAAAAACTTGACAGCTTTACAGTAGACATGAAAAAGGTCAACAGTAGTAAATGATAAACAATGGGGACAGAAATACGTGGATGGAACAAGATAGCCGGCCGACGACAGTAGTAGTAGTACTTGATCATTATGATACTAACATAACATTTAATGTAAATTATGTGATTCACCGACATAAATACTTGTTATGTGCTCTAGAGATGAGTTTATTTATTGCGGAATTAAAGACTTAGGATTATGTGGCAACCAGTATGGGTGCGTAATGTAAAATATAAATTATGTTTGAAGTACAGGACACAAATAGACTATTATTGAAAAATGACATTACATCTGTATATAATGTATGAATTTTGTGCCCTAACCTATAAATATATACCTCACTAGACGGGAATGTAACTTTACATTGACCAATTCTTCTTTGTTCTTTTGTCTTACCTTATGGTGCGTGAATTGTTGCTGATATGCGTAGGGGGGCTTGTGAATATTGTTAGTTGTGCATTTTGATTTGCATTCCTGACTTTAAGATTTTGTCTATTCGTCTTATCCACTGTCGTCATTTTGCCTTGAAGCCTGATGTAGCATGTGCAACAGGTCAGCTGAGTTTAATTCTGATCTGTGTGTTTCATCCGTTTTGATCGTGTTTCGATATTCCACTTGTTTACGATGAATGATGATATCGTTATTGTTATTGGTTATTGGTTATGAAAGGCCTCGGTATCACTGCAAACGAATCAAAATCCATAATTGCTCAACCGCCCGTGGCAGCGGAATTATCTGAATTACTAACTCATCTCCCAAACAAAGAAAGGTAACTGTAGTCCCCATCGTAGCAGTCTCAGCACACGCCAAAAGACATAAGGCGAAACCGCGCAGAAAGTGAACACAGCCAACTGTTCTCTGTCATACGATAGCATCATTCGTTGATGATGTTCATTCGCCAACATCCCAATGATGCTAGATGGTGATTAATGAGGCGAACAAATGAAATGCAAGAAAAATTGTGAAATCATCTGACAGATGCCACCCTACTGTCTAAGGAAATAATATTCGTTTCAAAACAGGCACTCTACTACACAATCTTCTTTACGACGTTCTGCTATCAATGCCAAGCTTGGACTCTAGACTCATGAACAATAAGAACAATAATTACCGCCAGAATGTAAGTGTGTTAGACGCATGGCAGAAAACTTACTAAGTGATCAGAAGTGAAGAGGTAAGAAAAAAAGTTAGGAATAATTCGCACCATTAGATACATAAAGAAACAACAGATAAAATGGTTTGGTCACATGGTAAGACAGAAAGTTCAAGATACAACACAACGAGCCTTTAACAAATGCTACGAAAACATTAGACCAAGGTTCGAGCATGGAAAAGATGGAATTGATGGAATCAGTAGGAAACAACAACAAGTTAATCTAACAGCGGTACAGAATAGCAAATGACCGTGAATTTTATCTCCCCTTGACATAGAAAAGCACATGAGCAAAGAAATAAGAAGAAAAATACGATGAATTAATGAATCGATGAATGAAGCAGTTGGGAGTGAGATACTTGTCTCTCCTGTCGTCAGATTGCCCTCATCTCTTTATTTAAAAAAACTTTATTCAATAATCGTTTCGGAAAATGTGGCAGTTTGTTTTTGTTTCGTTGCAAATTATGTGCTTCTAAATTTAAATACTACAACATAACTATTTGTTGTAATCTAAAAGTGGCATTTTAGTATTGATCCTAGAAACTTTACAACATTTATCAGCGAAGATGTCTTGAGTCTCCAGACAATTTACTAATATATGTGTTACCGCGAGTGTTGAAAAATGTTAAACTACATGTTAAACATGAAAATGTGAAATTATAGCTCACTTTATGCTTGATTGTGTGATTTTTATAAATAAGATTGATGCTTAGGAGTAGAAATGTTTCAATATTTGACAAATATAACGTTCACTTTTTAGTGTGAAATATTCCGTGTTAAATAAGAAATGTTATTACAATGTAAGTATAGCAGTTTCTAGTGAACTAAAGTATACAATAACAAAATCGTTCGTCGGTAACAATTTCATAATATGCACGTGAGCAAGACCACTAAATTACCGTTGGACAAGTAGACGTGTATGATTATCATCAGGCTAAGTAAATCTGGGAGCCGCGATAGCTCAGTGGTTAGTGAACTGGACTACAACGGACAAGAGGTAGGGTTCAATCCCAACCAACGGCTTCTGGTTCACCCAGCCTTTAATGGGTACCAGATTTTTTTTCTGGGAAAGTAAAGCGGCACGGGCGTAATACCGACCACATTACCCAAAAATTATGTGCTGAGGGTCTGTACAATTTATGGTCACTAACACCATATTCCCAATACGCCACTAGGTGTGACTGGGGCACTTTACTTTTTTTTTTAAAGTAAATCTGCATTCATTTGTAAAGTCTATGTGAGGCTTAGATTTGAGCAACACACGGTTTGAAGTCTATATGAAACAATCGGGTTTTCTCAGCGTCTGCTTAATTAAAATCTAGGTGAATAATAGTGTCTAGTCTTCCTGATAACGGCTTGCAAAACGTAGATTCAGACTTCAAATGAGCACATAAGATAAACCCGCGACATTTGGAATTCCGAAGTGGCAGGTAGTATACCATACTCTGGTTATATCTTCTGAACTAAGATGCATGATGTCATTGATTAGGCATTAGGCAATTTTCCATATTTAGCAAGGGATTCCCGCGGGTTACATTGAATCATTAATTGTGTCCCTGGCTTTCGTTTGTTATCAAGAATGAGGCTAAACTACTAGGGGACTCTCTCTTAGTGTCAAAATAGTCATCTTATATATAAAGATAAAGAACACGGTTCACTTCTTCTTCGGGAAGGGATTGGAGGGGGGCGGGGTGTAGAATGCATCTATATGAATGTGCTAGTCCAAAGTAATCTGAGTCTGGCAGCACAAAGATCCCTGCCAAGATCTTATAATCGCTATGGAGAAACTTAGATTCAAAGATACAGTCTTGATCCCACTCATTCGGTCTTGTATACAATAAACATGGACAATATTAGCAAACAAACGCTGCGAAAACAACAAACGGAAAGGCGTCCTTTGAAAAATAAAAAGATGAATAAACAGAATACTAATTACATTTGGAAAGATAACAAAAGAGAAACCAATCAAATTGGAGAAAAAAGTAAATGTTTTCTTAAAAGTCTAAAGGCAAGTAAGGAAAGATTTTTAAAAAGTAGAAAACAGTCAGGTACAATGTTTAGTCAAGGAGAAAGAATATGGATGGGAGAAAAAAAAAGATTGTGTAAGACAATATCAAATAAAGAACATGCAGACATGTCGTCATCTCACAACGAACTGTTCCCAAAGGTCCTGCAGCTTACGAGACTAGAAGCCAGAAAGTGTACTTGACATTTGGGTCGCGTCGTTACTGTCATCCTTGATGTTATATCATCTGTTCACTGTTTCTGTTCACTAACAGAAATGTTTATATTTTTCTCTGTAGTAGCAGTAGACACGTTGGCTGTAACCTGAGGCGACTTCCTCCTTCCGTGCTCTGCTTCTGTAGTTATGAGAAGTCATTATTTTTCAGCCTGCTGGCATTTTCATTTTTGAAAGATATTTTAATTTTTAGTTACTTCTGGTTTATTAGAAACAAATCTTCATCCAACAGCATGTGTATTCTAAACAGCAAATAGTTGTATTAACATTTGCTTTTTTCTATTTTATATCCCATTTTTGCTTCTATCTGTAGGTTACACCCCACCACTTACTCTCTGCTACCAGCTTTACCGCGGCACTGCAATTATTTGCCTATTCACTTATTTCTTTCTAATTGTGAACACTACACCCATTGATATAAAAAGAGGAGTAAGACAAGGATGCATCCTATCACCAAGCTTGTTCAATCTATACACTGAGCAAATCTTTAAAAACATCACAGAGATGCCAGGCCTAAACATTAATGGGAAGATAATTAATAACCGAAGATATGCTGATGATACTGCACTACTAGCAGAAAATCCTAAAGATCTACAACAATTACTTAATGTAATAAACATGACAAGCAAAAAATAGGGACCAGATATGAATATCAAAAAGACTAAAACTATGATCGTAAACAAAGAAAATTCTCAAGACCTACAATTAAATATCAAAGTGGAAGGAATACATCTAGAGACAGTTCAGAATTACAACTACCTGGGACATACTATAACCAGTGATGGAAAATGTACAACTGAAATAAATAAAAGAATAAGTATGGCAAAAAATAATTTCAATGCCATGAAAAATATACTAACATCAAAACAAATAACACCAGGGCTAAAACTAAGAATAGCAAAATGATACAGCTTCTCAATATTCCTGTATGGTGCAGAAACATGGACATTAGACCAGAAAACAGAAAAGAAAATTGAAGCCTTTGAAATGTGGATTTATAGAAGAATAGGTAGAATTGGATGGAAAGAAAAGAAAACAAACGAGGAAGTTTTAAAACAACTAAAAATGAAAAGAGAACTACTAAACACAATTAGAGCAAGACAAATGAACTTTTGGATCATGTTAAAAGACACAACAGCCTAATAAAAGTAATATTGGAAGGGAAAATACAAGGTAAAAGAGGCAGAGGCAGACCAAGACTAACATGGACTAGTAACGTCAAAAGATGGACAAGTCAGCCTATGACAATCTGCACCATCAAAGCAAGAGACAGAGTGGAATGTCGCTCCATGGTAGCCGATCTTCGATGCGGAGACGGCACTCAATGATGATGATGATGAATTGTGTGCATATTATTCAAGACAAAGACATTACGGTCGCTAGTATGTTTCGTTCCACTTGTTTTATATTTGTTAGTTCTTATCTTCTTCTTTCTTTCTTTCTTTCTTTATTTATTTATTTATTTCCTTCTTTCTTTCTTTTATGTAGTGCTTTTTGCCGGTAGGCGTCGCAGGCGTAGGTCAATGATGTGTTTTCATTCAATGGGTCTTTAAGTGGCAGTGATATTGTATTGTTTTATTATGTCGTAAAATCCCTCAATCCATTTTGTTGTTATAAGCTATTGACGTTGGTGCTGAGGGGTTCATGCGCATTAAATGTTCAAAGCACTTTAATCTTTGTCTCTCTGTGTATTCAATGACTGGTAGAATTTCAATGGTGTTTCTGATTCCATCGTTCTTTATATGATCCCATCCTGTTTTCTTCACAGTTTTTCTGAGATTATTTTCAAAGATCAATACAAATCCTGTTCAATGAAATTATTGTATAATGTCTGTTATCCCAATTGCACGGTATGTACCAGTTTTATTAACTTTTAGTTCTTTTTAGTGTGGCTAACGTGGTGTCTATGTTGTTTAAAGACTACGACAAAAGTATGGCTGATGTATCATGAAAAGTCGTTCTGCGTTCCAGGCAAAAAAATCATTAGTTTCTATTTTCACATGTTGGCAACGTTATCTTGATAAAATAACTAAATTCAGGGAATTGAACCTCCTCCCGTCTGGTCAGTAGGCGAGATAGATAACAAGAAGCAACTGTACCTGAGTTAGGTGGAGACCACGAGCTCGACAGCCTGTTGTGGCCATAGTAAAGTAAAGTACCCCCCGTCACGCCAAGTGGCGTATAGGGAAATATGGTGTTAGTGACCTATATTTTACAGACCTTCAGCACATGATTTTTGGGGTAATGTGGTCGGTATTACGCCCGTGCTGCTTTTACTTTCCCAGAAAAAATCCGGTACCCATTTAAGGCTGGGTGAACCCGGAGCCGTCGGTTGGGATCGAACCCTACCCCTTGTCCGTAGTAGTCCAGTTCACTAACCACTGAGCTATCGCGGCTCCTACTAATTTTTAGGGAATTAGTAAAACCCAGGTGTCCTCGCCAGGATTACGAACCCCGGCTGTTGCCGTGGTAAGCCAACCGCCTATCGATTGCGCTAACCGGACACCTCTGTTGTGGCCATGTTGGGGTCAAAAACCGGCGTCGATAAGTGTCCCTATTAACAGACTGCATCAAAAGAGATTGACTAAAGAGGTGGCGTATATATCGCTGTTATTCATGCGAACTGGGATATTACTTGTTATGTTTCATACATTGAATTCAGGCCAATAACGAAATAACATACCTATCCTGCGCTCTGCTCCGATCAGTCGCAGTGTCTTCTCCCATCCCTTCTAGTTGATTTAAACGAGACAGACATCTCAAGGATATTTTGGCATCTCCAACCATAACCACACAGGTACAGTCCCGTGTGGCCGTCCCGTTTGCAAAGCATGTCCGTTTGTGCAGGAAACCGACCAAATAACTTTACATAACGACATGTTTGAGTGGAAGAAGTGAGTCACGTGTGTTTCTTGGGATTTGAGAAATGTTATCACCTGCCAACTTTTGCCAGAAAAAGTCTACAGGTGAAGCAGGAACAATTACAGGTGATAGATTGTGTGAGCGGCACCTCTCGCGATGCTACCACTCTAGTGGCGGCTCATTCAACTCTCTCGACCATGTTAGACTCCGGATATCCGGGTCTCTGGCTTCATCTCATGTTCCACAGTTACACATATAATCCCGCATGCGAAACCGAAGAGAATAAATATTTTTTTTCCTTTCTATAAAAACCTGCGTATCCGCTTCCTTTCCTTTTCTACGTTTTGCAGTCAGGTCTTCAAGAAGACTAGACACGCCTGCTCCCATAGATTATAATTAGGAAGACACTGCGAAAACCTTTTCGCTTCACACTGGTCTCAAACCGAATGCTCTAATCTCAGCCTAACATCGACTTTTGTTAATGAATGTGGATTAACTGCAAATAAGCCTTGTGATAATAGTTAACAAATTGTAACTGATATTTTAGTTGTCTTGTTCACTCGCTCTGTATAGTAATATAACCGGTGTATTATTCTTCTATCCTAGACTAACTTTCCTATTCTTTTCCTTACTACCAGATGGGTCTGCTCTTGCCTCTTTGTCCTTTCCAAATTTAGAACCGCTCGCCATCCATTAGACCTCGTTCGACCTATCCGCTTCCCAGGTTCAGTGACCAGTCGCTGTGTTATCACGTCACTGAGAGTACACCTGCTGTGACATTCGCATTAGTATCAAGAGATCTATTAATTGCTCTGTTTCTTGTTTGTTTTATTTAATGTGTGGATGAAGACTTACGTTTAAATGCTCTGTCTATTCCGATGTTTAATCGTAAAGCGTTAACATACACGCTTGTATCATTATTATGCTTATTGACTCGGCTTTAATGTGGTCTTTTATGTTTATAAGATTCGACGTAATTTTACGTATCTAGGCTTATTCTAATACGATCGTGTTTCATCTTGCTATTCTCTGAGAGCCGCGATAGAGCTATGGTGAATGAACTGGTCTGCTAGTGAAAAGAGTCTAATCTCGACCCCGATTAACTGCTTCTAGCTCCACTCAGCCTTAGTACCATGGATGTTGACCACATTATCTCGTGGATGATTGAAAAATATGGGCACCAAAACCATGCAGTGGAGGCTTAACGATGGTTCTTTCTCCTTCTTTTTGACATCTCCAACTGACCTAATTGAAGAAACTGCATCTGGCTCGCTGAGTTTGGGAAAGTCTTAACGGATCACTGGCCTCCTCATTACAAAATTGTGTGACCTAATAAAATGAGATCTGCGATTTGACTCTTTAACATTTCATATACGTTATGGGTCTAACTTTACCATTCCGCGATATCCTTGGTTAGAGTAAAAGACGATAACCGATAAATAAAGGCCTAGGAATGGGGATTTGCAGAAGTTTGGGGAGAGCTGAGTGGATGGACATAAAACAATGACTTTCCGATGCAGTTACAAATGTAAACAAAATACTGAATACAATCTGAGCATGATAATTCAGATAATTTGGACTTATAAACAGCTGTAACGTGATGACAGCCATTTTAGATGGGATAGTGCAGAGAAATAACAAAAAGCAGATAAAGTTTCAAATGGACTAACAATATCAAGAGTGTGAGATGAAAATTAGTCGCTGAGTGGAAGTCATCAAGGCAGGAAACAAAGTGTAATGGCGTTCTCTGGTACCAACCTTCGTTGAGGCTAATAACATGATGATATCTAAGGAACACTGAGTGTGTGTGTATGTGGGGGTAATAGAAAATTGTTGAGCGTTACTCTCAACAAAATGCGAGCATCCTATCCCATGCAACAAGCGCTGGAGAGAGTTACAACAAATCAAGGGTGCGCGGAACAGCCGCGCTGGGACGAGTTTCCTGTTCAGGGAATCCTTTTCCCACTTCAGACGCAGTTTTATTCTGGTTTGGCCCGTTAGAACGTAACGAAGGTTCTCTTCGACACGTTAGCCGTAGGTTATAGCCAAGTAACGACCTGTGGCGTGCCGTTGAAATCTTGTCATCTGCGCATGGAATTAAACTAAACACAAACATGCTTTCGTTTCTTTATGTGTCGTCATTACCAGCGCTACTCAGCCTGAACATTACCTGTTTTTTATTTGGTTAAATCGTTCTTTTATGAACACTTGTTTTTGCTTTATATTTCTGTTTCAGGCGAAACCCGCAGTTAGTGAACTTTGCCACAGTTGATGGAGCATTCTTCTATTTTGCGATCATTTTAAAGATTACGCCAGAACTAGTGAGTGGCAAGTTCTGCTCATCGCATCAACGGGAAATTCCACGAAAGCAAAAATAGAGCACAAGAAACGCAAAGTTCGGTGACTGCTTTATCTTTCTAATTTATGCTAAAAAGTTAGAAAACTATTTGTTTCCCTCACAGATAACAATTCTTGGCTATTCAGTTCGTCTAGTCCTTCACAAACTGTACCTGTATCAGTGTATAGATGACGTCAACGTTCACTTTTAACCTATCTTTCGTCAGTTGTGTGTCTTCAGCTGAGTATTCTTAACAGTTTGTAGCTATTGATTAAAGAAAAAAACAGTCTTGACATCCAAAGTGGTACTAATTTATGGGGCTTGTTTATTTCTAGCGTTCAAATGCTGGATTAATAAAACAGGATAGACCGATGCCAGAACAAGTGTCTTCAAACATGGATAATTTTCATCCGTTGCTTGCATTATACACAAACATTATTACAGTCTAAAAAAGGTGAGTGCTATTTGTATGTCCATAATTTTCTAATTGTTTTTCTTCAACAAAGATAATTTATTTTTAAAGTAGTGATAGCAATGATCATATAAACATTGTATTCTATGTAATATCAGTATTAAGATAACACATCTATTGCCTCAAAATCGTTATCTCCTTGTACCGTCTCGTATAGAAAGTTAACAATGACAGAACATCAATTTTTGTTTAGGCATAAGCTTTTATTGATTCTTCAGTTCACCACTTGATCTACTCTGTGTACTTTAGTCTGCCTGCTTCTGTCTCCTTTACTTTGCACTTTATTTTTCTTCCAGTATAACTTTTAGTAAGTTGTTATTTCACTTAATGTAAGCAAAAGAGTTCATTTGTCTTGTTCTAAATGTGTTTACTTGCTCCATCTTCATGTATAGTTCTCTCAAAACCTCATTAAACGTTTTCTTTATTGTCCACAATTCTTCATAATCTTTCAAGAATTTCAATTGTTTAAAATGATTTTTTCCCTATAAAGTCAATGTTTTCTGCACGATACAAGTATGTCGAATAAATATAACACTCTATTAACATAATCACATTACCCCAAAAAGCATGTGCTGAAGGTCTGTAAAATGTATGGTCACTAACACCATATTCCCTATACGCCACTTGGCGTGACGTGGGCTCGTTACCCTACTTTTACTATTAACATAATAAATATTTAAAATCTGATTATGGTGTCAACAGCAGCATTAATGTTGTAATGAGTCAGCGATGTTTCACGTATTTGGTACAGATACTTTCTTAGTCTTACATAAGGTCAAAGTATAAGATTTACCCATCCTGTCATGGGGAATGTGTGGGAAATGAAGTTGCCGACAAGCTTTAATGATCTTCAACTCATTTTATGAGTAGCATATTCTCTATAATCCCAGGTCACTCGAATTTTTTTCAGGAAAAAAAAATATCACGGGTTCTCATTTCGGACAAGAGGAGAAACTGAAATCTTCTGATCTCGAGATCGGAAGCAAAATTCACTGTATTTCCTTGATAGATAAAAAACGTTTATACCAAACAGTATAGTTATTTCGATGATTCGTCGTTTCTTTAAACAGATATGCCCATATCGTTCTACTTCTTAGCCTTATTTTTAGCCTACAATCGTTGTACCTTCTAAAGATTATGTGATTTTTGTTTTCTCTTATTTTCTGCGTCTTCTGCTTTTCTATGCTTTCTTTCAACACACTTAACGTTTAAGAATATAATTATATTTCTCTATTTCTAATGTTTTAATTTCTTACATATCCAGCTATTTTACTTCGATGCAGTGGTGGGTTGTTCGTTAATTTACAATATTAGAAGCACTAAAAGTTATGTTGGTCCCTTAGTAACTACCACTGGGTAATAAATTGTTAGGGACGTCATTGTACTTAGCTTCAGCTTCTTGAGGTGAGGTGGCCAGTTCACTTTCTCACTGTTTTTCCTTCCCAGAGAGTATTTCTTGTACACATTTAAAGTAAATAGACTGAGTTGATCCGGGTAGCCTTTTAGGTCGGAAACAAGGAAACAAATTTAGTCTGAACTGGCATTTGAACTCCGAACCTTCAGGACGAGATGCGAGTGCAGTAACCACACCGTGACCGGGCACTAGAAGTACTACAGTAAAATAAAATCACATAGCGGTAGATAATGGTAGGGGAAAAAAACATGTAAGAAGAAATAGAGAAAGACGTTATTTATATAATCGATAAAATCGTCATCACAGACCAAGTCTGCTAGTGTTGGTTAACATATCTTTACACACTTTTCTCTACAGTTAACAGTTTTGATGCTGACTTCATATCAACAGATTTTCTTAAAATTGTTGCTACATTTCTCTATGCTTTCTTTTACATCATTTTCCTTATTTTTCTTCATGTTGTCACTGTAAATTTCACCTTCCTCATCTCGGTACATTGACACAAATAATGGATGTTTTCTCACGATGTTAGTGAGCAGATTTAAATCAGCTTTTCCTATGGAAGTAGGCATATATAACTTGTATTAAATATCATGCTGAGCTGTGAGTAGAGCAGAAGGAAACGTGTAAAATAAACATAGAATGGTAATAATGCAGCTAAAGGTAATTTGTCTTGTTTCTCCATAGATTTAACTTGATATTTTCTGTTTATTTTACAAAAACTTTATATTTTTCTTTTGGCCTCTTATGGAACGTTCTCGAAATTCTTTTTTTAAGAATCTGTCTAGGGTATTTTCACAGTTGAAAACTTCTCCTCTTGTGTAAACTACACATTCACATCCAAGAGTGAATCAGTGAAGATCACAAAATCATATTCTCTCTGTGGTTTTACTAACTACAGGTCAGGTGGCTTCTGTTGGATTGGAAATGATAACTTACCACCACTGTGTGTCTATATGTTTGGAATTGGAGTCATCAACGATGGCCTAACATCATGAAGTGCTACGACGATCATCATTTTCGGGAGAACGCGAACTTTCATGGTATATGGTGGATAGGCGGCAGGAACAATTGAAGGCTATGTCTGAAAAGTGTTCCTTCTTGCAGTTTTCTCATATTCCAAGTCCGGCTTGTTGCAGGAGCTACTGAGTTAAGTGCTCTGTGCACACCGTGAGCTGTGTGTCTCATCCGTTTTGATCCTGTTTCGATATCCCGCTTGTTTACGATGAATGATAATATCGTATGACAGGGAACAGTTGGCTGTGGTCACTTTCTGCGCGGTTTCGCTTTATGTCTTTTGGCGTGTGCTGAGACTGTTACGATGGGGACTACAGTTACCTTTCTTTGTTTGGGAGATGAGTTAGTAATTCGGATGATTCCACTGGCACGGGCGGTTGAGCAATTATGGATTTTAATTCGTTTGCAGTGATACCGAGGCCTTCCATAACCAATAACCAATAACCAATTTTCACAGTTCTTCTGGGTGCTGTATTTCTGTACCTTATCATCATCAATCATCATCAAGTACCATGCCTGCTGACGTAATTGATCATGTCTCTCCACAACTTTCGATCATGACAGTTATTTATCATTTCTGTTGTTGACCTTCTGCCAAGCCATTCTCTTAAGCTGTCTGATATCTTTTCTCTTTGCTTCTCTCTATCTCTTCGTCCTTCAATTTTTTCAGTTGTTACAATATATTCCAGCTGTTCTCTTCTCATTACGTGGCCAAAAAATTATGATTGTTTCTTCCTAATATTGTAAATTAGCTCTCTTTTTGCTTTGACTTCTTTCAGAGCGTTTTAATTACTTTTCTTAGCTCTCCATGTTATTCTCAACATTCTTCTGTAAAACCACATTTCTACAGACTCCAGTGATTTCCTTGTCTGTTGTCCTATTTCCATGATTCACATCCATATGTTAAGACTCGCTCTACATAACATTTAAGAGGTCTTTTTCTTATGCCTATTGTCAAAAATGGGTTGCATATTATCTTCCTCATTTTTTGGAAAGCTGCTTTTGCCTCAATTTTTTGCATCTCACCTCTGTTATACATCTTCCGTCTGAGATTAACAAAGTTCTCAAATATTTAAATTTATTTACCTGTTTTAATATTTTTCCACTTGTCTTTATTTTGCACTGAGGTGATGTCTTTTTCTTTTTTTTTTACTATTACTTCTGTGTTTTTGCTATTACCTGTGTACCTTAAAGTAGATAATACAAGTGCAAACCATCTATAGTTTACTATTACCCCCGTGTTGCTACCGAGACCCACACGGTAAGGGGAGAAAAGAATAGAGTCACTGTTACTTGTCACGCATGTCATAAAAGGGTGGCTAAGGAGATTTGGAATCGTCGCCTGTGTAGCCTAGTAGGACGTTCACAGAGCGATCTTGTCAACGGAATTTACCGATGCATTTTGGGAAATTCTGTGACAAATCGTGGAACTGATATAGGAGTTCCTGACTGCAATGAAACTGATTACATGGACAGAATAGAATTTTACTGTTAGTTTATTATTAAAACAATAGATGTCTATGTAAAAACAGCGGGTCATTGAAACTATATAAAATTGTAGATTTCTGTGTAAAAACAGTGGACCATGGAAATTATATTATTAAAACTATAGATGTCTTTGTAAAAACAATGGGTTATGGAAATTATATTATTAAAACTACAGATGTCTTTGTAAAAACAATGGGTCATGGAAATTATATTATTAAAACTACAGATGTCTTTGTAAAAACAATGGGTCATGGAAATTATATTATTAAAACTATAGATGTCTTTGTAAAAACAACGAGCTATGAAAACTATATTATTAAAACTGTAGATACCTGTGTAAAAAACATCGTGCCAAATAAATTAAAGATAACTTTGCACTTTTTTCTGTATTGTATTTGAATCACTAATATTGGGAGTAGCTGGGTTAATCCGGGCGTTTATCAATCAGGCAGAGGTTGGTTCGATTCCTAGCAAAAAGAAAATTGCTTATTTGAAAGTGATATACAAGCCATAAAGTGACGTGTACACTATGTGACGACAGCGCTACAGATGCTGTCTTTATTTACAACCCCTCAGCAAAACCATCTTGGTTGAACACAGAAATCCATAGACAATTGTGTTTGTTTGCACTGCTGGCTATATAGTTTCCACAGATATCACAGCTTTTGTAACATATATTTTAGCTGATCATTTTATAAAGCTATTTATTTATATGGTGCACCCCCGTTGATTAAACGAAGATTGTGCTCAACTTTCTTCAATATTTGTGGTAGAAAATTGAATTTCACATAGAAAAGTATCACATTCGCCTTTCCTTTAAACTTTTATTTTTGTCAATAATACCTTTATTTCTCTTAACTTCATCATATCATCATCATGTGCCATACCGGTCGGCATAGGTGATCATGTCCCTCCACAATCTTCTATCTACAGTTCATCGTATCAGTTCTGTTGTTGACTGTTTTCCATGCCATGACACCAAGCTATCCAGTATTTTCTCTCTTTCTTGTCCGCGATCTCTCCGTTCCTTTTATTTTGCTAGTTGTAACCAAGTATTCCAAATTTCCTCTTCTCATGATGTGCCAGAAAAATGTTGATTGCTTCTTTCTGATGTTTTTAAGAGCTCCCTTTTTGTGTTGGCCTCTTTGAGAACTTCCTCATTGGTCTTTTTATCTGTCCAGGGAACTTTCAACATTCTTCTGAGAAATCCAATCTCTGTGGCGTCTAATCGTCTTTTCATTTGTTTGTCTACTGTCCATGATTCGCTTCCATTGGTCAGAATTGGTTCTATATAGCACCGATGAACTCTCTTTCTCATTTTTATTGACATAGATTTGTTGCATAAGATATTTTTCATTTTCTGAAATGCTATTTTGGCCTGAGCTATTCTGCTTTTTATTTCTGTGGTGCATCTCCCATCTGATGTTATTATTGTGCCCAAGTATTTGAAACGTTGCACTTGTTTCAGACAAGACTTGTTCTCAGACTTGTTTCCATAAACAATAATCACACAAAAACACCTTAACTTGTACCCTTCCATAAACAATAATCACGTTAGAACACCTTATCTTATACCTTTCCATAAACAATAGCCACGTTAAAAATCACCTTATTTTATACCCTTCCATAAACAATAATTAAGTAAAATCACTTCTTATACCGTTCCATAAGTAATAACCAATGAAAACTTTCCAAGGAATTATGTATGAATTTACTTCGAATAAATGTCAAAACGACCTCAGCTTTCTCCTGCTTGAAAAGAGCAAAGAACAAGCATTTGACTGAGAACAGATCATATTAGACTCAGACAATATATGCATAGAAAGTTACGACCTGAGGGAAATGACTTCAGTCCCTGTGGGCAATCTCCAGATAATGCCAAATCTATATACTACAAAATTGTCATCTTTACAATGAGAGAGTAAAAATTCCGGCAAACATAGACTCCTTTGAGAGTCACACTATTGGAATTGTTGACAGAGCTGGAACTTGTGGTTCGATTCATAAACAACAGAAATGAATCACGTTTTGAAATGTATTAAAATATTATCTATTTGTATGTACGCATGCATGTTATGTTATATTATGTTATGGTATTGTATGGTATGATCAACATCGCTGTGCTTCAGACACATTGAACCAATCCTCTCGAAATACTGAGAACCTTTGAGGAGAGCCCTGACTCACGCGCACTAACTTATTGCACGGCATGGGGTACATAGATATGTATTCTGTATGTGTGCATGCATACATGCATTCATGTATGTGTGTATGTAATAAAGAATATATATATATATATATATGTGTGTGTGTGTGTGTGTGTGTTTTGGATGTGCATGTATGTGGTCTTTCACGACTTCAAAGAAAGTTGCAAGCAAATTGATTTCGAACTTCAACGTTAACTACCAAGCGCTGTTTTGTCGAGTAGTTTTGCACATAAATTAAGAGAATATTGGAACAGCTGGTCCAGTTTTAGAATGAACAAATTTACATTCGCAAATTTACATTATTGGGGCTCATATCTTTTCTCTGGCGTCGTTTAATCATAACTTTATCTCCATTTTATTTTCGAAATGTTCTACTATTTCTAATATATGCTGTCCATGATATTCTGCAAGATTATCCCAGTCTTTCTTCACTAATTAAGAATTCATTATTTTTGTTCTACCCACTTGCCACATCTTTTTTGTTTTAAATTCATCATGCAATAGTAGGGTTGTCCATTCATCTCTCACACCCCAGCTAGTGACGTAGCTTTGGTTGCCAGAGCTGAGGCAAAGCAACTGTGTGGTTTGTCAACTTTCATTGCAAGGCAAGAGATGCGTTTCTTAATTTCCTATTTATTTCATACATAAACATTTTTTTTTTAAATGTTCGTCCTTATAATTTTGTGATAGGGTTAACACACTCTCTAGATAAAGGTAAAGTAGGAGACTTCAATCGGTGTCTTAACACGCCAGTTTTCACCCATATGTGCTCGACTGCCTATTCAGAAATGTTCGGATATTTCTAGACAGCGTCGCTTCAAGCATCGAAACTCGTGATGTGAGGCGGCATTCCTCACCTGCCCATAGTACTAACCTGAAACCCATTTCTACTAGTGGCTGGGTCGACCGCGGGATTTTTTAAAAACTCCGCGGGAGTTTTTAGCAACCACGGGTACAACTCACAAACTGGTACTAGTGCGAATTGAACACGGTTTTCCGACCGAACGTTGGTGGCCTAGTCGGGTAACACACTCTCATTGCAAAGCAAGAGATACGTTTCCTTATTTACTATTTATTTCATACATAAACATTTTAGTTTTGTTTTAGCGCTTTTATAATTTTGTGATAGGGTTAACACAGTCCCTACCACACGATACGCCGCTGGTGTAAGCAAACCATAAACCTAGACTTCTGAGTGTTGACATAATCGATAGAAGCACATATAGATAGATACATAGTAAGTCCCATCAATAAATGTGTGTGTTCATTGTCTTACCAGCATTGATCCACTGTAATATACGAAAATCATTAAATTCAGTTAGTAGACGGACTCTAGCAAGTGAAAGAAAGTATCTGAAGATAGAACGTAAAGGAAGAACAATGAAGGTCATTTGTATCATGTTTATAAATGCGTTGACACTTCCGTCACTTCATGGGCATGGAGACAGTTGTGGTGTACAAGAGGGAGAAGGAGAAAGAGATGGGAAAATGGACAGATGGAGAACAGAAAACTAAAGGAGACAGGGAGGCTGAGTAGACGTGTGGGTTAATGGGTGGGTGGATGTAAGATAATTGGAGAATGAGTGAGAGAGAATGTGAGTGATTGGGAGATGAATGAGTGAGTGGGTGCGGATAAAAGTGAATAAGGGAGTGATTTAGTGAGGGATTGAGTGGGTAGAAAATGTTAATGGTGAATTAAGTGTCATAAATTCACACTCTTAATTAATTAGGGAAATAGGACAAGACCTACGAAAGACAACACATTGCACACAAATGTGTGTTTAATGCGCTCTTTCAGTGATTCTCAAACTTGTTTACGTTTTGTCCCCACAAATGAACTCCATAAATCACGTGCAGTAGTAGAGATTACATTAGGATACTACTTTTTATCTGTTTGCTCGTAGTTCATTACAGTAACACACAGGACTGTAAGCTGCGTTCTTTGTTTTGTTCTTTCGGCTTGACGCGGCTGCTCAATCTTCAGCTGAGATTGGAGGAAAACGCCTAGGGACAAACTCGCATCCATTTATTCCTGTCTACTTGCGTCAATTGTATTATGTAGATTGCTGAATATGTCTGACGTTATTAAAGCAACATAATGTAACAGCTTCCTTCGGAGATTGTACCGCAAACAAAGAAATAAACATCCAAAGCAATAAGGCAAATATAATGTTTGAAGCTAATCCATTAACAGAAAATAATAAAATAGTCCATATCAACACAATGAAATATTTTATATAAAGTATATGCTCACCCTAACCAACCAGCGTCAAACATGTTCACTCAAGACAAGTCAGGACACAACATTAGTCACTACAAAAATATAGTGTTCATCAAGAATAACAAAAGTAGTGGTTGGAAGTTAAAAGTAAAAAAATAAATAGCAAAAGAAAGCAATAATCGAGAACTAAATACCTAGAGTTAAAAAAAAATATAAGTAGAGTCTCCGTCACGCCAAGTGGCGTATAGGGAATATGGTGTTAGTGACCATAAATTTTACAGACCTTCAACACATGATTTTTGGGATGATGTGGTCGGTATTACGCCCGTGCCGCTTTACTTGTCCATAAAAATCCGGTACCCATTTAAGGCTGGGTGAACCCGGAAGCCGCCGATTGTGATCGATCCCTACCTCGTGGCCTTTGTAGTCAAGTTCACTAACCACTAAATACCTAGAGGCGAGACAAGAAATAAAATGTTTAATAATTTAATAACGTCGTGTGATCCCATACAATACAAATCATATATTTAAAAAGAGATGTACACAGAACCCGAAGCAGATCTAGGGTTAGATGAAACAAAAAGTCTCAGATTGTGAATCTCTACACTGAAGTATAACTGAATCTTAAGAAAAACGACGAAGAATAATGACACAAACACATGCACGGTTATTCTAAATGAGCTGTGCAACTTGCGCAATTATTACAGACTGACTGACATATACATAAACGTGAAAGAAAAACCCTCAAGGTGAGTATTCATTATTTAGGTTACCTGAATCTTTAAGCACACTGTGTGAGAGCTGCGTGTCATCGCGACCATATATCCTGGGGAAAGTTCTTGCCATACACGGCTTAACATGTCCGCATCTATTGGCAGAACATTACAACATAAATATGCATGCGCAACAAGTAAACTTAGATAGTTTTCTTTTCTAGTAACGCCTCATGTTCTTTTTCTAAAACACATACTTTCTTTGTTATAAGAAAGATAAGTTGTTCATCCATTTATATTTTATCCCTGAATTTATATTTCTCGCTCTCTCTCTCTCTCTTTCTCTCTCTCAATATATATATATATATATGTATATACATATTTATATTTTGTTTTAAAAAGAAATAGGAAGTTTGGGCATAGATACAAACAAAATAACGGAAGGTTATTGAAACGTGGTCACTAACATATACAGATTAATTGGACTTAAACACGTGGAAATATAACAATTCAAATACAGCAATTTTGTTAAGTTTTTTCTTCATTTCTTTTTTTTTCAACGACAAATGTTAAACGAATAACGTTTCATTATATCATTGTTCTTTGTTAAGCTCTTGTTCTTTGATGTCAATAAGGATCATGATGTCATCGTTCTTTGTTAAGCTCTTGTTCATTCATGTCAATAAGGATCATGATGTCATCGTTCTTTGTTAAGCTCTTGTAGGACATGTCTGCTGTGGTCATTATGGTCGACATGCGAATGAGGATGATATGTTGACATTTGACTTGCAAAGTGATCGTTTCATGAAGGTTCCAATTTGTGTATTGTTTCTACATCCCTCATAGATTATAACCTGTGAGACGAGATGCTAGAGAAAGATAAAAATCAACACGAAGATAGATTGAATATGCAATAAGAGAAAACATTCGAACTAAATCGTGCCTGCTACATGCATAAAAAAAACAAATGAAATGGTTCGGACATTTGGTAAGAACGAACCCAGATCAAACAACATCAAAAGCTTTCTACCTCAAAACATCAGGATAATGAGCAATAGGAATACCAAGAAAGTAATGTACAGACGGATCAAAAGATATGTGCAAAAACAAAAACATTTCTAGCATAAGAGTGTCTGATTACACATAAGAATGGTACTATACATAAAAGGGAAGCGATCAAAAGAACAGGAATACAACAACTATCGATATCAGATTATATTATGCATTCCTGTTTGTTCCTACCATGCTTCAAGGCAACAGTAAATAGGCAAATCAAAACAAACATAGGGAGTGTAGCAGCAGTGCTACCTCATGTTGAGCAACGCAAATAGCAGCAATGTTCTCCATAAAAACGAAGAATTATACTACAACATATGCGTAATAGGTATGTGACAACTTTTGCTTTTATAAACAAACATATGAACTTTCTGCACGTTTGCTGTTCACCATAAAATAGGTTTTTTTTGTAGACTTTGAAACCAGATGTGAACCATATATCGAAACCAAATCAGCTGTGATGTGTGCATTCTATTCTATCCATGAAACCACATCAGCTGTGATGTGTGCATTCTATTCTATCCATGAAACCACATCAGATGTGATGTGTGCATTCTATTCTATCCATGAAACCACATCAGATGTGATGTGTGCATTCTATTCTATCCACGAAACCACATCAGATGTGATGTGTGCATTCTATTCTATCCATGAAACCACATCAGATGTGATGTGTGCATTCTATTCTATCCATGAAACCACATCAGCTGTGATGTGTGCATTCTATTCTATCCATGAAACCACATCAGATGTGATGTGTACATTCTATTCTATCCATGAAACCACCTCAGCTGCAATGTGTACATTCTATTCTATCAATGAAACCACATCAGATGTGATGTGTACATTTTATTCTATCCATGAAACCACATCAGCTGTGATGTGTACATTCTATTCTATCCATGAAACCATCTCAGCTGTGATGTGTGCATTCTATTCTATCCATGAAACCATCTCAGCTGTGATGTGTGCATTCTATTCTATCCATGAAACCATCTCAGCTGTGATGTGTGCATTCTATTCTATGCATGAAACCATCTCAACTGTGATGTAAGCATTCTATTATATCCATGAAACCATCTCAGCTCCGATGTGTACATTCTATTCTATCCATGAAACCAGTCTTATTGCAATACATGAATTTCCCATATTCGCTCCACGACTTGTCACAGCATTTCCCAAAATGCATCAGTAAATTATGTTGACAAGGTCGCTTCGTGCATGTCCTACTCACTGCACATGATTCTAAATCTCCTTAGTCGCCTCTTACAAGCTGAATTGCCGGTAAAAGTGGCTCTTTTATTTTCTTGCCTAACCGTGGGGGCCCTGGTAGCCACAAAGACAATAGGTACAGGATAGAGTGGGGCCCTGATAGCCACACAGACAATAGGTACAGGATAGAGTGGGGCCCTGATAGCCACACAGACAATAGGTACAGGATAGAGTGGGGCCCTGGTAGCCACACAGACAATAGGTACAGGATATAGTGGGTCCCTGGTAGCCACACAGACAATAGGTACAGGATAGAGTGGGTCCCTGGTAGCCACACAGACAATAGGTACAGGATATAGTGGGTCCCTGGTAGCCACACAGACAATAGGTACAGGATAGAGTTGTTTTGTTGTCATGCCTGATCGTCCCAGCACGTCTGTCCCACTTCATGTCTTGTTATCTTTTACAAGTTATCCTTATTAGGAACAGCTTTCCAAGAGGATGTGATTATTTGTTCTAGTGTGACTCTGAATGTTTCTCCAAACATTTTTACAGTAACACATTTACATGTATTTATTTTACATTTAAAGATGTTGCCATTATTTATAAAGCTACATGCATGAATTACCTCAAAGTACCTAGTGACGCAAAGTTTTAACAGTCTTGTTAACCTCACTACACGACATTAAGCCATTAACCATTATATGTATTGCTGCCAATGTTTTTCTTGGTGATTATCTATTCTGAACTACATCAGCCAACATGTGTAATAGAAAAACACTGAGAAGATGCAGTCATCTATATAGGCGGATCAGTAATCCGACAAAAAAAGGAGCTAGTGTATATTTACATAACACGCTGCAGGCAGAACAGTCAAAGAAGACTGCGTTCCGTAAGTTATGACCACGACTAGCATAACGATGGAGGCGATAGTAGTGACAAGGACATGCATCTGGTTACGACTCTAACCAGATCCATACCCATGCTTGTAAACTAAGTGATTCGATGAGCATGATAAAGAAAGTTGAAGCGGGCTCTGTACTCAAGCCAGTGGGTCGAGCCATTACATAAGTTAATATACGCAGAATCATCTTTGTCAACTTCCCTGGACATGCAGGGGTAAAGAAAAAAGTAAAGTACCCCCCTCACGCCAAGTGGCGTATAGGGAATATGGTGTTAGTTACCATAAATTTTGCAGACCCTCGGCACCTGATTTTTAGGGTAATGTGGTCGGTATTACGCCCGTGCCGCTTTACTTTCCCAGAAGAAAATCCGGTACCCATTAAAGACTGGGTGAACCAGAAGCCGTTGGTTGGGATTGAACCTTACCTCTTGTCCTTTGTAGTCCAGTTCACTAACCACTGAGCTATTGCGGCTCCCGTGCAGCGGTAGTACGAGACAATGAAAGAGCGGACAGGTTGGCTAAATGTTGTCGACGACGGTCAATCTATGGGTCAGGCGGACATGCCCTTCGAGATGTGGGTAGGGCACAGATAACCATGAGTCCGCCTCAATCCTTCGAATGAAATAGACGTGTGTAAAGAGATGTGCATATCCCGAATCAAGAAAATCAGCGGGCGCATAGGAGAACTTATCTACCAACACAGCCGTCAGTCGCTGGACGTGGTGAGGAGGCGATCTGAGCACCTATGTACATTTTCTGAGTGCAATGATGATAACCCACAAGGAACTCAATAACTCATTGAAAGTAATTAACCTAACGAAAAAAATGAACATTCGACAAGTATGTACATAATCAAAGTTTTCAACGCACCTTTTTAAGGAAAGAAAGTACATTTTTCGATTACCTTCATCGTCTGTGTGCAGATAATTTAAATTGCAGTGCTTTAGAAAAGGAAGGATTAGTGATATAGTAAGTTAAATACACATCTTCAGATACATCCTGAACAAAACATTAAATTGTTGGACACAAAACGCGTTTGCTATCAAATAGAATCTGCCAAAAAGAAGATTATGTAATTAAAGCGAGTGTATGGAAGATTTCTCAAACAAATTAGCGGTAAATTAGCGATAAATCGAAAAGAAATTGCTGAAAAACAAATTACAAAGAAAACAAATTACTGTTTAATCGGAAAACGGCATTTGATGAAAATATAATCGAGGGACAGCAAGAGACTTAGAAGCATTGGACGAAAGCGTACAAGTAAATTACGGTTCTCTCCATGCCTTGCTAGGCGTAGGGATACTATGGTGTTAGTTACCGAATTTTGTTAATGACCAGGATGCGTTTTTCAGTGTTGTGATCACATCATGTCGTCTTTATTGGTCAGAAAATTCTCTGGTACCCATTTTCAGAGGCCGAGTGAACCCTATAGCAAAATTCGCCACTCGATACTTTTGAGAATCAAACCCGGATCTTTGTGATCATGAGGTGTGCATACTAACCATTCAGTGGCTTCACGGAAAGTTGTCGCCTGATGTCATGGGGTGGAAAGGGGAGGGGTAAAGTACATCATTACATATGTGCATGCATGAGTGATGACATACAAGCTTTAACAACAGGGACTAATGATTACCATCACACGTTTAGCTAGCGTTCTTTTAAAGGGTTACAGTTGTTGTATCAAAGATTAAACATTCAATTCTGATGTACATTCTGATCTTTTCAACATCAGTGATGTTGATATTTGATGTCATATCGATTATAATTTGTTCCCTGATGGACACTCTCTAGTCGATAGCTGGAAGAAAAGTAATAACAGCAAGGAAAGGTAATATTTCAATCATATTCCATTGTTGCAGGCTAATAACGTGAGATTGAAGCTATTGTTACTGGCTAACAGTGTATGACTGAAGCAAGTGTTGCAGGCTAACAGTGATAGATTAAAGCAATTGTTGCAGGCTATCAGTGTAAGATTGAAGCAATTGTTGCAGGCTATCAGTGTAAGATTGAAGCAATTGTTGCAGGCTATCAGTGTAAGATTGAAGCACCTCAAGAGTGTGCACTATTAACCAAAAATGAACTACTTTTTCGGTTATACTCATACTTGAAATGTGCTAATCAGGTACCTTTTTTAACACCTGCACGTGTTAAACGTGAATAATAACTCGTGTATCTCGAGGGCTAGTAAACAAAGTGTTAACACAGTTCTCATTTGAATTTCATATTTTTCCACTTAGTTGCCTCTACGTACTGTAGTCTCTGCGCCTGAAATAAACAAGGCAATTATATCTCATGTTCTTTTATAGCTTTTCTTTATATTCAGTAAATAAACACTGAATGAAAGCGTTGATTATACCCAGATTGATCACATTTGACTTGTAACATGTTTAGGATCCATTAGAGGTTCTTAAAGAGATTAGACTTTTATTGAAGAAATCGCAGCTCTGTTCTAGGGTTATCACTGTGCTCAATACTGTGACCAGACTGGCTAAAGTCTGTTAAGTATGTTCCTGTTGAAACGATGGTGGTTAATTATTGCATTAGGGATTTTTTCCCCTCTCTCTTTTGTTGTAGCTTGTTGAAGTGTCAAGATAATTTAATGGTATTCGGTGTACTTTGAGTAATGCATTAAAGAGAATGTGTTAGAATATGGGGTTCTTAAAGTGTGGTCTGTGTCATTTGCAGTTCAAGGTTTGTTTGATGTGAGAAAAAGAAAAATAGTAACATGTTATATTTACTCTATATTCACGTATAATGCAGAAACATGGACATGAATTAAGAAAACAGAGCAGAAAATCGAATCATGTAATGTGGAGCTATACAATTGGAGAGAATTCGGCGAAAGGAAAAGAAAAATGAAATTTTGAGTGAGCTAAAAATGGAAAAGCAAAACTAGTTAACACAATTAGAATGAGATAACTAACATTTTTATGATATATGAAAAGAAACAATGCTCTACTGAAATTTATCTTGGAAAGAAAAGTACAAGTTTTCTAGGTAGAGGTAGCAACTTTTGCTACCTGGAGATTGTAGGCTCTATCGCTTGAAATGCTGACGTCACGCTGATTTCTGTGTATTTGTTGTTCAGACAATGGCTGCGCTCATGATTTAACTTGCGTATTTGAACTATCTTTGGATTTGATATAATGAGCTTCTGAGGGAAAATATCTATAAATGATATTGCAGTAGATTGATGCAAGTTTTTCAATTTCTTATTTCAAGCGTGTCGACATAATACACATACTTAACTCTTTTGTTTTGTTTATTCTTCCCCTGAAAATGTTCAAATCGTGTTGTGTTCCTGGCTGCAAATTTAATTACAACAGGTGGTAGTCACATTAATGTGTTTAAAATTCCTTAAAAAAATTAACTGCAAAGTAAGGGGATAAAATGTGTTTCATGAAAAGACTAGTCTCCTATAGCGGTAAGTGTAGTATGTAAGACACATTTTCAAGCCTCTGATATAATTGTAAGCGACACTTTCAGATAAAGCTGGGACTACACAAGTAGTTAGGAATTACTGAATACGTGCTCCAAAGGTTCGGCCACATTTTATATATGTCCAATATAACAAGTGTCTGAACATTTCATAATGTGGTCGCACATTTTTTTTTGCTCGGCGTTCGGCTGGAATGGTGCTTTTTTTTTTGTTCGACTGGTTCCGGTCGTGACCCGTCGACCCGTGTCCCGGTGATCCGCGCTGGCTCGGCTGTGGGCAGGATCGGCGACCCGTGACGTCTCGTGATCGGTCGGCGTCTCCTGATGTAAACACTCGTGATTATCCTATTTTTATGGATTTTAAATGCTGTAGCGGTGAGCTTGTTAGGGGGGAACTAGGAAAAATTAAAACGCTTGTTCAAAAAAAGGGAAACATGCTGACGCGTGTTATCTCTCCTCACTTTATTCTTTATAGGTTTTTAGTATTAGTCCTTCACTGTAACACGTGTTTGAATAAATAATTAGATAAAATACCTCCTTTAACTTGTATCACAGAGACATTATACCCCTGCATACCCTCATCAGCATCATCAAGTACCGGTTGGTGTAGAGTGATCATCCACAACTTTCGATCTCTAAAGAAATAATAAAAGTGAGAGTTTTAAAGTGTTATTCTTAAATAAAACATGCAGCCCGCCCGTATAAGACTGGGTCATGAACAGGCCAGAACTTACATCGTAGGCCTCTATCAGCTGAACACATGACAAGTAACGCGTATATGATTGGGTTCATTGACTACCGGGGTGACGGCGAAGTGCTGTAAGGCGAATGTTTATCTGTCAAATCTATTAGCGTGTCGCGGTTCTAAAACTTGGGGAAAGCTGTATTACAGGGGTGAATATGTTGTGTGTCATGTGTTTATATTTTGGTGAAAGGAGTACCTGACTCAATGGTTATCTCGGGTGTAAGTGTGGTTGATTATTATCCCTTAAGGTATCTGTGTGCTGATATTCATAAGACCAGGTGTGGAAATTTAAATAACGTGTTGGTTGTGATGATTCTAAAAATGGAGAAAAGGAGTGTTTTCCCTTTTGATTTTCGTCTATCATCATTACCATGACCACCCACATGTACTCTCTCTCTCTCTCTCTCTCTCTCTCTCTCTCTCTCTCTCTCTCTCTCTCTCTCTCTCTCTCTCTTCATCATTCATCATGTGCCATACCGGTTGGCGTAGGCGATCATGTCCCTCCAGAATCTTCTATCTACAGTGCATCGTATCAGTTCTGTTGTTGACTGTTTCCCATGCCATGACACCAAGCTATCCAGTATTTTCTCTCTTTGTCGTCCGCGATCTCTCTTTCCCTTTATTTTGCCAGTTGTAACCAAGTATTCCAACTTTTCTCTTCTCATGATATGCCCAAAAAAATTGATTGCTTATTTCTGATGTTTTTAAGAGCTCCCTTTTTGTGTTGGCCTCTTTGAGAACTTCCACCTTGGTCTTTCTAGCTGTCTAGGGAACTTTCAATATTCTTCTGAGAAATCCCAACTCTGCGGCATTAAATCGTCATTTCATTTGTTTGTCTATTGTCCATGATTCGCTTCCATAGGTCAGAATTGGTTCTATATAGTACCGATGAATTCTCTTTCTCATTTTTATTGACATATATTTGTTGCATAAGATATTTTTCATTTTCTGAAATGCTATTTTGGCCTGAGCTATTCTGCTTTTTATTTCTGTGGTGCATCTCCCATCTGATGTTATTATTGTGCCCAAGTATTTGAAACGTTGCACTTGTTTCAGATTAGTCTCGTTTATTTTTATGCTGCATGATGGTGATGATTGTTTCTTCGATATAACCATTACTTCTGTTTTCTTACTATTCAGACTGAGACCTTTCATGTTCTCTCTCTCTTCACATTCAAGTTAAATCAAGTCAAATAAAACACATACTTTCTTTATTTAATTTCACAGCTTTTTTTATTAATACAGCGGAGAACAGATATTTGAAAATATATTACTGTCCGGTTGATGAATGTATTAATTTTAACCGTTTGGACTTCCTCCCTCCTATTTTGGTGGTACTGTCTATTTGTGTTAAATGTCTATCAAACACAGGTGCATAGGAACGTTGATTAACCTTTAAACACAACCACCTCAATTTTGACAAAACCTTGATCAAAGATGGAATAGGTAATTGGTGACTCTGATGAATCACCCGGGGCATCCATGCTGACTGCGGGATCTTTCGTCTAGTTAATAAGAGTGTGGTTCTGGTTAACAAGAGGTGGCGTGTAGTTGAGGTTCTAGTTAACAAGAGGTGGCGTGTAGTTGAGGTTCTGGTTAACAAGAGGTGGCGTGTAGTTGAGGTTCGGGTTAACAATAGCTGGCGTATTGTTGAGGTTCTAGTTAACAAGAGGTGGCGTGTAGTTGACGTTAGCATAAGCAGACAAAATCTCCTCTCGCATCTCAACTAGCGTTATAAGTTCCTCTCTCGAGAGTGTTATTCCAGTTCTGGTAGGAAACTTAAAAAAACTCTCACCGCTACATGTCCTTATGTTTATCAATGGTCTATTACGAAAAACACATATTGAGACTGCCTTAACGCCATCCTTTGACAATGGAATTATATTCTCATTGCCACGTGACATGAAAATGCGCTGATCACAAAAATAAAACGAAGTTGGAATATTCACGCTACACGACTCCATATTCAAAGAAAACAAACACAAACCACTCAGTAACAGACGCTGGTTAGCTGTGTGTATGCATATACACTGATAGACTGAGCTTTATACCTCACTGTAGTCGGGTCGAAGACCGTCTATTTATAGTAACTAATGCAATACGTTATCAGGCGTGTTGAGATATGTTCAGTGATGGCCCCCCACTCCGGAAGTGACCCCTCGGACTGAGCCAAGGGCTGATGTGTGGGAAATCCCGGCTAACCTGGCCGATGATGTGTGAAATAATTGTGTATGTATGTGTGTGTGTGTGTGTGTGTAACAATTTGGTCTCAGGTAACGCGTACTGAGACTAAGAAACCCCGAAGTGTTTATATGGGTTGTAGTTTTTAAAATAGGTGTGAGTTAAAGAGGGAAACCTCGCGTGCTGACCTGAAATCACGTGTTGTCACTGTTACTCAAATCCCATTCAGCGTCGTCGAGGAGGGATATATATATATATATATATATATATATATATTCTTTAGGTGGTATAATCACTAAAGTTTCATTTGTGAGGATGGATCCCAGATGGAAATACCCATTCACAGCTCTGATAGCCGGGCCTACAGGGTGTGGGAAAACGGTATTTGTGCAAAATTTTATACAGAAGCTTCTCGAGTTAGCTGTCCCCGTACCGGAGGAAGTTATATGGCGTTATGGTGAATGACAACCAATATACGAGACTATGGGGTCAGTGAGATTTATCGAGTGTCTACCAGACATCGATAAATTTGAAGGTGGTAAGAAGAGAAGACTGATCGTTATCGATGGCTTGATGTCGGAGACGGACGAGAGAGTAACAAAATTATTCACCAAAGGTAGTCATCACAGAGATATTAGTGTGATGTACATTGTGCAAAACCTATTCGGAAAGAATAAGGAACATCGAACCATAAACCTCAATACACACTATTTAGTCCTTTTCAAGAACCCGAGAGACGGAAGTCAAATAATCAATCTGACTAAACAAATGTACCCACGAGAGGTGGGGTACCTCTAAGATAGTTTTAAGCACGCGACAGCGTCTCCTCACTGTTACTTGTTGGTTGATCTTCGTCAGGATACACCGGATCATCTTAGGTTGAGCACAAAAACATTCCCAGGGGAGAGACAAATCGTCTACGTCCAAAAGTAACAAAAATGTGCGACGAATCACTTAAACGATAATATGATAGAGCGGTTAACAAATGGCATCATGAGAGCTGCTAAGGAATCCATTCCTAGAGAAGCAAGAAGAAACTACAAGCCATACTGGAGCAAGGAAATACAAAGACTAGAGGAGAAGCTGGACTCTGCCAGAGAACTAGCTGCAACAACACACAGCAAAGAGAGCAACATTGCCTTCAAAGCAGCCTCGGCCAAATACAGACGTGAGGTCAGAATATCAGCAAGACAGAGCTGGATAGACAAAACAGAGAGCCTTAATCTAGACAAAAATGGTCATAAACTGCGAAAGCTCTGAGTGACGAAAACAACTGCCGACCTCCAATATCATTAATACACAATCAGAACATCCTCACAGACAAAAGAGCAGTAAATCTACTGATAGAGACTACAAAAACATTAGTAGAATAAACATTCCAATAGACAAACAGAAAGCTGCAAGGCGAAACAACCAAGATGCAAAACACATGCTTTTAGCACCTAAAGAGTATCAGACGACCATCTTTACCCCAACTGAATTAGATGTTGCCTTCAAAGTATTGAAGCTCAAAAGTTCCCCTGGTAAAGATAGAATCTCCAACGAAATGCTCCTAAATCTTGGACAGAAAGCCAAGAGCCAGCTTCTAAGGATAATAAAGTCTAGCTGGAAGAGAGGTCATGTGCCGGCAATCTGGAAAGAAGCTATTATGGTGCCCATCATCAAGCGTGGAAAAGACCTACTAGACCCAAGTAGCTATAGACCAATTAGCCTACTGAGCTTCCTGAGTAAACTCACGGAAAGGCTGGTTAACAGAAGACTTATGTGGCATTTGGAGACAAAACAACAAATCATACCATAACAAAGTGGCTTCCGTCAGCACAGATCAACTGAAGACCTCGTCACCTACATTGCACAGGAAATAGAGGATGCTCTACAAGAAAAGTAGCACACTGGCAGTGTGGGTCGACATGGAGAAGGCTTTTGATAGGGTTTGGCAAGAACAAGTTTTAAAGAACAAGCTTTTTAGACTTGGCATCCAGGATCGTTTATACAATTTGGTCTCTCAATACCTTCATGATAGAACGACCAGAGTACAAGTTCAATGTCAACTAAGTAAGAAGGT
Source organism: Megaustenia siamemsis (assembly GCA_032433765.1). NCBI lineage: Eukaryota > Metazoa > Mollusca > Gastropoda > Stylommatophora > Ariophantidae > Megaustenia > Megaustenia siamemsis. The sequence goes on from JAVIAB010000092.1 coordinate 102,056,718, forward strand.
CTCTATCGAACAAGGTGTCCCACAAGGCGGAGTCTTGTCCCCAACACTCTTTTTAATTTTCATAAATGACATCGTAAAGGACATTCCACCCAGAATACACTCAGCAATATACGCAGATGTTATGGACTCGTGAGGAAAGTAAGTCGGTGGCGGGACCCAGGATGCCAGATGTCCTAGGTGAACTTGAAAAAATGGACGAACACCTGGTTCTTACCAATCAACGAAAAAAAAAAACAACATATATAATTTTCAGCCTATCAAGAAACACACTCTCTGCAAACTTGAAGATAAAAGACCATACACTCCCTATTGACCAAAACCCAACATATCTTGGTGTCACCATGAATCGCAGAATGACTTGGCAACATCAGATAGACAGAGCAAGGAAAAAAGCCAGAAAGCGAACAAATATTATGAAGAAATTGGCAGGAACGGACTGGGGGGCAGACAGCAATATTTTGAAAAGACTATACGTAGGAAGAGTCAGACCAGTTCTAGAGTATGGAGTCACAGCCTGGGCTATGGCTTCCAAATCACACATTAGCAAAATTAACCTATAAAGAATAAAGTGAGGAGAGATAACACGCGTCAGCGTGATTCCCTTTTTTTTGAACACGCGTTTTAATTTTTCCTAGTTCCCCCCTAACAAGCTCACCGCTACAGCATTTAAAATCCATAAAAATATGATAATCACGAGTGTTTACATCAGGAGACGCCGACCGATCACGAGACGTCACGGGTCGCCGATCCTGCCCACAGCCGAGCCAGCGCGTATCACCGGGTCACGGGTCGACGGGTCACGGCCGGAACCAGCCGAACAAAAGAAAGCATAATTCCAACTGAACACCAAACAAAAAAATGTGCGACCACATTATAAAATGTTCGGACACTTGTTATATAGGGCATATATAAAACGTGGCCGAACGTTTGGCGCAGTAATACAGGAATTCCTTACTACTTGCGCATGTCATCTCTAGAAGTCACCTGTCTCTCACCCAACTATTTTTTCAGATACCTGGATACTTTTCTATCGAAGTAACTAAATCATGGAAACATCCAGTGGAACGGAAAAAATTATTTAAAAGTCATAAAGAAAATAACAGTATGTGGCTGTTACTAGTTGTTATAAACGATTTTGAACATCTGAAAATGAAAGTGGCCATGAACATGGAGTTCTTATTGGAGAAACCTTGGAAATATTGTCTGATTGATGGAGAACTTGACACTTAATGTTTTACAAAATCAGTGTTAAAATAATATGTTCAGCTTTCATTTGTTTAACTGTACGAATATTTATATAAAATATGATATGAGTGTTATACTGTTTGTTGGTAATGACAAACTTATTTGGTCTTAAATGGATTATTGAAAGTAGCAACGTTGAAAGGTGGTCAAAGCTGAAATATTTACATATTTATTGCAAGCAATCTAATTCTTCTAACGATCAGCACAACAGAAGTGTGCACTAGCTTGTAGAGAAAGCACATACTAGCTTGTAGAGAAAGCACATACTAGCTTGTAGAGAAAGCATACACTAGTTTGTAGAGAAAGCATACACTAACTTGTAGAGAAAGCATACACTAGCTTGTAGAGAAAGCACATACTAGCTTGTAGAGAAAGCATACACTAGTTTGTAGAGAAAGCACATACTAGCTTGTAGAGAAAGCATACACTAGTTTGTAGAGAAAGCACATACTAGCTTGTAGAGAAAGCATACACTAGTTTGTAGAGAAAGCACATACTAGCTTGTAGAGAAAGCATGCACTAGCTTGTAGAGAAAGCATATACTAGCTTGTAGAGAAAGCATACACTAGTTTGTAGTGAAAGCACATACTAGCTTGTAGAGAAAGCACACACTAACTTGTAGAGAAAGTATACACTAGCTTGCAGTGTGTTATTGATGTACAATGACACAGGAGATGATGTAAACAGTATAAAACTTACACTTTGCTATAGAGTAGCTGCAACTTGCTCAAACTGTGGATAACAGAAAGCATTACAGCTCCTGCGCAGTCTGTTATGCACCCATGTTCAACCTTAAATCACAACCCTATTATATGGCCTTTATCGTCTTGACAGACGGTTGGTAGCAGGCAATCATGATAAGTCAGTAGTTTGGTAAAGCATTAGTGTCTCATACTGGGTGCTGCTTTACTAAACATCTGTTCTCGTGGCTGAATTTGCAAATCTTGGACAGACAGATCCATCCACAGAACGAGCAAGGTGTACGTACCCGGCCGTGTCTCCTTAACCCTATTGCATTCAGTTTTATCAGGAAAACCAACTACAATGTCTGCATCACCCCAGCAAATTTATAAATTTAGCTTCAACGTGTTCGCCAGATTTTGAAAATGGTGGTAAATCCTATTTACAATACAAGAAGCATAGCAAACTCTCAGACCTAGAGAGAGAGAGAGAGAGAGAGAGAGAGAGAGAGTGGTAGCTATATAAATGGAAGTAATACATTGTCAGCTACAAACTGATGTGATAATCATAAGAAGTAGTTGCCCCTGGAAACACTATTTCGATATCAGCAGCTTTTTGAAAGCTAAAACAGCCGTGTGTTCACATTTCTCGTTGTTATTGTAGACAATAATGGACATGTGAACCTATGGCAATGGGCACTATCAAGGTAAGATTAAAACCGCACTCCATGGTAGCCTATCTTCGATGTGGAGACGGTAGCAAATAAATAAATGAAAACATCTTCTTCTTCTTCTTTCCTTCCTCATCTGCCTTTCAGCGTTGAGGGGAGATATAGTTTGCGGTCTTTTGCTCTTCTGTTCGTCTCTGCTGCTGTTATGTTTCCTAGTGCTTCTAATATTCCATCGACCCATCTTTTTCGTGGTCAACTCTTGGGTCTGGTGTTCTCACAACGTTTATTGAAGGCTCGTTGTGCTGTGTATTGTTCTTTCTGCCTTGTCACGTGGCAAAACCATTTTATCTCGTTTCCTTATACATTCTTTGGCGGGGGCTATTCCTAGCTTTTTTCTCAGTTCTTCATTTCTGATCTTATCTCTAAGACTGTTTCCTGTCATTCGTCTAATAACATTTCATGTCTGTAGAGGTTATTTTTTTTCTTATTGTTCTTGCATCTAGGGTCCAGGTCTGGCATTAGTAGCACAACGTTGGGATGAAGATTGTATTGTATAGTGCTCGTTTTGCCTCCAGAGTTATTTCCTTGTTGGACAATAGTGGTGATAACTGTCCGATGATTTGACAAGCTTTGTTGCATCTCGATTCTATCTCTGCTGTTTGAGAATTATCGTTTGTCATTAGACTTCCTAGGTATTTGAATTCCTCTACTTGTTTTAGTTGTCTGCCTTCTATAGTTATGTTGATGTTCTGTTTATTTTTTGCGACATTCATGACTTCTGTTTTGTTGATGTTGATTTTCATGTTGTATTTTGTGCCTGAGATGTTGAGTTTGTTTAAGTGTTCGTGTAGGTCTTCTATTGTTTCATGTATTAGTGCCTGATCGTCTGCAAATAAAAGCTCGTTGATCTCCTCTGTCTCTGATGGGTTGGCTAGCTTGCATATATGGTGCATGTATGTAATAAACAGTAGTAGTAGTGCGCACCTGTCTTACACCTGATCTAACTTCGAAGTGGTCTGTGAAGCCTGCTGATGTTCTGACCCTGCAGCTGCTGTTGTCGTAGAGGCTTTTAATAAGGTTGGTTAGATGTTGGCTTACTCCATATGTTGTTAGTATATTCCACAGTTGTTCTCTGTTTACTCTGTCGAATGTTTTTTCCTGGTCAATAAAGGCTATGTATAAGTTTTGATTGTGTTCTGTCGTTTTTTCTGCAAGCTGTTTTAATGTGAATAGTGCGTCGGTACATCCTCTGTTTTTTCGGGACCCCATTTGAGAATCGATTAGCTGTAGTTCTATTATTGGTCTCAGCCTTTTTTTTCAAGATTTTGGCGTATAGCTTTCCTACATGGCTGAGAAGAGATATACCTCTATATTGATTGCAGTCTCTTTTGCTAACTTTCTTTTTCCATATTGGTATGATGATTGTCTGTTGCCAGTCTTCTGGGGCTTGTTGTTAGTGTCATGCTGCATTCAATATTCTGTGCAGCCATTGCATTCCTGTTTCTCCTGCTGCTGCTATTATTTCTATTGGTATGTTATCTATCCCGGTGCTCTATTTCTTGGTGCATATTTGATTACTTCTTCGATTTCCCCTTTCATGATGTTGGGTTCAGTATTTGTGAGTTCTAACATGGTTTTTGTTGTCTTATTGGTAGTTGGTATGATTAACTGGTCTTCAAAATATTCTTTCCATCTCTGTTGCATACATTGGTCATTTGATATTGGCTGTCCGTCTTTGTCATTTATTAGTTCAGTAGGATCATGGTTTTCTTTTCTCGCTCGTGTGGCTTTTACTGCTTTGTAGAAATCTCTTGTGGCTGTCTTGAAGTCCCTGCTCATGTTTTGTCCGAATTTTGTCCTATTCTTTTGCTTAGCTTATTTGATCAACATTTTAATTCTTTTTCGAACTAAGGCATATTTTTCATATTTTTCTTCATTTTTGTTCTCCCTCCAATTTTTAAACAGTTTCTTTTTATCTTTAATTGCTTCTCTGATTGTTTCGTTCCACCACGAGGTGCTCTTTTTTCCTTTCTCTTGTTCTTAACTTCGTTCCACAAACTGTTTTAGAGATGTTGGTTCTATCTATCTATTGACCTTTCGAGCCGTAGCCGACCCATAGGGCGTAGACCAAGATACACCTTCTCTTATCTGAATGTTTGTTCTAGCAGTTTTCAATTCTTTTAAAGATATTTTATCAAATCTCGCCATTTGTCTCTGTTTTGTGCAAGCAGCTCTATCTCATTGCGGGAGCCGAATCCTGCTGCTCTTGCCTCTCTCATCAATGTTCTTCTCAGTGTCTCCCAGGGCCTCTTTTTCTCTTACCTGTTGTTTCCCATATGAGGGCTTGCTTTGCTATTCGTTTATTATCTCTTCTCATCACATGTCTAACATATGACCATCGTCTTTTCTTTATTACTGAAGATATTAGTGGTTGATTGGCGATTTCTCTAATTTCCTCGTTTGTTTTGAATTTGTTCCACGCTATATCAAGTATTTTCCTTAGACATTTATTTTCGAATGCGTTCAACTTTGTTTCTATATCTCTCGTTGTTTTCCAGCTTTCACACGCATACGTAAGGGTTGATAGTACATTTAATTTCAATAGTCTAAATTTTGTGTTTGTACTGATGAGTTTTGATTTCCACAACTTTTCAAGGCTTCTGAAAGACATTGCTGCTTTAGCTATTCTGATTCTAATTTCTTTGCTTGTGTCCCCTTCTCGATCAATGTGACTTCCAAGATAGATAAAGTAATCGATCTCTTCCACTGGTTTGTTTTCCATGTATATTTTGTCATCTGTTGGAATTAAACTTTTCTTGACTTTAGTCTTTTCATAATTGATCTCTAGCCCAATTTTGCTGGCTATTGATGATAGTTCATTTGTGTTTTCCTGTATCGTTTTTATCTGGCTGCTGATGTTGATTACTGTTCCCTTAAATTGTTTTCACCTACTGTGCATACTTCATTATGGAGTTTCTTGAATTCCTCTGTTAGTTTTTCTTCTAGGGTTTTCCTTGTTTCTTAATCTTTTAATTGTTTTATTTTTATTGTCTGTTCTTTTCGCTTTTTTTGTTTGTTTTCGTATATTCTCTTTATTTTGACTGTCTTAGTGTGATCATAACCATCTTGTGATCCGTGTCGTCTGTAATATTTGGGATTGCTCTACTATCGGTTACTCTTTTCTTGTTCTGTTTACTTGTTAGTATAAAGTCTATCTGGCTTCTGCTTGTTGTGTCACTCCATTTGTACCAGGTGTATACTTGCGACTCTGTGTTTGAAGAATGTGTAGGTGATAAATAAATCAGTTTGATTGCATAGTTCCAGCAGTCTGCTTCCATTTTCGTTTATTTCAGCTGTTTTATCGCCAAAGGGTCCTAAAATATTACTGTTCTCACTGTTGCGTAATATTATGAAATGAAAACATGTAACAAATATATAATGTTATCAGTGATAATTCTAAGTGATTTCCGAGACCTCTGAAGACTTTCTTATCTTCATTGCCCAGTATTTATTACCATATGTCAAGACTGGTTCGACATAACAATTGGCAAATAATTTTTCTTTTACTTCAATTGTCAGAGACGAGTTAGGTGACATCTTATTTTTAAACTTTGGAATTTTACCTTCTGCCTTATTTATTCTGTATCTTATCGCTGCCTTGCATTCAACATCCATGTTAATATTGTTCCTTCGTTCATGAATTCATTGATCTACTTGTAGACTTCAAATTAAATTAAATTATATTTTTATTTTAGATAAGTCCTGTTTTGTGTGTGTGTCACTGTTGCTTCTGTATTTTCGCTGTTGAGGCTAAAGCCTTTATTTTGTTTTAAGCTAATTGGGAGATATTATAATTTGAAATGTCAAACAAATGTGAATAGTTTTCCCAATTGACAATTAAGTCGATGACAGTGTATTAGTTCAGGTAACGTAATTATAGTCATCGATTGATATTTCAGGCGTGTTCTTCTTGGATATAATTATAATCTCACTTTACATTTTAAATAAATCCTGTGATAGTGTTCACAGTACACTCCTGAATATAGATCAGTTTTAACTCCTTAACTTTAGAATTATATTTTTGATTTGACCAAAATCAACGGATTCGCATTTGTGAACTAATGTGATCAAACTCAAACGTCTATAATCATTTTATTCATAATTAAAGCTACTAAAAGTAGGAATCAAATTAAAAGAAGAACGACACATCATGAAACGTATATTTCATGGCGTACCAATACGAGTTGACGGGACACAATAGTACATAAACATAATACTTTCGACCTGGGTCCGTAGTTAAAGAACTAAATATGATTCGTAAACGCTGTCATATCCTCTAGAATTTATTATTTTCCTTAGAAATAAAAATCTAAATATAAATCTAAATTCAAAAACATGCAACTCTCTCTCTCTCTCTCTCTCTCTCTCTCTCTCTCTCTCATAAACCAAACATAAATATAAAATAAACTCTCTCTCTCTCTCTCTCTATTCTCTTAAACCAAACATAAATATAAAATTGTAAACTCTCTCTCTAACTCTCTCTCTCTCTCTCTCTCTATTCTCATAAACCTAAATATAAATACAAAACATATAATTCCCTCCACCATAAACCAAAAATATATACTAACACAAACATATATAATTCGTTCTCTCATAAACCTAAATATAAATGAAAAAAAAAATTATAATTCTCTCTCTCTCTCTCTTTCGCTCGTTAATCGAATATAAATTAAAAAAAAAATAATTCTTTCTAGTTCCTACCTCATGTATCATAAGTATAAAGTTCTGCGCTGAGTGGTATCTTGTTTACATTCCTTATAAATCCAGACAGCATGAAACACGATGAATTACATCGTAAAATAGTCTCAACATATATCTATTCACCATGGCGCCTGAATGATTATTTACACATACAAACGTGCTGTAAACTAGAGTTTCTGTAAACATCTCATTGTCTTATCCAACCCAGCACTTCTACAATAGAAGGGAAATATCTGGCTCGATTAAAAACACACAAATAAAAGATGCACAGCTCTCTAGGCATCGACTACCTTTATCCTAATCTGTTTGTTTCTGATCACGAACTTGCTTCTTTTGTTCTGAAATGCTTGTTCTGCGACTTATTACTTACATCCGTTTCCGTTTGACTTGTCCTTCTGTTATTACATGAAATGTTTGTTTCCTCGGAGTTGAACAGGAAATGGGAAAGAATGGAGTCCACGCCTTTCTATTGACAATAAAACTAGTTGTGGAATGCAAATATCATCTCTTGAAATAGTTTACAAGTAATGTCATTAAGTTCAAACTGCTACAATTGTCTCATTAATATATATATAAGTGTATATATATACACGAAAAACATTATGTATGTAGAGCCAGTCTTAACATATAGATGTGAATCATGGAAATAGGACAAAAGACAAGATAATCACTGCAGGCTGTAGAAATGTGGTTTTACAGAAGAATGTTGAGAATACCATGGATAGCTAAGAAAAGAAATGAAAATTTTCTGAAAGAGGCCAAAGCAAAAAGAGAGCTAATTTCCAAAATTAGCAAGAAATAATCGTAATTTTTTTTATGAGAAGGGAACAGCTGGAATATGTTGTAACAACTGGGGAAATTGAGGGACAAAGGGATAGATGGAAAGCAAGGAGAAAAGATACCAGACAGCTTAAGAGAATGACTTGGCAGAAGGTCAACAAGAAATGATAATAATTATCTGTCCAGATCGAATGTTGTAGAGAGACATGATCACATACGTCAGCAGCATGGTACTTGATGATGATGATTATACATATATATATAACATAATATACATATATATTATAAATAGGTATGTATATATATGTATATATATCTTCACACACACACACACATACATATATATATATATCCACAGCAGTATACACAAAGCAAAAGAATGCTAAATGTATATCTGCAAAGTTGACCAAGAGACAATGTCAGCGACCTCCGACTAGTACAGTCACTGCCAAGAAGGAAAGGAATGGCAAACTACCTTCTTATGTTGCCTGGTATAATTATGTCAAACACACCTTAATATCTACACTTGATAGCTTGATGTCATGGCATGGAAAACGATCAACGACGGAATTGATACGATGCACTGTAGATAGAAGATTATGGAAGGACATAATCGCCTACGCCAACCGCTATGATGATGACGAAAGTTGACCTAGCTTTTGTTAACCTTAGAATTATAATGAACACCTGCATATCTGTTGACTCACAAACATCATAAAGTGTGGTGTGATATCGACCACGTCGCACAAATATGTGTCGTGGTCATGAGAAAATATTGACAACAACACCACATTCAAACCATACGCCTAGCAAGGCTTGGATCGGAAGTTACTTTATAGAAGCATCTTCAGTTACCGTGCCTGCTGGTCAGTCAATCCGGTCTACCCATAACTTTCTTTCTCTCTCTGGAGTGGCAGGTAAAGAAGAAACCTTGGATACCACATGAGAAAATTATTATGGGATGTGCTTGCATAAAACAACTTCATGTGTTTAACAAAGTCTAGAGGGACGGATTTTTATGTTAAAATAACTTTTTTTTTCAAATTTTTACTTGGCACCGGCAGCCGTGTGTTTAGGTGTCTCTCGCCATTTAGACAGATATCCTTCGACTTAGGAGATACTCTAATTTTTTCGTCGAGAACTTCAGTGTTTTGGGGTACATTTTTCTTACCAATTTCGCCCAGACGGCAGCCATTTTTAACCTATTTGTTTTCAGTTTCCAACTGCCAAGAATTCATTACGTGCTTACAGTGCGCGAGTGTCTCTTTTTTTCATCGATATCCACATTTCACTCGATCTCACTCTCAAAAATTGTTTAATTCAATGAGATGGGCGGGCCAATTCCGATATTGCTCGTCAACAAAGACAAAGACAAGATTGCAGAACCCCAAGCAAAAGACGTAGACGTCTTGGCGGATAATTTAAATTCATTTAAAAAGAAATGAGCAAATGAGTAATTAAGTTAATTCATATTTCGGTCTATTTTCTTTTTTAGGTTATATTTTTCGTTTTAGGTCATAAATTCACCTATATTTCGATGATTTTCAGGTCATATATTTGACATTGTTTTGGTCATATATTCATCTATATTTCGATGATTTTTAGGTCATATATTTGACACTTTGTAGGTCATAAAAATCCTAATCCCTAATTATTAGTAATTGATAGGAATAAAATTAGCATGAATATGTTAGTAGAATAGTTGCAGTAGTAGTGGTAGTTGTCATCATCATCAAGTACCATGCCTTCTGGCGTAGGTGATCATATCTCTCCACAACTTTCGATCTCGACAGTTATTTATCATTTATGTTATTCCGGTTCACTTAGCTTTAATGGGTACCGGATTTTTTACTGGGAAAGTAAAACGGCTCGGGCGTAATACCGATCACATTACCCCAAAAATCATGTACCGAAGGTCTGTAAAATATATGGTCACTAATACCATATTCCCTATACACCACTTGTCGTGACATTATTTATCATTTCTGTTGTTGACCTTCTGCCAAGCCATTCTCTTAAGCTGTCTGGTATTTTTTTCTCTTTGCTTCCCTTTATCTCTTCGTCCCTCAATTTTCCCAGTTGTTACAATATATTCCAGCTGTTCCCTCATTACATTGCCAGCATATGCTGATTATTTCTTCCTAATATTGGAAATTAGCTTTCTTTTGCTCTTGCCTCTTTCAGAACATTTTCATTCCTCTTCTTAGCTGTCCATAAGGACAAGGGGCAGGGTTCGATCCCAATCGACGGCTTCCGGGTTCACCCAGCCATAAATGGGTACCGGATTTTTTCTGTGAAAGTAAAGCGGCGCGGGCGTAATACCGACCACATTACCCCAAAAATCATGTGCCGAAGATCTGTAAAATTTATGGTCTCTAACACCATATTCCCTATACGCCGCCACTTGGCGTGACGGGGTAATTTACTTTTTTTTTTTTTAGCTGTCCATGGTATTTGTAGTGGTAGTTGTAGGAGCAGCATAACAGTAGTAGCCGATGCAGTAATAGTAGTATAATGAGGAAAAGCTTAAAAAAACAATAACACTAAGAATAAGAAAATGATAGGGAAGAGAATTTAGTAGTAGTAGTAGTAGTAGTAGCAGTAGCAGTAGCAGCAGCAGCAGCAGCAGTAGCAGTAGCAGCAGCAGCAGCAGCAGCAGCAGTAGCAGTAGCAGTAGCAGTAGTAGTAGTAGTAGCTAAAGACATAAACGCAGCAGTAACTGCCTTTAGAGGAGAATTATATGAGTAATGACATGGAGACGCAAAAACGGTTGTTGCAGGTGGAGTTTTAATTATGAAAAAATGATACTTTTTTTAAATGAATAATCTTATAACTAGTAGTAGTAGTGGTGGTTGTAGTAATAATTCTATTAAAGGAGAATAAAAGAGTTGGAGAAAAACATGTAGAAAACGAACATACGTTAGTAGTGTTTTTTTTTAGAAGAAATGTTAGATCAACGAGTTGCTATTGCTAGCAGCAATAGCTTAATTAGTAATAGTTGTTGTAATAGCATTAGATGAAGTTGTGGTAGTGTCGTACATAGGAAGTGGGCCTAGAGTTGTAGAATCAGGAGGATAAATAATAATGAGAAAGAGCAGTAATGCTAGTAGCAGGGCCGTAAGGTGCTGTAACTGTAGCAATAATACTACAAGTAACAGGTAGTAGTATAGTAGCACTACTTATAACAGTAATATTAATAGTAAAACTAATAGCAATAGCATTAGTAGTAGCAGTAGTTGTTGTTAGTAATAGTCGCAAGAGTAGTATAAGTATTTGTTTTAGTAACAATCACATTTATAGAAGGGAGCTGCGATAGCTCAGTAACTAGTGAACTGGACTACTAAAGACAAGAGACCGATCCTGATCGACGGCTTCCAGGTTCACACAGCCTTAAATTGGCACCGGATTTTTTTCTGGAATGTAACCCGCACTGGCGCAATAGACCACAGTACCCAAAAGATCATGTACAGAAGGTCTATAAAAATATGGTCACTAACACCATATTCCCTATACGCCACTTGGCGTTACAGGGCACTTTACTTTACTTTTTTTTACATTAATAACAGTCATAGTAACAGTAAGAATAAAAGTATTATTAATAAAAATATTAATTATAAAAGTAGCTTTAGAAGTAGTATATTGAGTATGTTGTGCGTTAGTAAACACTGTTTTTAGTTTAGAGGAAATAGTGTAGTGGTCAGCACAATTTATAATTGGCAATAGATTTTGCGTCCTAGCGACTGGAGCCTCTCCAGAAACGGATGCTCTGACTCAACACTGGATAATTAGATGAACCACATCCAGTAAATTCGTCCTCGCTGTTGTCTCCAAAGAACTGACAGTAGCCGTTACAGTTTGGTATCATCGACGCCACAAGGGTTGTCGGTGTGGTACCAGGAAACTTACCCATGCCAAGTACGGATTATTTCTTATATCTGAAGTCTGTACTTGAACGGATTATCTCAGAAGACAACGAAAGATTTAAATCGATGATTTCTTTAACTGGATTGGCTATCAACTAGGACAGAACCAATTCCATCTATTCGAAGCACCTAGTTTAAAGGAGATTACGCATTTCTTTCTCCCTTGTTGTTAGAAACATTACCTAGGTAATCGAACGTAAAGTCTAGGAGATAGTTCACAAGATTTCTTTGACATCTGTCCTTTGCATTATCTTATTAATATATAAAGCAGAACTGTGACAGGTTTTTCCATTAATGTTTGTTTTCTTTACGTTTTTATTATTGATGCAGCTTTGGCAAACAAATGGAGGATTGCCAGCAGCCGGAAGAAGGATAGCGTTAATAAAAAAAATAAAACATTGACAATTTAGAATTCATTGGACAAATAATAGAAGTATTAATTGTGCGTTTTGTTTTACTTGACAAAGGAAACTGGTATTGTGAATAATGACATAGTACAGCAAACTTTATATTGCATTATGTGAACTGTTAATAGAAACACATAAAAACATATACATTAAGAAAAGTATAATATTGTGGGCACACAAAGGACTTAGTGACATGGAGAAGATCATTATGAAGGGCCTGGTAGCAGGAGGACAAGATAGATGAAGAATAAGAAGAAAGTAGGTGCAAGATGCCATATACGATGTGGGTAAGGCTGCTACAGAGACTGAGTATCTCAGGCAGGGTAGAGAAACATATAGATAGCTGAGGTAGATTCCAGCAGGGACGAGTTAAAACTGATAAAGATAACGATTATGATGATGAGAATATAAAACAAACCACAAGATTTACCGAAGGCTGCAAAAAAAGGTAAATGTAGACCCAAAGCTATTGCCGTTAGGTAAAGAAGTGTTACTGACTTCAGTAAACAATGTCTCAGCTCAACAAGGTGGTTGGTCAGTTCATTCACTCTCTGCCTTCCTTACAAGAGGCTATCTGTGGCACATATTCAAGCTGAATGGTCCTCGAGAGCTGTGCAGGTCGACACACAAATTGTTGTCTCGGCAATTGTATCCTGAACTTTCAGGTCGACAAGCGGATGCACTAACCACAGCGACACCGGACTCCTCTAATCTTTTATAACTTACTCTAGAACATTTTCGTGTTAGCCCAGATCCCGTAATCGACACCAAGAGCTTGCCCAGGAAGCACATCATATCAAAAGCCAGAGAAAACTATGAAAAGATCAATGTAAAAAAAAATAATAAGTAAAGTGCCCCCGTCACGCCAAATGGTATGTAGGGAATATGGTGTTAGTGACCATATATTTTACAGACCTTCGGCACATGATTTTTGGGGTAATGTGGCCGGTATTACGACCGTGCTGCTTTACTTTCCCAGAAAAATAGCCGGTACCCATTAAAGCTGGGTGAACCCGGGGGCCGTCGATTAGGATCGAACCCTACCTCTTGTCCTTTGTAGTCCAGTTCACTAACCACTGAGCTATCCAAAGATCAATGTACGAGCAGATAAATCAAGATCGATCATGAATCTTATAATATAAACAAATCCATACAAGACAAACGTACGAAAGCTAGTTTTACAACAAACGCAAGAAGGTACTATCATGTGTCATGAGAGATTTCATTGCAAACTATATCAAAATGAAATTCCAAAAAGAAGTTTATTGAATGTTCGCAAAAGAAGACAGACAATACAATAACTCCAATAATTTTAACCAAATAAATGGAAGGAAAAAAAGGACTTTTTTATTTTAAGTTTTTCTTTTTAGGCTTCGTTGTTGAATCCATAATTCTTCTTGCACCCCGATTAGACGTTCGTTTTAATGACAATTAATATTTTAAAAATATCAGAAAAAGGACAATAGGAACGCTGCAAGGAGATTCTACAAATTCTGCCATGCAGACGAGTACCTACCAGTGAATATCCGAAAGTCCCAATGAAATGAAACTATCAAAATGGAACAGTAAATTAAATTGTTGAACACTAGCGTTGACTATCCTTTTTCTGGAGAAAAGAACTTTGATATCTTAAAAAGGAGACACATTTTAATAGATTATCTTTAATAATATTTAAATAACGTACAACGTATATAAACTAAATGTCATAAAACTTACAAATATACAGCATAAGATGGCAGATGAACGAACACTATGTTCTCTTATGGGAAAAAAAACTATATATACTAAGGTGACATATACTTGGAAAATAAATAATGTATATATATATATATATATATATACACACATACACACACACACACACACACACACACCATCAGATGACAAATAAAGGACAACAATATTTTTTTCAGAAAACAGATGAAAAAACTTCTCATTCCAATGTGACAAGTAGAAGAACAATAATGTTCTCCGATATCATTTAAAAGAATAAAAGTAAAGTAAAGGACGATATTTAAATCGGCGTCTTAGCACGCGAGTTTTCACCCATATGTGCTCGACAGCCTATCCAGAATGTTCGGAGACTTTTGGATAGTGTCGCTTCAAGCATCGAAACTCACTTGCGAGGCGGCATTCCTTACATTCCCAAAGCACTACTCTTGTACCCAATTCTGCCAGTGGTCGATCGCGACGGTTTTTTTTTTTCAACCACAAGTACAACTTACACTGCGGTTGGTTTTCCCAACTAGACTACCGAAGCCCGCTTAAAAAAATAATGCATAGGTTATCATTCGCTACCGAACGTGACATTTCTTTAATGACGTTTACCTCCTCCAGAGTACACAACACATTTTAGATCTATCCCATATGAACTCACATGTACTGTATAATTACGCTCGCGAAAAACAATCGAATTAAATTGTGTAGGCACACTCAACCAAATGAATTAGATCAGCAGAGAGGCGTTCCAGACAGGCTGCGCTTCTCAGTGTCACGGCAATAAAGCGCCACACAATACACACAATATTTCTTCTATTTTCTCCCACAGTAAACGCAAGTCCTGTTCAAACTTCTGTGCACTATCTTCATTGTTTTTAAGAATTATTGAGGAAATACCTGGTCTGGTGACGTGTGAGGCTCGTTTTGTTTTCTCGGATATTAGATGAAAGAGCAAAACATGATCTATAATGAATGATGTCTTCTTATATGACAGGTTCTCATGGATGGCTTGGCAAAATCTTGGGGTTTTTATTTATGATTTCTCTCTGTGGTAACCACCTCTGGTCTCAGCGGCGAGACCCGGCTTGAAAAGTCAATTACTCATCGAAGTAAAAAATATGAGTACCTCCGAAGTCGGAGTTATCTGCCTGTGCGGCGAGTGACCCCTGTGCACACGGCTGTCAGTGAAAAATGGATTAACGCGCAAAATTCAGTTCCTAGTCTCTAGGGACTTCGTCAGAGGTTAAGCTGGCGAACGAAAAATAAAATATAAGACAGGTGAAAAGCAATACAAAGAAAATTAAGTTAACTTAGAGCATTCACTCATGAGCGTGAAATGTAACTGCTGCATTAACTCGGCACTTTGGATCACTATCACAAACAGAATCATAATCACATACATTCACGGTCACAATGACCCTACTGTTTCCTGATCTGCTGGGCAGCAGCCATGCAGCGTAACTGTAAATGCCTCCTCAAGAAACCTCAGTGTGCAGGCTCGGAGGAGACAGAGTTATAAAATGACAATCAGAGAGGAAATACGTTAGCATTACAACCGACTTCCTAATGCAAACGGTTAGTGATGAAGTATGTGGAGCCTTACTTGACTTACTAAACTTACTTATTGTATAGGTATTATTGTGTGTGTGTGTGTGTGTTTCTGTCTATGTATGTTCATTTGTGTGTCTGTGTGTGTGATATAAAAACAAGCGCAAACTCTTACATCGAAATTATACTCAATATTTTGTTTTAGACGAGGGATAACAAGAAAAAAATTGAGTCACATTATTATAAATCATGTTTCTTTTTTTTTTTTAAAGTAACATTTAAAGTGAATATAAATAAAGGTAGACGAGAGTACAGCTGTGCTGCTGGTTATAGATCTGGAGTACCATTTGAACATGCACATCAAACTGGCGGCCTTCCTCATTAGATGGATCGCTGCTGCACTGTTTCAGTGGAAGGTGATACTCAGATATAGAAATTGGTTATTCGAGCCAATATCCATTGTCCAGGGCTGCCACACGGCTCGCCATTGTCACCAGTTCTATTTAACGTGTACACAATAACGATCACGAAACAACAGCTGGATGGGAGGGGAAGAACTGTGACCTATGCTGATGATATTCTAGTATATCGACAAGGAAGAAACAGAAAGTAAAACGCCTCCACATTGCAAAAAGAACTCGATCGCATCCCTTCCTGGTGTGGAGTATCATGTGCATTGGTTAATCCCAATAAAGCATCAGTTGCATGGTTCTCCCTTAACAGTCATATCGTTAACACGGAAACACCGGTGGTACGAATGGGGGCTGGTGAGGTGACCAGAGACGGGTTGATGACATACCTCGGAGTTAAGTTTCAAAATCCTGTTTTCGGGACCACATCGACCATGTGATAACGTACTCAAAGAATTAGCCGGCTTGAAGGTCTTGGCAGCTGCCAAACATCGAGCAGAGGGTACTTACTCTTCTGTTCCAGTGACAAGTCCTCGCACCAATCGAGTTTACCCTGGCAATTCTTACTGTCAGTAAAACACAAATTGACAAGCTGGGAAAATACAGAATGAAGATATAGGAATTATCTTGGGATGACATGATGGACCATGTATGACAGGATGAAGATCTGGAGGTCACGAGCATACCTGAAGATAAGTGCAAATAATAAGCATCCATTGCACCATAAGCTCAACACAAAGGTGTCAGGTTAAAAAGAGGTAAATCAAGGTGGGTCAAGCAGCAGATGTCATGAAACAGGTCTGTGAGCTTACCAATATCAACGCTGGCAAGGAGTGAACACCGATGCCAACGTCATTCAGGGGGATATTTTCGTGTATTGTCACACTCGACAGGAAATATAGGGAACAGAACTCAGTCGTGGTAAATGCGGAGGACAACGGTCTCATCTGCGATAACACCGATGAGAATGATGCAGTTATCTATACAGACGGATCTGTAACACGACACAAGAGGAGTGCATGGAAATTTACAGCACGCTCGGCAGGCAGAATGGTCAAGGAAGACAGTGGTGGATACGTTATGACCACGAGTAGCATGACGATGGAGATGATGGCAATGACCAGGGCAATTCTCTGGTTAGAGTCACAAGACTACACCCACGTCTGCATACTGATTCGATGAGCATGATAAAAAAAAAGTGGAGGCTGGCTCTGAACGCACGCAATGAGTATAGTCATCGCAGAAGTCCAAAATACGTAAGGTCACCTTTGTCTACGTCCCTGGACATGCGGGAGTATTGTGAAATGAAAGAACGGACAGGCTGGTTAGCTGGGCTGTCGTTGAGGACGGTCAATCAATGGATCGGGCGGACATCATCAATGCTTTCCGAGATGTGGGAAGGTTACAGGACTTCTACAATCATGAGTCCACGTCACTTCTTCGGATGAAAGAGAAGGAAGTTAAGATGGGCACAGCCAAAACGAGAAACTTAGTGGGCGTATAAAAAGACTTATCAACAACACAGAACTGGAGCCGTCAGTCGCTGGACACAGTGGGACTTGCTGAGGAGGGGATCTGAGTACCTATTACCTAACCGGAATGAACCGGTCACTGCCTTCACTTCCATCGTCATACTACTCGTGGACATCTACATTGCACATAGACAATCCATAGTGTTCAAATTGCCTCCTCAGATTCGCCAGTGAATCACACCTGCTACACACCAGCAAAAGTCTGGAGGATGGCTGCAGCTCAGATGAACGAACTCCGTAGCATCGGCAGCGACCTTGACCCCAAGCTCCTTATTCGCCTCATATGATATGCGATGCAGATGGCAATGTCTCGCTCTACTTTTTTTCCCTGACCGTGGTCAGGACCCTGGCAGCTAAACAAGCTAATGTAATTAAAATATATAATCATAATGTAATCACAACCAAAAGGCGAAACGCCTGTCCAGTTGACTGCTCAGTTTTGTCAATCATGAATTCAAGGACAGAGGTCTGTTCAGTGTGTCACGATTTGTGGGCTGCGGACCATTGGCCGATGAATCTTAACCAGCCAACCAACGCACGCTTAACACTTAGAATTTATAAACGTTATGGTCTGCGGTGTTATTTCTTTACTTACATTTTTTTAGCAGTTTGTGGATCATGAAGTGTGTAAGTTCTCCTTATAAGATATCGGCTTCTGTCTCTACGAGAACAAACATTTATATAACAAATTAATGGGGATTTTTTTTGTTTTTATGACGAAGCTGGGTGTTGTTGTCCAATTCAGTAATGTTTCTTAGACGATTGCCTTACAGAGATTGGGGTAAACAGGATGTTTATGTTTGGCTTTGAACTGTGTGTTTCTGTGATTGATTTTGTGACCGACAGAAATGCCTGGCCTTTGAATCCTCCTACGCAGTTAATGAGCAATTTTAGCGGCTTCTGTTACAGCTTCTCGATTTTCTCTTTACCGTTTGTAGAATTGGAGCGCTCTGAATAGCTCACCTTTGACCATTGCGTTAAGAATTTCGTGTTTCCTTTGATAGCTAATGTTTTGAATTTAAGCCAAGCTTTCATTGATTGGAACAGACTAATATGGAGAGCGCGTTTGGCCATTAGCTAGGACGTGACAAGTAGGATATCTATTTTTATCCCATTCTTGAATAAAGAAACATCATCACTGTACTCGATCACTGTCCTTTAGCACTTTAACCTATTGGATTATTATTTCAGCACAAAGTACGCACCTCGTAAAATCTGAGACGTCACTTTCCATTTTTTCACCTAAAATCAGCGATATATATATATATATATATATATATATATATATATATATATATATATATATATATATACTTCCATTAGACTGACATGTAGCTTAGACTGACATGTTGTGGTATTTCTCTATTTGATTGGAATTATACATATATAAAATAAAACAAATAATTACTAGACAGACAGTTTTAAACTGATCAATAAAAGGTACATTTAACAATAATTCGGACCGAGATGCTCGCAGTGCATGGCCTGAAAGCTTTCAGCGACTCATATCTGACTGCTTCGATCAAAATCAATGAATAAACAGTGACAAAGACACCTTACGCTCAATGCCCGTTGGTTTGATAAATAGACTTACCATTCTATTCAAACAAGTACGGACCAATAAGAAAAGTTAAAAGTAAAAGGGAATACCGTGATGACAGGGTGCTCACAAGGACATATTGCAGTTCTCTGGTTACAACGACACAATGCAAATCATCATCTTGTGCCATACCGGTTGGCGTAAGCGATCATGTCCTTCCACAATGTTCTATCCACAGTGCATCGTATCAGTTCTGTTGTTGACTGTTTTCCATGCCATGACACCAAGCTATCCAGTATTTTCTCTCTTTGTCATCCGCGAGGTCTCTTTCCTTTTATTTTGCCAATTGAAACCAAGCATTCCAACCTTCCTCTTCTCATGATGTACCCGAAAAATGTTGATTGTTTCTTTCTGATGTTTTTTAGGAGCTGCCTTTTTGTGTTGGCCTCTTTGAGAACTTCCTCATTGGTCTTTTTAGCTGTCCAGGGATCTTTCAACATTCTTCTGAGTGCTCCCATCTCTGTGGCCTCTAATCGTTTTTGCATTAGGTAATTTGCTCTAATATGCAAATAGGTGACTTTAAAGACAGGAGTCAAATAATAATAATAAATGAATATTATTATGGAGGGAAACTTAATTTTTGGTAGGCTTAGTTGGTCTTGAGCCCTAGCGTTTGCTTTTTCGTGGCAAGGCACTGTGTCGAGGAGTACGGCTTCGGTCCTTCTTCGGGCTGTCTATTGTTCTTTTTTTCTGTTGTTGATTATTTATGATTTTTTTCCCCGAGTGTTACATACCACTTCACCTGAAATGGTTCACTTTCAAGACAGCCAATCACTAAGAGGAATTGCTGCAGACAGAAGAGTAAGACGATTCAACATTCATCAAGTGCCATACTGATTGGCATAGGCGAGTATGTCATTCCACAGTTTTCTGTCCACAGTGCATTGTATCAATTCTGTTGTAAACAGCTTACCATGCCAGGACACCAATTATCGAGTATCTTTTCTCTTTGGCGCTCTCTCTTTCATTGTTTATTCACGTGCCCGAAAAAAATCGGTTATTTCTTTCCGAAGTTTTTGTTTAGAGCTCTCTTTTTGTAATGACCACTATGAGAATGCACTGTTTTTTTTTTTTTTTTTTTTTTTTTTTGCTCTCCATGGGTATCTTAACATTCTTCTGAGAAATCCCATTTCTATGGCTTCTAATTATGTATTGAGTTATTGAGTTATTTGCGGGTCATCATCATTGCACTCCGAACATGTCCATAGGTGCTCAGATCCCCTCCGCAATTCCCTCAGTGTCCAGCGACTGACGGCTCTAGTTCTATTTTGGTTGATAAGTCTTCTTACACGGCCACTAAGTTTCTCATTTCTGGCTGTGCTCATCTTAACTCCCATTTCCATCATCCGAAGAAGTGACGTGGATCTGTGTTTGTCGAAGTCATGTGCTCTTCCCACATCTCGGAGGGCATTGATGATGTCCGCGCGATCCATTGATTGCCCGTCCTCAACGACAGCGCAGCTAGCCAACCTGTCCGCTCTTTCATTTCCCCGCACTCCCGCATGTCCAGGGACATAGACAAAGGTGACCTTATGTATTTTGGATTTCTGCAACGATTCTACCCATGGCATGCGTATGCGTGGTCATGACGTATGCACCACTGTCTTCCTTGACTATTCTGCCTGCCGAGCGTTCTGTAAATGCCCATGCACTTCTTTGGTGTCGTCTTACAGATCCGTCTGTATAGATGACTGCATCTTTCTCATCGGTGTTATCGCAGATGAGACCACTGACCTCAGCATTAACCACGACCGGGTTCTGTTCCCTACTTTTCCTGTCGAGTGTGATGATACACGAGAAAGTCCCCTTGAATGACGTAGGAACCGGTATCCACTCCTCACCAACGCTGATATTGGTAAGTCCACAGACCTGTTTGATGACATCTTCTGCTCGGCCCACCCATGATTTGCCTCTTTTTAGCCTGGCACCTTTCTCTGTGTTGAGCACGTGGAGCAATGCATGGTCTGTATCTGTACTAATCTTCAGGTATGCTCGTGCTCTCCAGGTCTTGATTCTGTCATCCATGGTTGAAAGTCAAGAAGATACCTTATTGCCACACAGGGAGTGTCCCTCGTACATCCCAGGATGATGCGCATGGCTTCACTTTGTATTTTCTCCAGCCTATCAATTTGAGTCGTACTGACAGTAAGAATTGCCAGGGCATACTCGATTGGTGTGAGGACTAATCCTGGAACAGAAGAGTATGTAGCCTCTGCTTGATGTTGGCAGCTGCCATGACCTTCAAGACGGCTAATCCTTTGCGGATTTTGTTATCACATGGCTGGTCCCGAAAACACAGGCTGCGATCAAACCTAACTCGAGGTATGTCATCAACCTGTCCCTGGTCACCTCATCAGCTCCCATTCGTACTACCGGTGTGGTTGTATTAACGATATGATTGTTAAGGAAGAACCATGAAACCGATGCTTTATTAGGATTAACCACGGCACCTGATACCCCACACCAGGAAGAAATGCGATCGAGTTCGTCTTGCATTGTGGAAGCGATTCCCCGTTTGTCTCTTCCCTGTCGATATACCAGAATATCATTAGCAAAAGTCATAGTTCTTCCCCTCCCATCCAGCTGTTGTTCCGTGATCGTTATTGTGTACACGTTAAATAGAACTGGTGACAATGGTGAGTCTTGTGGCAGCCCTGGACAAATAGATGTTGGCTCGGAAGACCAACTTCCACATCTGAGTATCACCTTCCTCTGAAACAGTGCCGCGGCGATCCATCTAATGAGGAAGGGGTGCACCGCCAGTATGAGGAGCATATGCATGAGATATTCAAATGGTACCCGTTGTATGCATCCTCCAGATCTATAGCAGCAGCACATGTCCCCTCTCGTCCGTGGAAGCCTTCGAAGACGTCATAGGCAAAGACTGCCGCATTGAGCCATGTCTCTTTGTTATATCTATAACCTAATTATGTTTTTATGTATTTATTTGTTTATCTGCTGTCCATGATCCACTTCTATAGGTCAGAATTGGCATTTTATAGCACTCCCTTTCTCACTTTTATTAACATAGACTTGTTGAACAAGATGTTTTGGATATTCGGAACTGATACTTTGTCCTGTACTTTTCTGCCTTCTTCTTCTATAGCGCCCATATTTGACACTATGCACTTTTGACTTGCTTAAGATTTGTCCCACTTATTATTATGTTGCATGATTGTGATGTTTGGTTTTGCAATATGGGTATTACTTCTGTTTTATTCTTACTGTTTAGGCTGAGAGACCTACCATGTCGCTTTTTCACTATGTTTACCATACCTCCTCAGTGAAGTTCATTTCCCGTCCCTGTTATTAAGACTTTATCTTTTGCATATCGCAGATTGTTTATGTTGTGACATTTTACTTTAATTAATTTCTTTTATGTCTACTATTAAATATGAGTACCGCCGAAGTCGGAGTTACCTACCTGTGCGACCCCTGTGCACACGGTTGCCAGGGAAAATGGATTAACACGCAAAATTCAGTTCCTAGTCTCTAGGGACTTAGTCAGAGGTAAAAGCTGGCGAACGATAAAAAAAAATGTCTATTATTAATCTCTTGATATATTTGCGCTGTAATGTGAAAGTAAATTCGACGACAAAACACAATCTTGTATGAATATGTGTTGTATATAATGGCTAAGCAAAAATAAAGGACTCAGCCTTAATATAAAAAGACAGAGGTAATGTAACAACAAAGAAAAAGACATCACCTCAGTGCAAAATAAAGACAAGTGGAACAATATTAAAACAGGTAAATGAATTTAAATATTTGGGAACTTTGTTAACCTCAGACGGAAGATGTACAAAAGAGGTGAGATGCAGAATGGCTCAGGCAAAAGCAGCTTTCAAAATATGAGGAAAATACTATGCAATCCATTTTTGACAATAGAAACAAGAAAATGAGTTCTTAAGTGTTATGTAGAGCCAGTCTTGACATATGGATGCGAATCATGGACAATAGGACAACAGACAAGAAATCGCTGGAGTCTGTAGAAATGTGGTTTTACAGAAGAATGATGAGAGTACCATGGACGGCTAAGAAGAGTAATGAAGATTTTCTGAGAGAGGTCAAGGCAAAAAGAGAGCTAATTTATAATATTAGGAAGAAACAATCATCATTTTTTGGCCATGTAATGAGAAGAGAACAACTGGAGTATATTGTGACAACTGGAAAAATTGAGGGACGAAGAGATAGAGGGAAACAAAGAGAAAAAATAACAGACAGCTTAAGAGAATGGCTTGGCAGAAGGTCAACAACAGAAATGATAAATAGCTGCCGAGATCGAAGGTTGTGGAGAGACATGACGCCTACGCCAGTACGCCCGGTACTTGATGATGATGATAATGGAACTATATAGTTGGGTTGCCAGTTCTTATAACATCTGTTTGTCAGCAATACAGAATTGTTTAATGTCTATCAAAAACTTGCTACCAATGTTTAATTTCTTCAGCATATTGATTGTTTCCGCATGCTTTAAGTTGACAAATGCTTTCATCTAGTCAAACAACATTAACGTCTAAATTAATGATACGACAGCATTAACGCACACATGGACAATACATCGTTATAAATATGCAAATACTAGAAACACAAACCATAGCGTACACATTGCGTATGCACTAACAATAACGCACACATTAAAATGCACTAACCATAGCGTACACATTACAGATGCACTAACCATAGTGTACACATAATAGACACACTAACCATAGCGTACATATTACAAACGCACAACCTTAGCGTACACATTATAGATAAACTAACCATAGCGTACACAAAACGATTACACAAACAATAACGTACACATTATAGATGCACTAACCATAGCGTACGCATTATGGATACACTTACTATAAAGTCACATTATAGATACACTAATCATAATGTACACATTATAGACGCACTAACAATAGCGTACATATTATAAATAAATTAACAACAGCGTATACATTTTTTTTTTCTTTCTTCTCATCCTCTTGTACACGCTCAGTTGTGAGAGAGAGATATACAGTTATGACTCTTGCCAATTTGGAGGTTTTATTTATTGTCAATTAATATTCCTTTTAGCGTTTCGTAGATGTTGTCTGTCCCTCTTACTCTGAACCTGAGTCTTGCTCTTCTCACACCTATTCTCTGTCTCTTGCTCTTCTCACACCTATTCTCTGTCTCTTGCTCTTCTCACACCTATTCTCTGCCTCTTGCTCTTCTCACACATATTCTCTGTCTCTTGCTCTTCTCACACCTATTCTCTGCCTCTTGCTCTTCTCACACCTATTCTCTGCCTCTTGCTCTTCTCACACCTATTCTGTGCCTCTTGCTCTTCTCACACCTATTCTCTGCCTCTTGCTCTTCTCACACCTATTCTCTGTCTCTTGCTCTTCTCTCTCCTATTCTCTGCCTCTTGCTCTTCTTTCTCCTATTCTCTGTCTCTTGCTCTTCTCTCTCGTATTCTCTACCACTTTCTCTTATCTCTTCTGCTCTCTGCCTCTTGCTCTTATCCCTTCTATTCTCTGCTCTTGCGCTTATGCCTTCTATCCTCTGCCTCTTGCTCTTCTCCCACCTATTCTCTGCCTCTTGCTCTTCTCTCTCCTATTCTCTGTCTCTTGCTCTTCTCTCTCGTATTCTCTACCACTTTCTCTTATCTCTTCTGCTCTCTGCCTCTTGCTCTTATCCCTTCTATTCTCTGCTCTTGCTCTTATGCCTTCTATCCTCTGCCTCTTGCTTTTCTCCCACCTATTCTCTGCCACTTGATCTTCTCCCTCCTGTTCTCTGCCTCTTGCTCTTCTCCCTTCTACTCTCTGCCTCTTGCTCTTCTCCCTTCTACTCTTCTCTGCTTTTTGCTCTTCTCCCTTCTACTCTCTGCTTTTTGCTCTTCTCCCTTCAACTCTCTGCCTCTTGCTCTTCTACTCTCCTACCTTTTGCTCTTCTCCCTTTTATTCTCTGCCTCTTGCTCTTCTCCCTTCTACTCTCTGCTTTTTGTTCTTCTCCTTCTACTCTCTTCCTCTTGCATTTCTACTCTCCTACCTTTTGCTCTTCTCCCTTGTACTCTCTGCCTCTTGCTCTTCTCCCTTCTACTCTCTGCTTTTTGTTCTTCTCCCTTCTACTCTCTGCCTCCTGCTCTTCTACTCTCCTACCTTTTTCTCTTCTCCCTTCTACTCTCTGCCTCTTGCTCTTCTCCCTTGTACTCTCTGCCTCTTGCTCTTCTCCCTTATACTCTCTCCCGCTTGCTCTTCTCCCTTCTACTCTCTGCTTTTTTCTCTTCTCCCTTCTACTCTCTGCTTTTTCTCTTCTCCCTGCTACTCTCTGCCTCCTGCTCTTCTACTCTCCTACCTTTTGTTCTTCTGCCGTCTACTCTCTGCCTCTTGGTCTTCTCCCTTCTACTCTCTACCTTTTGCTCTTCTCCCTTCTACTCTCTGCCTATTGCTCTTCTCCCTTCTACTCTCTACCTTTTTCTCTTCTCCCTTCTACTCTCTGCCCCTTGCTCGTCTCCCTTCTACTCTCTGCTTCTTACTCGTCTCCCTTCTACTCTCTGCCTCTTGGTCTTCTCCCTTCTACTCTCTACCTTTTTCTCTTCTTCCTTCTACTCTCTGCCTATTGCTCTTCTCCTTTCTACTCTCTGCCTCTTGCTCTCCTCCATTCTACTCTTTTTAATATATTTTTTGTATGATAATGAATAGCAAATCTTTCCTTTCTAGATAAGAGAACTGTTGTATTTGTTGTTTCTGTATGTAACATAAGTTAGTTTTATGCCTACTCTTTCTGTTATAACATCACTTTTGATTCTGTCTTTCCTGGTGTACACATTAGAGTTATCCAATAAAACATACCCTCGACGCTGAAAGGCAGATGAGGAAGGAAAGAAGAGGAAGCAGTATAAAATATAAAACATACAAAAGAAAAATTATACATAAAAGATGCAATTTAAAACCATGTAGACGTTGAAGGCGTGAAAAAAAATCCACATATTATTTGTGTGATAACTAGAAATACGTTAAAGCTGACTAAACAATCAGTTATCTGACAGGCTTAAAGACAAACTTACAAACAAATTTTCCGAAAGGTGATGAAGATAGGAGTTGCACCTCAAGACATATTCTAAAACATGAAGAGCTGCTACTTCTGACCGCCTTCACTGTAATCAAGGAAAACGAGAGTTCATAATGATTCCGTAGGAAGCTTCGCACCAAAGGCAGCTAGTGTGTATCAAAACACCCTAAAGATATACCGATTCATCACATTTTAGACACCAATTGCATGCATATAAAGCCGTCACGTATAAACCAGATATAAAAACACTATTGTGTATCACAATCATCGTCCATAAACACATTAACAGATTGAACACGCACTGTCAGTCACATAAAAAAAAAAAAATTTCTCCGGGTTCAGACAGAATTATTTTCATTTGAAATAAGAGCTACTTACTGTCATTAAAGTCATGTTTTGCTGGCTTAATATTAAATAAATTCTCTTATATTTTATATCCAATTAAAGCAGAATTACATATGTCAATAGGAGCCAACTGGAATTCAGGACGACTGCTGCTTCTTTCTCATAACGACCTACGTCACATTATGTTGTGCACCTTGCGGTAAAGTGATTTCAACTTCAGCAAGCCTCTATTTAAAACTCTTCTCCTGGCAGTCTTCACCCATATGATAAGAAGTAGATAAATATGTTTGTGAAGCTGTCTTCATACCTTGGAGTGTTCTACACTCCTCACCACTGGCCTCTTGCTACCAGCTTCACCGCAGCATCGCAATTATTTGCCTGTTCCCAGATAAATATGTTTGCAACTTTACGTTGATAATCAAACAACTACATTTTGCAGCCAGGTAAGTCTTCTATCTATCTATCTATTGACCTTTCGAGCCGTAGCCGGCCCATAGGGCGTAGACCAAGATACACCTTCTCCTATCTGAATTTTTGTTCTAGCAGTTTTCTTTTAAAGATATTTTATCAAATCTCGCATCTGTCTCTGTTCTGTGCAAGCAGCTCTATCTCATTGAGGGAGCCGAATCCTGCTGCTCTTGCCTCTCTCATCAATGTTCTTCTCAGTGTCTCCCTGGGTCTTCCTCTCTTTCTCTTATCTGTTGTTTCCCATATGAGGGCTTTCTTTGCTATTCGGTTATTATCTCTTCTCATCACATGTCCAACATATGACCATCGTCTTTTCTTTATTACTGAAGATATTAGTGGTTGATTGGCGATTTCTCTAATTTCCTCGTTTGTTTTGAATTCGTTCCACGCAATACCAAGTATTTTCCTAGACATTTATTTTCGAATGCATTCAACTTTGTTTCTATATCTCTTGTTGTTTTCCAGCTTTCACACGCATACGTAAGGGTTGATAGTACATTTGATTTGAATAGCCTAAGTTTTGTGTTTGTGCTGATTAGTTTTGATTTCCACAACTAGTCTTCTACCTGAAACATAATCAAAACAACAGAAAAAAAACTAGAGGAGAACATAGCAAAATTACATTTTGAACTACTTATGAAATAAATTATTGCTATAATTAATTCAGTATTTAATTGAATTATCTTTTACTAATTTTGGCTTTTTTTTAACAAAAGGCTTACCAGGCCTAGTTATTAGATTAAGTCTTATTATTTGGTATCAATTATTATTAAACTAAGACTACATCCATACCATTGTGTCACTATTCATTACATTTATCATCAGCTTTACAGAAGTATCCCACTCTTATGTCTCTATCTTTTATTTTCCCAATTAGCTAAACTTCACAAATATTCATTCAAGGCAGCAATCGTTTAATAGACAAAGTTGCCTCTCCTAGGAAACAGTATTTCTAAATTAACGACTCTCTCCATTCTGTGTACCATTTTATTTTTTTTCTTTATATGAATTCCTTTAGACGAAGACGTAGTTGTCCTACTTAGATGAGAAGTTAGATCTGGAATCATGCCTCTAGTGTTTCTTTGTTTCCTTCTTCTTATATGTTGCATTTCTCTGTGTCATGTGTTAACAACTTGGAAATGACAAATGTTCTGAACTTGAAAATCATCATCATCATCATCAAGTACCGGGCCTACTGGCGTAGGTGATCATGTCTCTCCACAACCTTCGATCTCGGCAGCTATTTATCATTTCTGTTGTTGACCTTCTGCCAAGCCATTCTCTTAAGCTTTCTGTTATTTTTTCTCTTTGCTTCCCTCTATCTCTTCGTCCCTCAATTTTTCCAGTTGTTATAATATACTTCAGTTGTTCTTTTCTCATTACATGGCCAAAACAATTATGTTTGTTTTTTCCTAATATTGGAAATTAGCTCTCTTTTTGCTTTGACCTCTCTCAGAATATCTTCATTACTCTTCTTAGCTGTCCGTGGTACTCTCACATTCTTCTGTAAAACTACATTTCTACAGACTCCATTTATTTTCTTGTCTGTTGTCCATTGTCCATGATTCGCATCCATATGTTAAGCCTGGCTCTACATAACATTTAAGAACTCTTTTTTCTTGTTTCTATTGTCAAAAATGGATTGCATAGTATCTTCCTCATTTTTTTTGAAAGCTGCTTTTGCCTGAGCCATTCTGCATCTCACCTCTTTTGTACATCTTCCGTCTGAGGTTAACAAAGTTCCCAAATATTTAAATTCATTTACCTGTTTTAATATTGTTCCACTTGTCTTTATTTTGCACTGAGGAGATGTCTTTTTCTTTGTTGTTACCATTACCTCTGTCTTTTTGCTATTAAGGCTGAGTCCTTTATTTTTGCTTTCTTTCAATACAATGTCCAACATTTCTTGTAACTCATTTTCACTCCTAGCGATAAGGACTGTATCTTCAGCATACCTTAGATTAGAACTTGGAAATAGAGATGTCTACAAGTGTGCACAGCAGAAAACGTGCGCGGAAAAAAGTGTTTTGCAGTTTAATGAAAGGAGAGAGAATTAAAGATAGCGTGTAGCACGAGTGAAACATCAACACAAAGCTTTTGCCTATTCTGAAAGATTAGATCTAACCCTGCGGTCATTAGAATATGTGTGTATAGGTGTGTTGTGATTATCTTTGCTTGATACTTTTATGTTCCAGGCTGACCGTGTAAGCTGACTCTCTCATCCGGCAGCAGCAAGACGCTGTATGTGTGGGGGTTAGATTAATTACTCCTCTCACATATATTTTTTCTCCCCGAGTTTTCAGTGTGTGACGCGTGTTTATCGTTAAGATCATCACTGAGAGCACGGTATTGAAATAATTAGCTCATAGACTTGGCAATGGATCATTCCCATACTAACAGCCTCCAGCTTATTAAACTTTAAAACGAGGAGTAACAGCTCATTGGATATGACAAGGTAGTAACAGCTCGTTGGATATGACAAGGTAGTAACAGCTCGTTGGATATGACAAGGTAGTAACAGCTCATTGGATATGACAAAGTAGTAACAGCTCGTTGGATATGACAAGGTAGTAACAGCGCATTGGATATGACAAAGTAGTAACAGCTCGTTGGATATGACAAGGTAGTAACAGCTCATTGGATATGACAAGGTAGTAACAGCTCATTGGATATGACAAAGTAGTAACAGCTCATTGGATATGACAAGGTAGTAACAGCTCATTGGATATGACAAGGTAGTAACAGCGAGGAAAATCCCTACTATCCCTCCAAACAAACTGCCCCCCACCCCACACTTTTTTGCGTTGTAATGAATGTTTAAGTGTAACCTAAAATTTAATCCTCTGCTACACTCTGCTTCACTCTGCTACACTCTGCTTCACTCGGCTACACTCTGCTTCACTCTGCTTCATACAACATTCATCTCCCGTGACATCATTTATACCTTTGGACGTTTCTACTATTTTTAGAGTTATCTATAATCTAAATATAACCATCAGCTGATTTATGAAGGCGCGTGAAGATTAAAGTTTCTTATGAAAATTAGCTATAAAGAAATGCATCCATCACTGACAAAAATCACATGCCTACAGAGCTATGCGGGCAGCACATACAAACACATGCATATACTGCGATACCGTAAAGCTGTGAAGTACAACATTAATGGTACATGTACATTAATAATTAGTTTATTTTATCTGTTGGTTCAAATTAAAATTGTTAAATATAGTTTTACTTTTATTTGAGATGAATTATTAAAATACCCAAATAGGCAAAAGTATCAGTATCTTAAGACAGCATAGTAATCGACACCTGCATAGTCAATTTAATTAAGAAAGGCCTACTGACATGTTTTGGACACGTAAAACAACATTGGACAAGGGAAGTTACGATTTCTGGAAAGCTTAGAAAAGGGAGGCCTAGACGGCGATTTGACTAAAATATACAAGAAATCCTGTAGATTACACTCAGAGGAGACAAGCAACCACTCATTATAATGTACTGTCCCTGCATCTGCTGTTGGCTACCAAAAGCACTATATCATCTTGTCTGTTGCCTTGATCGTGTACGCTGTCATAGATTATTCTTTCCATCTTTTGATGTTGACAGTCTACTTAAGTCTCTGTCTTTCGCTGCCTCGTTTATCTTGTATTTTGCTGTACAAAATAACTGTCGGTAGGTCAGTATGTTTCTTCAGGTGTACTAAAATGTTCTTCTGTCTCGTTTTAATCTTATGCAATAGCTAATTCTTCATTTTATTCATGTTTCCAAACTTTATTATTCTTTTTCTTCTATGTACACCCATTTCTTCCATATATCCACATTTCAAGGGCTTCAATTTTGTTTCTGTTTTCTTGCTTAGTGTCCATGTTTCAGCGGACCAAACAGGAATGTTCGGTACAGGTATAACACTTTTTTATTCGCAGTGTTAGTTCTAGTTTTATTATTATTATTATTATTATATTAGTATTATTATGGACGTCCTGTCAATATGGTGAATAGGCCAGGCAAGGATCATTCAGGCTCAGTCTGAAAAGTTAGTTTTTGCAGTTTCCTCATATTCGAAGTCCGACCTGCTGCTGGAGCTACTGAGTTTAGTGCTCTGTGCACACCATGAGATGTGTATTTCATCCGAATCTTATTTCGATTTTCCGATTGCTCACGATGAATGATGATATCGTACGACGAAGGTCGGTTCAGTTTCGTTCACTTTCGATGCTGCTTGGCCTTATACCTCTTGGCGTGATCTTTTAGCTGCTATGATGGGGACTGCAACTGCCTTGCTTGTTTAAATTTTTCGATGAGATAAGTTTTAATTCGGATGATTCCATTGGCACGGGCAATTGAGCAATTATGGATTTTAATTCGTTTGCGGTGATACCAGAGCCTTCGACTAACCATAACCATAGTATTACTATTTTAAATTGCTGATATACATCTTACTATTCGTTTTTTCTTTCTTTCTCGCATTTTCCCTCAGTCATTATGACTTGAAGATAGTTACGTTCTTGAATTACTTCTAAGTTCTTTAATCTAAGGAGTCGCGATAGCTCAGTGGTTAGTGATTGGACTACAAAGGACAAGAGGTAGGGTTCGATCCAAACCGACGGCCTCCGGGTTCACCCAGCCTTAAATGGGTACCGGATTTTTTTTCTGGGAAAGTAGAGCGGCACGGGCGTAATACCGACCACATTACCCCAAAAATCATGTGCCGAAGGTCTGTAAAATTTATGGTCACTAACACCATATTCCCTCTACTCCACTTGGCGTGACGGGGGTACTTTACTTTTTGTTTTCTTTAATCTACTTGATAATTATTTGTACATATGTTGTGCTATCTCTGTTTATTGTATATGTAATAGTTTTACTCTTTTAAATATTTATATCCGGTCCCTATTTTCAGCTCGCCTTGCTTATTAAAAAAAAACATTTATAAAACCTTCAGCTAGGCACCAAAAGAGCAATTTCCTCCTCTGGACACCCACGTAAGGCTAATTTTGTTGTTTTAGTTTACGTTATCACTTTCATTGTTTATCTTTACTGTGTCTGACGACCAAAGTGTGCTGTCTTTCTCTGGCCAGGAATGCACCATTTCGAATCCCGGCATAGAATATGTGGTTTTCCTCGTGACTTTATCCTCCATATGTCTTCAGTAGTAATACCCAAAGTCTAACCCTTCGGATAACAACATAAAAACAGTAGGTACCGCTTCCACACGTTAAACCACGCTCGACAGTTCATAGTCCAAAAGAGTAGTTCAGAATGGCTGCTGCCAGGGCAAAAAATCGTTCATCAAAATCTACCCACACGGAATACGGATGTGTCGAGCCACAAGGCGCAGATATCGCATCGTTACGGTAAACTTGAGGGCACAGCACACACATCTGACGGATGTGTCGGGCCACAAGGCGCAGATATCGCTGCGTTACGGTAAACTTGAGGGCACAGAACACACAACTGACGCATGTGTCGAGCCAAAAAGCACAAATATCACAGCATTACAGTAAATTAAATTCTCAATCTCAAGGTGACAAGCTGTTGTGTTGCAGTTTCAAGATGACAAGCTGTAGTGTGGCAATCTCAAGATGACAACCTGTAGTGTTGCAATCTCAAGATGACAAGCTGTAGTGTTGCAATCTCAAGATGACAACCTGTAGTGTTGCAATCTCAAGGTGACAAGCTGTACTGTTGCAATCTGAGATTTGGTTATGGAAGGGCCCGGTATCACTGCAAACGAATTAAAATCCATAATTGCTCAACCGCCCGTGCCAGCGTAATCACCCAAATCCCATCTCCCAAACAATGAAAGGTAACTGTAGTCCCTTTCATAGCAGTCTCAGCACACGCCAAAAGACATAAGGCGAAACCGCGCAGAAAGTGAACACAGTCAACTGTTCCCTGTCATATGATGTCATCATTCATCGAAAGCAATTGGAATATCGAAATATGATCAAAACGGATGAGACACACAGCTCACGGTGTGCACAGAGCACTTAACTCAGTAACTCCTGCAACAAGCCGGACTTGGAATATGAGGAAATCTGAAGACGACAGCCTGTAGTGTTGTAAATCTTAAGACGACAGTCTGTAGTGTTGTAAATCTGAAGATGACAGTCTGTAGTGTTGCAATCTGAAGATGACAGTCTGTAGGTTGCAATCTGTAGAC
Organism: Megaustenia siamemsis; assembly: GCA_032433765.1. Taxonomy (NCBI): domain Eukaryota; kingdom Metazoa; phylum Mollusca; class Gastropoda; order Stylommatophora; family Ariophantidae; genus Megaustenia; species Megaustenia siamemsis. The sequence continues at coordinate 102,090,023 of JAVIAB010000092.1, forward strand.
GACAGTCTGTAGTGTTGTAAATCTGAAGATGACAGCCTGTAGTGTTGCAATCTGAAGATGACAGTCTGTAGTGTTGCAATCTGAAGATGACAGTCTGTAGTGTTGCAATCTGAAGATAACAGTCTGTGGTGTTGTAATCTCAAGTTGAAAACCCCGTTGTGTTGTAATCTCAAGTCGAAAGCCTGTAAAGTTGCAGTCTCAAGATGTTACACTGATCAATACAAATAATCATATATATGTGATAATATATGACTTAATTCAAACGGGGCTGCGGTAGAGCAAAGAAAGTGGGAAAACTCCGTGTTTGTGAAATGTCCTTGTCTACTGATGAAAGCTTGGTAGCCAAAACGTTTAGTTATTTTTATCTTGTAGCATATTTGTGAAGCTGCAACGTACAATTCTGCGCGGTTTCCTCCCACTTTTCCCACCTTCATCAATAGTCAAGTTGTTTTCAACATCCAATTGGTGAGAGCCTTTGAAGTAGCCCTTGTGCACGTTTATAAACGTTTTTTTCCCTTTCCATATGCACATTTATCAGCTTTTCCACCGTCACGAACCACATAAACAGCGTGAGTGACATAAACAGTGTTTCCATAACATACACGTTTTTAGCAGGAATCTGCAACGTGCGGCGCGCTCGCCGGATACGGCACTCCAGTCTAAATTCCCAGGCAAGAGACGCCAACAGAAACATATTATCTATAATGTCCGATGCGTCTGTGAAGAAAGCGCTTATTGATTTAGGGAGGTAGTTTGGTAAATAGCGATTGCAATAATCAAAATATTACCAGTACCGTTCTCTAAGTACACTGGCTATACTTATTTTGCCTATCTTATTTTCATAGATAGTATATAATACACATCACCAAGCACGACTGATAAGGAAGTGGGCGTCAGTAAGCAGAAGCAGCGCACATTAAACTCAGATTTATTAAAGATTTTTCCTGTGGAATTAGAGAAGTGCATCGTCTAGAAGGTTGATGTCGGCCTCAATGTAAAGAGGTCCCGGGTTCAAATCTAGCCATGGTGGATGATAATATTTCACTTCGAATCAGTGACTTCTCCTATCTATCTCTAACAACATTGAGATCTTATGTCTAGACCTCTCGGTACCTGGTAGTCTCGTGTGCATTTTGCGCTTGTTAAAGAACAATAGAGAATTAAAAGCTGAAAAGAGTAGCCCAAACATCAGCTGTTCAATTAAAAGAAATCTGTTAGAAAGAATATACTCAAAATATTACACTGAACAATAAAAATATGAGTACCGCTGAAGTAGAAGGATATCAACCTAAATGGCGAGGTACACTAGCTCACAATGCCACTTGTTCAAAACAGGTATTTGTGCAAAATTCAGTCACAATTACAGAGGTTTCGACGAAGGTTGAAAGCTGGTGAACGCAAAATAAAATTGAGAAATGTCTCAAGATTATAGCGATGAATGTTCAATATTATTGTGGCCATTTGGAAAGGGTTGTCCTTTCGGCTTATGAAGATCACTATTTAAGTTTAAAAAACCTTTGAAAATCAAAACAAAATTATGTATCACATTAATTAATGAGTCCGTTATACACATACATATGAAATGTAATAATATAAACTCAGTGCATAGTTCTATGTTTATTATTGTTATCTTGATTTATTGATCACAGAATATCACATGATAAAAGTTAATTATGTAAATGCATGTCAAAGAACATTCCGCAACATGTAATTTGTTGGCCACGTAATAAAAAGGGAACAACTGGGATATATTGTAACAACTGGATATATTGTAACAACTAGGATATATTGTAACAACTGGGAAAATTGAGGGACGCAGAGATCGAGGGAAGCAAAGAGAAAAGATACCAGACAGTTTAAGAGAATGAGTTGGCAGAAGGTGGACAAAAGAAATGATAAATAACTGTCGAGATTGAAAGCTGTGGAGAGATATGACAACCTTCGCCAGCATGCATGGTTCTTGATGATGATGATGATGATTATGATGATGATATGGCCATTGGCGACTTGATAGACGGTGGGTAGCAAACAATCATGTCAGAAAATAAGTAACATTGTGTCTTAAACGAATCTAATCCACCATTATCTTGGAAACTTTGTTCCAGGCTTGTGAGCGGAACAAGGTGGTCAATCACGATTTGAAGATCTCAGGTTTCTGTTTACTAATCGACTCAGGCCGAGATATCAGATCCAGAGTTTGGAGCAAAGCGCCTGACAGCAGCGGAGCTGGAAGCTGCCAGCGACACATAGCTGATGTCTTGCGCCAAGATTGATGAACCAAGCAGATCCTAGTCAGTGGGGCCTCTAGTATCAGACTAACCAGTCTAGTACTCGCAAAGCGTGTAGGGGAAGAAGATGAAAGACAACCTGGTACTCAAAAATGGCGCGCTGCAGAAGTCAAATGTGTTGGTTCGAAAGACGCAAATACACAACAAGCAAATAAACATCTATGCTCTCTTAATGTCCTTTTAAGGACAGATGACGAAAAGAACTATCCATTAGTAGTCATCGCGTGAACACCAAAAAGAAAGAAAGAATAAATGAGAGAAAGAAAAAGAGTAAGAAAGGTTTTAGTTTCAAAACATCTATCTGTGGTCAGTCACAGTAATTGGCCCCGAACAGCTGTACCATGCAAGCCAACTTGAGGACAATTGCCACCGCTTCTGTATTCACTCTGTTGATTAAACTTCATTCTGCCGAGAAATTATTATATCTTTGACCTCATCAGTTTGTATATCAACACTGCCTTCGACAGAATTGTTAGCTGTTAACTGTTTAATTATTCACGGCAGCCCCAATCTCTGCACTTGTTGTCAAGGCAGTAACGATTGTTTGGAAGTGTCAGACCTTCTGGAACGATCCATTCTTCCTCATTAAGCACAGTTTTAACCTTTTACATTGGCCCCGTTGTTTTTTTTTTTTTCGGCGTGTGCCATCCACTGCATCTCTCGCTTGATTAACTTATCTTTAATATCTCTGGTATTTCGTGCAGTGGGTATCGCTTGTAGTTGGCATCAGAAATTAAAAGTCTAGATGGTATTGGTAGCAGACTCAGTACAGTATGTTATCATTGATATATGAGTTGTCTTGCTCATTTATTAATCTAAAAATGTAACTTTTATGTGATTCTTCTACGGCATGTTCAAGCTGATTAGAAGAAATGTAGCTGAATTTAAATAACGCTTGTTAAAAATTAAAAATTGCACTCATCAGAAAGTGTCATATTTGTTCATCTTTGAAGAGTTAAATCTGCTCCAAAACAAAAGTTAATTAACCTAGAAAAAAATCACATTTGTGCCTAGTGTCATATTTTAGAACCACTTTCATAAAATATCATTTATAAGTATGTGGAGAATGTAGCAGACTCTAGTGCATCAAAAGCATTCTGAAATATAAAAAAATGTATAGTTTTGTATTGAAAATTTCACTTTGATATTAAAACAAACATTCCTGCAGTATCAACCTTATTATAGCAGCGCTATTATCTCCCTTTGTTTGTGTTTTTAGTACACGTCAGCATAAGTTACATTTCCGAGTGTTTAGTTTATTCTAAGCGTGCACGTTGTGACAGAGGGAGCCTAATGATAGCCACTTCATAATCGACCGCTGTCACAAACAGCCGCTGATACATCATACAAAGTAACCGTTGTTCAAATTTGGCAGCTATCGTTATTTAGTTGGCCGCAATAATTTCTTACATTTTTTCTTTGCTAGTTCAATATGACGTTCGTATGAAAGACTGCGATCGTCTCTCGGGATTTTAACTATTGGATGAAACATCAAGAAGAACCGTTCTCAGGATTATCTATTTGATACTAATTACATTATACAGACTTTATATGCGTTCGCCTATGAACTGTACTCGTAGCACCATCGTGAGATAGATTGCAATGCCTCTTGAATGCCACAAGCCATTCCAGTTTTGTCCACACCGATTCTGTACGTGAGTGTCTCATCTGTCAAGGTTTATAACTTCGTCATAGTTTAGGGCTTGTATATTTGTTTCTTTAAATGTGAGGTTTTTAAAGAAAGCAGCCGGCAATGAGAAACAATGTGTTAGGTCAGGACATATACTTTGTGTATAAAATGTGTTTATGTATATATATACGTGTGTAGTCGAAAGTGATATTCATCATGATGATGTGCTAAACCGTTCGGTGCAGACGACCATGTAATATCACAAATCTCTGTCAACAGTGCATCCTATCTGTTTTATTGTTGACTCTTTACCATGCTACGATATCAGACTATCTAGTATCTTCTTCTCTCTCTCTCTCTCTCTCTCTCTCTCTCTCTCTCTCTTTTTTCTCTCTTTTTTTTCTCTCTCTCTTTCTCTCTATCCCCCGCGATCTTTTTTTTTCTTGTATTTTTTTTTCACTTGGAACCAAGTGTTCTAACTTTCCTCTTCTCAGGTTGTGCACGAAAAGTATTAATTGTTAATTTCTGATAATTTTTTAGGAGCTCTCTTTTTGTGTCTGCATCTTTGAGAATTTTCTAATTGGTCTTTTTAGCTGTCCAGGGAACTTTCAATATTATTCTGAGAAATCCAACCTCTGAGGTCTCTAACCGTCTTTTCATTTGTTTGTTGCTATTCATGACTGTGTTTCCATAGATCATAACTGGCTCTATATAACATCTATGAACTCTCATTTTCACTTCTATTGACACAGACTTGTTGCACAAAATTTTTTTTTAATTTCCTGACATGCTACTTTAGCCCGTGCTATTCTGCTCTTAATTCCTGTGGTGGTATTCATAGATAATAGATTTAACATTTTCTTTCCATATCTGAAGTTAATATTAAAACAATAGCAGTCCATAGCAAACGATTTCGCCCACAAACAAATACTTATATTGCTGCTCTTCTCTGCATTTTCGGTGTTGCTTCAATCCTGTCACAAATTTCCCGGTAATATAAGAAAATACTATAATCATAAATGTATATTTTTCTGTTGGCTGCTTTATTATTTTGGACAGCGTATTTTCTTCGCCTCAACGGCTGGACACACTAAACGATGTTTGCATCTGTAATGTCGCATTAGGCGTTCATGCGCAATGGTTGTCTTGTAGGTGATGTTGATAACGGAGATCTCAAGAGACATGTCAAGTGAATCTTTGAAGCCTTTCTTCCGTCCAACGGCTGATTATTTGCTCTACATCACCTATGTTCGGGAGCGTTCAACTGGCATGAGTGCATGTTTTGCTAGTCTACTCATTTCTTTTGCAACCAAATATAGAGAGATTATTTTGGCTGTCATGAGAATGTCAGAATCATTCTGCCTCTTTATTATGAGTATTTTGCCGAGACCGCGTATAAGTTAGTGGTTATTTTTTGACATGTTTGGCAAACTCTATCCATGTTTTACTTGTGTACAACAGGATAGTGAACACTTCGGCAAGAAACACTGTATGTCTTAAGGGAGGACTGATTTTATTCAGACCAAATGGCTTACACGTGAAAGGAGGAAGACAACTCGGTAAGTGTGAAGTAAAAGAGAACATAGTGCTAGTGTCCATTTGCTTTGTTACAATCAGCACATTGTGAGAAATGGGCACTACGCCAAAACGTTGTTCATTCCAGAGAACAAAGTCTCCTGCATTTGTTTGACACTTAATAAGGTTGTTAAAATATAAGTAAACAAAGGTTTCCTCTGTGCCTTGTATTACCAGTATGAGGAATACTGTGTTAGAGATAATCTTTTTCCATGACTACGGCACATTTTTAGGTGATATGGTCGGTATAACGCCAGGCCGTTATTGCTTCCCAGAAAAATCTCTGGTACACATTTTAGAGGTTGGTTAAACCCGGAGCCTTGTCGGTCCGACAAAAAGTCCGCCACTTTCAGGAAATGAACCCCGGGCCCTTCTGATCAGAAAATGATACAACAAACCTCTCATCCACTGAAGCTTCGAGTATTCAAAGACAACGCTATTTTCTGAAATTCTGCTGCATTCCTCATGTTGTTTATGTCTCTGGAGAAGTTGCTGGCAAGAAAGATGAAGCAGTTCACCGACAGATAATGTTTGATTCATGGCACAGCTCTCTCTGGAGACAGCTTGAAATATGACATTTCTTTTATTGGGGCTGCTTGTAAGAATAAAATTATCCGCACTTGTAGAAAAACATTGTGATGTTGATTTACATTTTTCATTGCCGCAACACGAGCTATGAGACCAGATTGATCAACTTGTATGGTTACATAGTTATTCTGTTCACTATGATGAAGTCTCTGGAACTGCATGAGATTATGCACATTTCCAACCAATACTGTATATTCCTTAAATATTCCACCATTTATCCCATTGATCAGGTCTTCGTGAAAATATTGGACGAATTTCGTGAACTTGTTATGAACATCCACATTTTTCCTCCTTAAGTTCCATAATTCATCATTGTGGATTCTTTCTTTTTCAATATGAGACCTTAAAATCATAGTACACGCAAAGTTGATGTATGCTAGCATCAAGTTTTGGCATGATTACATAAGTGAGACCTGGGCTCATTGCATATCACAGGTCATGATCTTTCAAACAATTTCAGAAGTCTTTTAATCATGTTAAGTAACAGAAATAATGTTATAACTTATTTTAAAAGAAACTCTACTCGATCGAGGACATACGTCCTCCTACTATCGATTTTCCACATTGAGAATGATTACATGGACTCAACTTGTGAGCAGAATCTACGGTTATTGTGTATCTCAAATATGTTTCTATGCTTCAACTCACCTACTCTAAGAATAGAGGCTACTGAATAAAATTAATTCTACTTATATGTAACTCAAACAGAATAATTATGCACCTTAATTTTCCGAGACTATCGAACACCCATATCCTTCCTGTTCAGTCCCAATACATATAATGTTATAAGCCACTATTAATTTTTCAAATACGATATTATTTATCACAAACTTTTAAAAAACGAACGTTCAGGCATAACCAATTGAAACAAAAATAGTAAAAATGTAATGCTAAATAAATTCATTAATAATATTAGTAATCATCATCATCATCAAGTACCGGGCCTGCTGGCGTAGGTGATCATGTCTCTCCACAACTTTCGATCTCGACAGTTATTTATATTTCTGCTGTTGACCTTCTGCTAAGCCATTCTCTTAAGCTGTGTGGTATTTTTTCTCTTTGCTTCCCTCTATCTCTTCGTCCCTCAATTTTTCCAGTTCTTACAATATATTCCAGTTGTTCTCTTCTCATTACATGGCCAAACAATTATGATTGTTTCTTCCTAATATTTGAAATTAGCTCTCGTTTTGAATATTAGGAATACACATGCAAAAAATAGTAAACAGAAGATACAATCAAATTTTGAAATATTGCCACAATAAATATATGTTAACAAACAAAACTGAATTTTCCAAAGCCCAACTACTTTATGCTGGAGAATTATTTTAGTTCAAGTTAACAATCAACTAAAGAGAAGCAAGCTTGATACAGTACATGAATTGAAAATTCTGGTTCATTTGCTAAGACTTCCAGGGGAGATACAATATCTGAATTCTGGTTCACTTGCTAAGACTTCCAGGGAGATACAATATCTGAATTCTGGTTCATTTGCTAAGACTTCCAGGGGAGATACAATATCTGAATTCTGGTTCATTTGCTAAGACTTCCAGGGGAGATACAATATCTGAATTCTGGTTCATTTGCTAAGACTTCCAGGGGAGATACAATATCTGAATTCTGGTTCATTTGCTAAGACTTCCAGGGGAGATACAATATCTGAATTCTGGTTCATTTGCTAAGACTTCCAAGGGAGATACAATATCTCAATTGTGGTTAATCTGCAAGGACTTATTTCTAATGAGATACAGCTCTAACAACAAACAACACTGCCTTGCAGGAAGGGCTAGGAAAACCAAAAGTTATGGAAGTAGTCCCAAACAAATGTGTACTAAAAGAATATGCTGGTTCGTTCTGTGCAGAAGATGATGCAATGCAATTGTCTACAAAATTGTATGAAGAGAAATACAACAACGGAGTGTCAATTCAAACCTAAACTGGTATATCTTATAACTCTTGTGCATTGAATACTTCACGGTGGTGGAGTCTGTCCGGTGTAAACTTTTTCCTGACATGTTGTGGTCTCCGGTGATCACTACCTGCGGCTGACAAGTAATACCCTAGGCCGTAGAGGTAACAATTGAATGAATATGTGCTAGCTGCAGGCATGGTTTTAAATGTTCTATTTTAAAGAAATCAAACGGCAGTAAATCCAAAGTTTTACAATAATTGGTATTTGAATTCATATTACATTAATGATATGTATTAATATAGATTCCTCTCCTGCCTCAATTACCTCACCTTCAGTTAGAATATGTGCCCTCAACACAATACGTGACTGCGTACATCCAGTAGGTTTAAGTAAATAAAATAAAATAGAAAACGCTGACAAGCTTCAGTCTCTATACCAGAACTCGGGAAATCAAAAGTCGTGCAACCTGCCACACCACTAATCTATGACCTAGAGCTAGCGGACCAAGCAGACCATGACCTTATATCGACAACATGACTGTACTGAATTATATGTTTTAAATGTACCCTCCATACCGTGATAATCATATGAGAAATGGGGATAATGGTGTCAATGATCAAATCTTTCCATGACCAACTGTACATATTTGGGTTATATGGTCAGTATCACACTAGGCCGCCTTTAACTCTGAGAAAAAATCTGATACTCATTTTTAACCTAGCGAAAAAAAAGTGTATTTCTGGGTCAAAATCCGCACGCTTTGATCCGTACTAAACATCACTCACTTAGTTTCCAACTTTAGGTTTTCTGAAAAAAACATATTTATTGATATAAGTTACTTATTATTGGCAAATAAAGTATCTGTTATTATAAGAAAGGCCATTTTCATTTTGAGATCTTGTGTTTAGCTTTTCTGTTCAAAGTTCGCTTCAGAGTATTATCGTTTTGTTTTGTACCTGATGAAGGATTTTGCCGGAACATCGTAGTTTGTCTTTTCTTTCTATTAGTTTTACTGCTGCATACCATTTATTGTTAATTTGACATATTATCTGTTATTATAAGGATGTTTATTTGGTTTGTTGTTTCTGAATCTTTTCAGAGTCAATTACGTTGGATGTCTATGATAAACATAAAGAGTAGTTTCTTTAAAGAAAAAATAAATCTCTCACTTTATCTCTCTCTCTCTCTCTCTCTCTCTCTCTCTCTCTCTTTCTATACCCCTTCGGGTGTCACGGGAGATCCAAAGTTTGAATCCTTGCACTTCTGGCAGCCACCGTATTGTCAACTGATGCTGATGTAGCAATTCTCGGATGCTATCAGTCCATCTTACTTTCAGTCTACGCCGGACTTCTACACCGCCTCTTTTAACATGTGTTTAGTATGACGTTAAATCTTCATATGAATAATTCTCCATTTGAACTTAAACGTCGAATATATTGGAACGAGAAAGCGTGCACAAAAAAACCAGCTACTGATACTCCATCAATGTGCACACATTTCATAAACAGCTAAAACTGATCTAGTACCTACGAGTATGCCCAGAATGTGTATCGTTAATTTTAGCAACAATGAATATATGAATATTTTTTCCATCTATTATGTTGTGCCTGAGTAATATGCCAGAGTGTCAGAGTGGTGTTGCCACGTGACAGGCAGAACGATTAAAACACAACGAGCCTTCAATAAATGTTGCTAGAACACCAGACCCAAAGGCCGACCACGAAAAAGATTGATTGATGGATTATTAGAAGCACTAGGAAACATAACAGCAGCAGAGGCGAACAGAGGAAGAAAATTGTATCTCCCCTCGATGCTGAGAGGCAAATGAAGAAGGAAAGAGGAAGAAGAAGAGTAGCAATATCATTTCAGTTGTCCGCTGACATTGTTGATATTTCTAAAATAGAATACTTCAGAACTTGGAAACATTTTCCCACAAATGTCAATATTTAACCTGTGGAATGTTTGCTAAGAAATCGAAACTCTTGACCTACTTCTTCACTCATGTGCAACAATTTGTTTTGTCTTATGTTTATCCACAACCACTTCACTTTATATTCAGCATTGATGAACATTAACTGGGCTTAGATGAGCTGTGTTGCGACATATATATATGTATACAGCGACAAATGCGCCTTTCGGCAAAATAACATGTCTTTAACAAGACATTTTTTAGTATCTGACTGTCTAGATCCCTTCTGCGAACTTGTTAATTTATTGTCGGCCCATATCGAGAATCGGGAGTAGAATATGGGTAGTTTGTATTCACTGGACCTAACTCCAGCAGTCAGCGATGAGTTGCTGATTGTCTTTATCCCAGGTAGTCGCTTGTGTCCGATATCATGGGGAAAAACATTACAAATAAAGTCCACTCAAACACACAAAAACAACTGCCCCAAAGTCAACATATTCGTTGTCACCAGCGAGTGCTTTTCTACTATTGGAGCTGCATTAGAATAGATAAACGATTTTTGCTGTTTTTAATAAAGAAAGCAAGGATTTTTTTTAAAGGAAAATTTTTTTTTAAATAAAAAAGTTTAGCGAAACAAAAAAGATAATGGTGATAGATCTAGTTTCCGGAGCTCTGTTGTAATTAAATTTGTCAAGAAAAAAATCAAAATCAACGGTTCATGTTTGTTGATATGCTCTCTTCTCCAAAGTCGCTGCTTTAAATTGACATTTTCAACTACTGCAGCTTTTGATAAAACAGCCCATTGCTAACTTTCGTGATTTTCAAATAGCCAAACTCAGAACGCGGTCTCTTTGATAATGAAAATGTGAAGTTTCTTCGAAACTTTGTCTTTAGAATCAGAGATGGGAATGTGGGAAGGGGTAGTACATTATAAGGACTTTTGAAAAAGTGCGACAGGCATTTAGTGAGTGTCGATTACTGAGCATAGTAACGTACATTTATAACATATTTGACGTCAGTATCAATTGCCAAATATAATTACAGTAGTTGTTGGGTCATAGATGCTAGTCCCACAACCATAGTTTAGTAGAACTTATAAACCTTAAAAGTTAACCAGAAATCGTTCGGACTAAATGCTTGCTTGCTTACGTTCGTCCGATGACTAAAGTATTCTAGAATATTCTTAGACTAGAATTCCTCTTCGTCATCCGCCCTTAAAGGACGTTAAGTGGACGTGTCTGCGTTGTGTTGTGGTTTGCAGTATAACTGTTATATTTGCGCTTTTCGGCCCAACACATCCGACTTCAGCAAGACATTTTTGAGTACCAGGTTGTCTTCCCTCTTCGATCCCTGCTCGCTTGGCCAGACTATACAGGTTAGTCTGTTACTGGAGGCACCACGGAGAGGTGGAGCAGGGTCTGGACGGTTTTGGTTCACCGATCCTGGCGCAAGCCATCAGCTGTGGGTAGCTGACAACTTCCAGCTCAGGTGCTGGGAGGCGCACCTTCGCCTCTGTTCGGGCTGAAATAAAGCCCATGATAAAACTACACAATCAGCAGTTTGAGAGCGGTTATACTATTAGGATTGTTAACATAAATACATTGACACAATCAGCAGTTTGAGAGCGGTTATACTATTAGGATTGTTAACATAAATAAATTGACACAATCAGCAGTTTGAGAGCGGTTATACTATTAGGATTGTTAACATAAATACATTGACACAATCAGCAGTTTGAGAGCGGTTATACTATTAGGATTGTTAACATAAATAAATTGACACAATCAGCAGTTTGAGAGCGGTTATACTATTAGGATTGTTAACATAAATACATTGACACAATCAGCAGTTTGAGAGCGGTTATACTATTAGGATTGTTAACATAAATAAATTGACACAATCAGCAGTTTGAGAGCGGTTATACTATTAGGATTGTTAACATAAATACATTGACACAATCAGCAGTTTGAGAGCGGTTATACTATTAGGATTGTTAACATAAATACATTGACACAATCAGCAGTTTGAGAGCGGTTATACTATTAGGATTGTTAACATAAATAAATTGACACAATCAGCAGTTTGAGAGCGGTTATACTATTAGGATTGTTAACATAAATAAATTGACACAATCAGCAGTTTGAGAGCGGTTATACTATTAGGATTGTTAACATAAATAAATTGACACAATCAGAAAGATAATAACACATACAAATTATACAGTTACAGGCTTAAGTACGGGAAAACAAAATACAGTCATGGGTTTTTGCACATGTACAATTATAGTCGTCGGTAGCCTAGTTGGGAAAACCCCCCGACTGGGCTACCGACGTTCGGACAACCCGTGTTCGATTCCCGCTGAAAGCAGTGTGAATTGTACTCGTGGTTAGAAAATAAAATTACCCCCGCTGTCGACCCAGCCGTTGACGGAAATTGGTACCAGGGTAGTACTCTGGGATGGTGAAGAATGGCATCTCGCATCGTGAGTGTCGATGCTTGAAGCGACACTATCCAGAAGTCTTAGAACATTTCTGGATAGACGGTGGAGCACATATGGGTGAAAACTGGCGTGCTAATACGTTGATTCAAGTCTCGTACTTGACCTTTACCTTAACCTTTACAATTATAGTCTGGGTTTTAGCTCAGATAAAATTAAACAGTCACGGTTAAGTGCGCACAAACAGTCACGGTTAAGTGCGCACAAACAGTCACGGTTAAGTGCGCACAAACAGTCACGGTTAAGTGCGCACAAACAGTCATCATCGTGAACCATACCGGTTGTCGTAGGCGATCATGTCCTTCCATAATTTTCTATCTACAGTACATTGTATTAGTTCTGTTGTTGACTATTTTCCATGCCACGACACCAAGCTATCTACTATTTTCTCTCTTTGTCGTCAGCGATATCTCTTTCCTTGTATTTCGCCTGTTGTAACCAAGTATTCCAACTTTTTCTTCTCATGATGTGCCCGAAAAATGTTGATTTTAAGGAGCTCCCTTTTTTGTGTTGGACTCTTTGAGAATTTCCTCATTGGTCTTTTTAGCTGTGCAGTAAACTTTCAACATTCTTCTGTGAAATCCCATCTCTCTGGCGTCTAACCGTCTTTTCATTTGTTGCATAAACAATACACGAGTTTTAATAGTGCATACATATTTATGCAGTCAGTAGTTATAATACAAATACAATTATGCAGTCAGGATTTTAGTACACTCGAAATTAAAGCCGTTGGAGATACTAACAACATACGGAGTAAGCCAACATCTAACCAACCTTATTAAAAGTCTCTACATCAACAGCAGCCGCAGGGTCAGAACAGCAGCAGGCTACACAGACCACTTCGAAGTTAGATCAGGTGTAAGACAGGGGTGCGTACTATCCCCCTACTGTTTATTACATACACGGACCATATATGCAAGCTAGCCAACCATCAGAGACAGAGGAGATCAACGAGCTTTTATTTGCAGACGACCAGGCACTAATACATGAATCAACGAGCTTTTATTTGCAGACGACCAGGCACTAATACATGAATCAACGAGCTTTTATTTGCAGACGACCAGGCACTAATACATGAATCAACGAGCTTTTATTTGCAGACGACCAGGCACTAATACATGAAACAACAGAAGACCTACAAGAACACTTAAACAAACTCAACATCTCAGGCACAAAATACAACATAAAAATCAACATCAACAAAACAGAAGTCATTAATGTCGCCAAAAAGAAACAGAACATCAACATAACTATAGAAGGCAGACAACTAAAACAAGTAGATGCATTCAAATACCTAGGAAGTCTAATGACAAACGATAATTCTCAAACAGCAGAGATAGAATCAAGATCCAACAAAGCTTGTCAAACCATTGGACAGTTATCACCACTATTTTCTTTCCAACAAGGAAATAACTCTAGAGGAAAAACGAGCACTATACAATACAATCTTCATCCCAACGTTGTGCTACCAATGCCAGACCTGGACCCTAGGTGCAAGAACAATAAGAAAAATAACCTCTACATAGATGAAATGTGTTAGATGAATGACAGGAAACAGTCTGAGAGATAAGATCAGAAATGAAGAACTGAGAAAAAAAGCTAGGAACAGCCACCGCCATAGAATATATAAAGAAACAACAGATAAAATGGTTTGGCCACGTGACAAGGCAGAAAGAACAAAACACAACACAACGAGCCTTCAACAAACACCAGACTCAAGGGTCCACCACGAAAAAGATGGGTCGGTGGAATATTAGAAGCACTAGGAAACATAACAGCAGCGGAGGCGAACAGAAGAGCAAAGACCGCAAATTATATCTCCCCTCGACGCTGAAAGACAGATGAGGAAGGAAAGAAGAAGAAGAAGAAATTAAAGCCAGGGTTTTAGAGGAGATAATACTGAACAGTTATCGTTTCTCTAGCACAGATTGAAGTGTACAATCATGATGTCTTAGCGCACATTCAGATATAACTTCACACCTCTACTCCCCCACTGTTTTCACAAAAAGTACTGTCATTACGACTCTGTAGCTGACGTCACAACTGTTCACGATAAATGACCCTCATTATTGTGTACAGAAACAGTCACCAGTCTCGAAATAGATGCAGTTTTCACAAAGGCGTGAAATTGCTCGCTGACGAAACACAGCCTCAATTCGGCGAATAATAAAACGCTCATGTAGTGCGGACATCACCACTCAATGAACGACTACTTTTAGATGACAAATTCATGAACAGCTGTATCATTATTCTTCCCTTATATGTTTAATGTAAAATCTTCTTTCTCATCTTAGTTCACTAATTAGATTTGCACTGTTATTTGTACCTTGAGACCCATAACCCTGGAGGCCGCAATAGCTCTGTGATTAGTGAGTTGGATATTAGGATATAAGGTTCTGTTTTTATCCCGATCGACAACTCCAATGTTCACCCTGCCTTAATGGGTAGCGGAATTTTCTTGGATTCTAGAGTTGCCGGACATAATACCGCCAACACCCCTTCCCCCAGCTAAAAAATGTACTTTTTTTGTTTTAAAGAATATGAACATTAAGTCGATAGGGGTGATGCCAGACAAAAGAAGACTATTAAGGGAGGGAGTTAATTTATTCATTTTTCTCTCGGGCCGAGACGGCATAAGGGCGGAAGTCATAGCTCCCCTAATGGCGACTTGCTACTGGTTCTTGAGGTTCTTGGCTGAGTCCCATGTTTGAGACTTCCCTAGTAATTGTTCTGTGTACCGATTCTCTGCGTCTGCCTTTTTTCTTGTATCTTATAGTTTCCATAAGAATAGCTGTTGGGGACGTTTCTCTTTATTCATTACCAGCACGTGACCCATGTATTTCATAATGCTTTATCTTATAAAGCTCAACACGTATTCTTGTTTAAATTCGTTTCCTATCTCTTCGTTTTAAATGTAATTTTACCAGCTTATGATTGAGATCCAACGAGGACATTTGTTTTAAAAGGCATTTAATTTCCTATGCAAACTCTTGGTGCATTTCCAAATTTCGCATGCATATGTTAGCACTGGTATCACATCCATATGTCAGCACTGGTATCACACCCATATGTTAGCACTGGTACCACATCCATATATTAGCACTGGTATCACATCCATATGTTAGCACTGGTATTACATCCATATGTTAGCACTGGTATCACATCCATATGTTAGCACTGGTATCACATCCATATGTCAGCACTGGTATCACATCCATATGTCAGCACTGGTATCACATCCATTTGTCAGCACTGGTATCACATCCATATGTTAGCACTGGTATCACATCCATATGTCAGCGCTGGTATCACATCCATTTGTCAGCACTGGTATCACATCCATATGTTAGCACTGGTATCACATCCATATGTTAGCAAGGTATCACATTCATATAAAAAGTAAAATTAAAGTACCCCGTCACGCCAAGCGGCGTATAGAGAATATGGTGTTAGTGACCATAAATTTTACAGACCTTCGGCACATGATTTTTGGGGTAATGTGGTTGATATTACGCCCGTGCCGCTTTACTTTCCCAGAAAAAAAAATCCGGTACCCATTAAAGGCTGGGTGAACCCGGAAGCCATCTGTTGGGATCGAACCCTACCCCTTGTCCTTTGTAGTCCAGTTCACTCACGACTGAGCTATAAAACTAAGAATAGCAAAATGTTATATATTCTCAACAGAACATAAAATTGAAGCCCTTTAAATGTGGTTTTACAGAAGAATAGGGAGAATTGGATGGAAAAAAAAAAGAAATGATGAAGTTTTAAAACAACTAAAAATGAAAAGATTACTAAACACAATTCAAACAAGACAAATGAGATTTTTGAAGCAGGTTAAAAGACACCAAAGCCTACTAAAAGTAATATTGGTAAGGAAAATATAAGGTAAATGAGGCAGGGGCAGACACAAACTAACACGGATGAGTAATGTCAAAAGATGGACAAGTCAGCCTATGACAACCTGCACTATCAAAGCAAGAGAGAGGAATGGCGCTCCATGGTAGCAAACCTTCGATACGTTAGCGGAACTCAGTGACGATGATGATATACCTAACATCATCCTCAGTATTCATGAACGAGTAATGTCTTCTTACAGTAATCAAAATCAAGTAACAAAATACAGTAACAATGCAAATTATTAATTCTTTGTTTTGTTATTGGCTGTATTCAAACCACAATGAAAGCGAGCTTTAAAGTCTAGTTTTTACTTGCAGCTTGTAATTATAAGTTTATAAGCGACGTCTTGTACAAACATCGCGTGTCTTCATGTCTGTGTCTGCTGCTACGGAAACTAAACAGAATATGTAGTCCCAATTATTTTCTTTTTTAATCAGGCCGTGATAATGATATAAAATAAGTAAACCAATAAATTGTGTAAAAATAATGTATTATGCAGATCACCATTACACAACTAGATGAAGTAGTGGTGTTGTGTAGGTCTTTCTGGCTCTCTTTTACAATAAGTAACGGTTCCCTCCCCGGCCTTCCTAACTGTATAGGAAATTGAGTTATTGAGTTATTTGCGGGTCATCATCACTGCACTCCGAACATGTCCGTAGGTGCTCAGATCCATTACTTAGCAAGTAACGCAGTGTCCAGCGACTGACGACTCCAGTTCTGTGTTAGTTGATTAGTCTTCTTACACACACTAGGTTTCTCGTTTCTGGCTGCGCCCATCTTAACTCCCATCACTTTAATCCGAAGGAGTGACGTGGACTCGTGGTTGTCGAAGTCCTGTGCCCTTCCCACTTTACGAAGAGTATTGATGATGTCCGCCCGATCCATTGGTTGACCGTCCTCAACAATAACGCAGCTAGCCAACCTGTCCGCCCTTTCATTTCCTCGTACTCTCGCATGTCGTGGGACGTTGACAAAGGTGACCTTACATATTTTTTACTTTTACAATGACACTACCCATTGCCTACGTACAGATCCCGCCTCCACTTTTCGTATCATGCTCATCGAATCGCTTTGTATGCAGACGTGGGTGTAGTCTTGTGACTCTAACCACATGGATGTCTTGGTCACTGCCTTCACCTCTATCGTCATGCTACTTGTGGTCATAACGTATGTACCACTGTCTTCCTTTGACTATTCTGCCTGCCGAACGAGCTGTAAATGCCCATGCACTCCTTTGGTTTCGTATAACAGATCCGTCTGTATAAATGACTGCATCTTTCTCATCGGGGTTATCCCAGATGAGACCGTTGATCTCTGCATTGACCACGATTGAGTTATGTTCCCTACTTTTCCTGTCGAGTGTGACAATACACGAGAATGTCTCCCTGAATGACTTAGGTACCGGTATCCACTCCTAGCCAGGGTTGATATTGGTAAGCCCACAGACCTGTTTGCTGACATCTTCTGCTTGGCCCGCTCATGATTTGCCTCTTTTTAGGCTGACACCCTTCCTTGTGTTGAGCTCATGATGCAATAGATGCTCTTTATCTGCACTTATCTTCAGGTATGCTCGTGCCCTCCAGAACTTGGTCCTGTCATCCATGGTTGGAAAGTCAAGAAAATACCTCATTGCTACACAGCGAAATATGGTGTCACATACAAGCAGTTGTACTGATTAATAGATTTGATTATTTCGGAATAACTTCACTGAAGGAAATGAAGAAATTGAAACATTTGCTAACAGTAGTTGCACTAAATATTTGATTTCATAATTTGAAACATGCACACTAAACAGGTACGTTTGAACATTTCCTAACAGTTGTACTAAACAATTGCTATCTTTAAAAACTATCTTTACGACACATAGTACTATTGCTGATGTATGCCCGGGGGCAATGATAGAACCAGATGGGATAAAGGCCGCTTGGTCAAAGCAGTCGCCACGACGTGTGAGACTCAGGATTTTTATTTCACCCCCGATAGAAAAAATCGTTTCTGTCTACCGCGGGCTTCGAACACCGAACGCCGGCTTTTCTACCTGCGAAACAACAGTTGTAGCTGCACGGCCACGCGCACATCTACTAAACAATTGATTTGATAAATTTCAGTCACACTAAACAAGCACATTTGAACAATACCAAACAGTTGTACTAAACAACTCTTCTTCTTCTTCTTTCCTTCCTAATTTGCCTTTCAGCGTCGAGGGGAAATATAATTTGCGGTCTTTTGCTTTTCCGTTCGCCTCGGCTGCTGTTATGTTTCCTAGTGCCTCTAATATTCAATCCATCCATACTGTTCGTGGTCGACCCTTGGGTCTGGTGTTCTCACAACGTTTGTTGAAGACTCGTTGTGTTGTGTTTTGATCTTTCTGCCTTGTCACGTGGCCAAACCATTTCATCTGTTGTTTCCATATATATACTATGCGTTCGCTATTCCTAGCTTTTTTCTCAGTTCTTCATTTCTGATCTTATCTCTCGACTGTTTCCTGTCATTCGCCTAACACAGTTCATCTCGGTAGAGGTTGTTTTTCTTATTGTTCTTGCATCTAGGGTTCAAGTCTGGCATTGGTAGCACAACGTTGGGATGAAGATTACTAAACAATTGGTATGATCAATTCCAAACAGTTGTAATAAACAATTGATTTGATCAATTCCAACCAGTTGTAATAAACAATTGATTTGATCAATTCCAACCAGTTGTAATAAACAATTGATTTGATCAATTCCAAACAGTTGTAATAAACAATTGATTTGATCAATTCCAAGCAGTTGTAATAAACAATTGATTTGATCAATTCCAAATAATTACATCGAACAAATGCTTTTAAACAATGCCGAACGCTTGTAATAGAGAACAGTCTCAGACTATTCAACATTTCCCTACCGAAGGGAAATAACTAGAAATTACGTGCTTAATCGTGTTCTGTGACACCATCTAGCACTGAAATCATCAGGCGAATACGCCAAGCATTAGTACTGGGAAGATTCCTACAGAAACACTTCTGGTACCACGGTATTGCAAGACTCCAATATAATTCTACATTTTATTCTGTTTACTAATTGTTCGATTTATCGATTCGTCTGATTACTTGTTAGGCAGAAGTGGGAACTAATTTATTCAAATAAAGTAATAATATGAGCTCAGAATATGTTCTTCCAATCTGTTCTCTTCTGTTGTTCCTTTATCACTTCATTGATAAAAACATATAGAAACGTGTCTATTGCGGGCAGCGGTGGTATATTACTTTTAAATAAAACATCAATTTGCGCGCTGAATCTGGCACATTGGGAACAAATGCTTATATTTTGAACCATCTGTACATAGTGAGATAATGTTGTCAGCACAACGTCTTTCTTTTCTTAAAAGAAACCAGATGCCGATTATTCTGAGAATCAAACCCACGAACTCTTGTCCTCACTGTATAGATGGCCGAACTAGACTGAAATATTTGAAGGGGTCTCGGTAGCCTAGTTGTGAAACCCACCCGACTGGACTACCGACGTTCGGACAACCCGTGTTCGATTCCCGCTGGGAGCAGTGTGAATTGTACTCGTGGTTGGAAAAAAAAAATACCCACACGGTCGACCCAGCCGTTGGCAGAAATGGGTACCAGGGTATTACCCTGGGAAGGTGAGGAATGTCGCTTCGCATCTGAGTTTCGATGCTTGAGGCGACACTATACAGAAATATCCGAACATTTCTGGATAGGCGGCCGAGCACATTAGGGTGTAAACTCGCGTGCTAAGACGCCGGTTCAAGTCTCGTACTTTACTTTACTTTACTTTACTTTTATTTGAAGATGAGGGGGCCGCTGCTCCCCTCCGCTGATATTACCTTTTCCAATTGTGTGACTACCTTGTCAGCTGGTTCTACTTGTGAGTGTCTTGATGAGATCTAACTCATGCTCACTTTATCGTCAAGTCAGCGCGTTAACCACCACGCTACACACTGAAATGAAAAAAAGATAAAACAAATTGTTATTAAAACATTCAGATTAGAACAATTTATGTTTCTTGTGTTTTTGTCCGTGTGTGCTATATTGTGTCAATATCACAATTGATGTCACCAGATTTGTTTAATATTTATAGTGAGATTATTTTAAGATCCATAAGGGGCATGCCTGGAATAACAATTGGAGGTCATAATATAAATAATCTAAGGTATGCTGATGATACAGTCTTAATCGCTAAGAGAGAAAATGAGTTACAAGAAATGTTGGACATTATAGTGAAGGAAAGCAAAAATAAAGGACTCAGTCTTAATAGCAAAAAGACAGAAGTAATGGTAACAACAAAGAGAAAGACATCACCTAAGCGCAAAATAAAGACAAGTGGAACAATATTAAAACAAGTAAATGAATTTAAATATTTGGGAACTTTGTTAACCTCAGACGGAAGATGTACAAAAGAGGTGAGATGCAGAATGACTCAGGCGAAAGCAGCTTTCCAAAAAATGAGGAAGATACTATGCAATCCATTTTTGACAATAGAAACAAGAAAAAGAGTTTTTAAATGTTATGTACAGCCAGTCTTAACATATGGATGTGAATCATGGACAATAGGACAACAGACAAGAAAATCACTGGAGTCTGTAGAAATGTGGTTTTACAGAAGAATGTTGAGAATACCATGGATAGCTAAGAAGAGTAATGAAAACGTTCTGAAAGAAGTCAAAGGAAAAAGAGAGCTAATTTCCAATATTAGGAAGAAACAATCATCATCTTGTGACCATGTAATGAGAAGAGAATAACTGGAATATATTGTAACAACTGCCCAGTTCTTGATGATGATAATTACAACTGAAGCGTGAATTATTAAGGCAGACAGATTGGACCACCTAAGCTCACCATTTAAATAATTCGAGCTCATACAAAATGTTCGTGCTCTTTTTATTTACTCCAGAATTGAATCCGAACTATAGTTGTGTCCCCTGAGAGTATGGTAGTTATCTACCCTAATTGTTCAGTACTATCGGAGCTCATTGGCTTTCACGGCCTAGGTCAAATGAAGAACAGTAAGAGATGAGAGCGGTGCTATCCCAGTAAATACAACCGGAGACCACGGCAATAACTAAAGCGATTGCCTGGCTAGAAACAACCTTTTCTCAAGTGTGTTTTCTGAGTGACTCGATGAGCATGCTCAGGAAAACCGAAGGGGATTGGGCTCGAAGATAGTGGTTGGTGTCACCAAAGAACCCAGGACTGACTGGTATATGTTTCATTTGCGTCCCCTGACATTTCGGGATGAAAGGAAATGAACGGGCTGGTTGGCTGGAACGGCTGTTGTGGATGACGGACATGTACTGGACCGGGCTGACATTCTGAACACTCTCAAAATGAGAGGGTGAGTTAATGAGTCAATCAATGAACAAGAACCTAAAACCACATCCAGGCTGCACGAACGTTAGATCAAAATTGGAGATGCCAGAAAGTAACGCTTTGCAGGGAGACACAGAAGAATAAGATTTCAACACAGAACTGTAATCGTCAGTCTCCAAACACTTAGAGGGACATTCTGAAGAGAAGATCTAAGCAAATATGGATGTGTCTGATGTGCATAAAGCATGATATGTCGACACAATTAAACTAAACTCTAGTTGTTTAAATGTTGAGTATTAAGTTAAAGCAATCAATGAATCGTTTCATTACATCTGTAGGATTGGTCGCTTTCATTGTATCGATTTTTAAATGATTGCTTAAAGAAATTATAGCATAACTTTGTGTTTTGCTTATAACTTGTTGATTCCATCGCAATATAAGAATTTTTACGGTAATGGAAGATGGATTAAGTAAACAAAAGGGCATACACACGAAAGGTTTACAAGTCCAGGGGTTGTGATGATTGAGAAATATACAAATACAATATATTTTAGATTGATATAATTCTAAAGTTATTGAACGAGAGATATACAAATCCTAAGATTTTGATTAGAGATATACATATCCATAGATATTGATTGATAGATATACAAATCCAAAGATTTTTATTGAGACATAAACAAATCTAAGAATATTGAGAGAGAAATACACAACTCTAAGGATACTGATAGAGAGATGTACAAGTCCAAAGATATTGAGAGAGATGTACAAATATAAGGATATTGATAGAGAGATGTACAAATCTAAAGATATTGATAGAGAGATGTACAAATCTAAGGATATTGATAGAGAGATGTACAAATCTAAGGATATTGATAGAGAGATACACAAATCTAAGGATATTGATATGAGATGTACAAATCTAAGGATATTGATAGAGAGATACACAAATCTAAGGATACTAATAGAGAGATGTACAAATCTATGGATATTGATAGAGAGACACACAAATCTAAGGATACTGATAGAGAGATGTTCAAATCCAAAGATATTGATTGCGAGATGTACAAATCCAAAGATACTGATTGAGAGATGTACAAATCCAAAGATACTGATTGAGAGATGTACAAATCCAAAGATACTGATTGAGAGATATACAAATCCAAAGATACTGATTGAGAGATGTACAAATCCAAATATACTGATTGAGAGATGTACAAATCTATGGATATTGATAGAGAGACACACAAATCTAAGATACTGATAGACAGATGTTCAAATCCAAAGATATTGATTGAGAGATGTACAAATCCAAAGATACTGATTGAGAGATGTACAAATCCAAAGATACTGATTGAGAGATGTACAAATCCAAGGGTATTGACAGTCAGGTGGATGGATAAATAAGTTAATGAAAAGATTGACGAAGATACCACTTGTGATCATCTTCAAATATTTGAACCATCATCACGATATCTATGGATAGCATTAAATAGGACAATGTTATATGAGATATAAGATAAGATCAGATAAAATATATTACGATAATTAATTGCAAACTTCATGATAATTCCAAAGTTAAAGTGTCAACTCAGCTTCACACACTTCTTGAAAATACGCTGTAACACAGACATTAACACAGACTGTAACACAGACTGTAACATTGATTTGTATTTGCTGGAGTCAGTGATTCTAAGACGTTTTGCTGTGGCACTTCAGTGGTCCTATTTGTTTTGTATTTTTAAGGTGAAAGTTTGTATTACTAATGTGGATGCTGAATTTACGCGTCATCAGTTCGTCTTAAATTGACAAGATGCCGTCAGAAACACTTAATGACAAGATGAACGCCAGAAACACATAATGAAAATATGCACGGTAGAAGTACGCGATGACAATATGCACGGCAGAAACACTCATTGACAAGATGCACGGTAGAAACATTCATTGACAAGATGTATGACAGAAACACTGAGTGAGACGATGCACTGCACAAGCATTCAGTGACAAGATCCACGGCAGAAACACTCATTTACAAGAGGTACGGCAGAAACACTCATTGACAAATTGCACGACAGAAACACTCATTGACAAGAGGTACGGAAAAAACACTCATTGACAAGATGTACGGCAGAAACACTCATTGATAATAGGTACAGTAGAAACACTCATTGACAAGATGTACGGCAGAAACTCTCATTGACAAGATGTACGGCAGAAACACTCATTGACAAGATGCACGGCAGAAACACTCATTGACAAGAGGTACGGCAGAAACACTTATTGACAAGATGTACGGCAGACACACTCATTGACAAGATGTAGGCAGAAATACTCATTGACATGATGTAGGCAGAAATACTTATTGACAAGATGCACGCAGAAGCACTTATAGACAAGATGTAGGCAGAAATACTCATTGACATGATGTAGGCAGAAACACTCATTGACAGGATGCACGCAGAAGCACTTATAGACAAGATATAGGCAGAAATACTCATTGACATGATGTAGGCAGACATACTTATTTACAAGAGGCACGGCAGAAACACTCTTTGACAAGATGCACGACAGAAACACTCATTGACAAGATGCACGGCAGAAACACTCATTGATAAGATGTATGGTAGAAACACTCCTTGACAAGATGCACGGCAGAAACACTCCTTGACAAGATGCACGACAGAAACACTCATAGACAAGATGTAGGCAGAAATATTCATTGACATGATGTTGGCAGAAATACTTATTGACATGATGTAGGTAGAAATACTTATTGACAAGAGGCACGGCAGAATCACTCATTGACAAGATGCAAGCAGAAACACTCATAGACTAGATGTAGGCAGAAATACTCATTGACGTGATGTGGGCAGAAATACTTATTGACAAGGGGCACGGCAGAATCACTCATTGACAAGATGCCGGCAGAAACACTCATTGACAAGATGCACGGTAGAAACACTCATTGACAAGATGTATGGCAGAAACACTCCTTGACAAGATGCATGGCAGAAACACTCATTGGCAAGATATACGGCAGAAATACTCATTGACAAAATGTACGGCAGAAATACTTCAGCTATTACACGTATTGTTTGATATGTGAGTAAAACGTGTTGCTAAAACTGATAAATATTTCATTATAAAGGGCGTGTATATATATATAATCATGTTCAGCATGATAGTTCAGGCTACGATAAAGTAAAGGGGAGTTCAATCCCAGTCTGTCGAAGCAGCTGAATAATGAAAGAGTTCTGTTATCGCATAATTGAGTAAGGTAGTACCAGCGAGCAAGATAGTTGGTATCCCTGTCACGAAATGATGTGGCCTAGAACAGTGACATAAGCACTCCTCCATGTGCTATGGGGTATCATTTACCATTATATTGTCACAAACGACCGAATGATGGATGAGACCGCAATGAAATCTTGGTTATATCAAAGGGTTGGCCGCACCGGGTTTACTGAATTGAAAGGCATGGGTTATCAGAGATTAGGTATGAACTATATGCAAAATACAACCCATCGTTTGATAGAACGAACTAAGCAGTCGACTGTATCTATCATCGACCACAGCAGCTGGCCATTTGGCTTAAGGGCACATAAATAAAGCAAGATTTAGTTGGACATACAATAGCTCAATAATTATACACCAATCTGGACTATAGTGCGTTTGAAAACGCATGCCCTCAAGCCTTATTCTATATAACGGAAATTGGACAAAACAAAAATTAATTTGTTTGTTTTCAATCAATTGTTTTTATATAAAGTTTTTAGAGTAAACAGTTTACATACAAAACGTCAACAATTAAAACTAAACGGCTATTAAGTTTATAACATCTTGACGAGGGACACGCTTTTTTTAAACAGACTATGATAATGATCATAGAGTAGAAACACTACAGGTATCGTTAACCCATGTATGTGTCAGTTACGCCAAATAAGTAAAACTGCACATATATATTTTTGTTGCTATGATGTTTATATTGTTGATAATGAAGCACTTAATTTGTATTGATGCGAATAACATTAAGTTCTGCAATTACATAAAAATATTAAATGTGCCGTGTAGGAATTTTCTATAGCCAAGTGTGCTTCAAGTGAAGGCGGAAGAGAACATAAAGCCCACGCCTTTAGGGTGTCCTAAAAAATACGGTTTTTATTTGCGTCTGTAGCGGATACTGCCATCGATTAAATTTTATCCGTTTTTGTTGCCACGCATTCAATGTTCCAATTACCCTACTTCTTTCTTGCTGTATTCCTTCGCCATGTTAAGTAACGCAAACAGATATTTCAGCTCTGGTTTGTTTAACGAGTAGTAGTTGCATGATGTAAAAAATACTCCATAAAAATAAATAGTACCAGGAAGTCTGATATTGGCAGCACCGAGACAGCAGCAAGACCCAGGGAAGGATAATAGTTGAAGCCGATGATGGTGCCCTTCCGATACACCAGTTTAAGTGAATGCTGCACATGCCACGAAGTCCCCCAATCTGCTAATTGCTCTCAGATGAAAGTAGTGGCGAGTGGTTTCTCGCGCTTTGTCACATAGTGAGAAAGCCATTAAGCTGACTCGATTATAAACATTATCAAGTGCCGACAACTACATTTGGGCTGTGAAACCAGCAGGCGTGTGTTTGTACACTCTCCAGCTAAACGCTGTCATAATCCACTTAGAGGCATTCAATAAGAAAGAACATTTCAAACGCGCTACACAACTGTAACATTGCTATCAGCACAAGTACACGACATTTTAACGGTGAAAACACACAGCGCACTTTTCAAAGAAACCTTTGGAAACAATAAGCATTTCTTGCCAAGTTTTCAAGTTTTAAATTTATCTACCACTCAATTTACATTTGCTAGTATAGGGGAGAGTTAGAGGAGGTCTGTTCGCTATGAACGGCCCTCGGTCAACTTTACATTGACCACCAATGTTCTAGAGTATACGGAGCAACACATAAAAATAGGAAACAGAGAAGGGGAAGAAAAGAAGATGAAGAAGGATTTAGTAGTAGTTCTTAATATGAAAAGCGTTGCATTACTGCTTGTATATTGTTGAGTCAGGTCTACGAAAGGAATATTTATTTGAAAAATAGTTGAACAGAATCAGAAAACAAAGTACGGAAAACCTTGTGACAGCACTAGAAGTTCTATAGCGCTGGAAGTGAAGCATAAAAGATGTAGAAATTAAAGTGGACTATGAAGATGTATCAGTTAATATTTTACATATGAATTACTTAGAACACATTTTTGCTATTTGTCTACCTTGCAACTCGGTGGAGAATGTTAAATGTAAGCACGACGTATAACAGAAGCCGTGATAGCTCAGTGGTTAGTGAACTGGATAATAACAAATAAAGAAGTCGGGTTCGATCCTGATCGACGGCTTCCGGGTTCACCCAGCCTTAAATGGAAACCGGATTTTTTTATGGGAAAGTAAAGCAGCACGTGCGTAATACTGACCACATTACCCCAAAAATCATGTGCTGAAGGTCTATAAAAAGTATAGTCACTAACATCATATTCGCTATACGCTACTTGGCGTGACGGGGCTCTTTACTTTACTTACACACAAAGTATAACTGCTACGTCGTGGAAATAGTTTTATATATAAAACTCCATATAAAACTGTTCGATACATTGTAAGAAGTGATGTTATTCGCCCGTTTCTAATTATGAAAGATCCATGAGGATCAAGAAAAGAAAGATATAGGAGAAGGTCATTGTTGGTAAACCAATTAATAATTCACTTGATAATAATAATGATGAGGATGATTTTAATGATGTTGGTAATGAATGTTATGACGACAATGATGAAAGTGAAGTTGATAATGATAGGATAATAGCGATAAAGATGAAAGGGATAGATAATAATTATGAGGACGATAAAGATGAAATGAAGATAAACTGAATTATTACATTGATGAAGGTATTGTTGTTAATAATTATGATGATGAAAATGATAATAATAATAATGACGATCATAATGATGATGACAATAATCAGGACAATTTATTCATGCTGATGGGGACTATAATAATGATAACAACACTGATGACGTAAAAAAAAAATCCTGGGGAAAAAGTTTTACTTTGATATTTACTTTGTAACACTCAGCGCACCCTTACAAAGATCCCTTATAACAAATATTACTGAAAATGTCATCATCAAAACATGTTCTATGTAACAGCCTGTGATATATTTACCCTATTTCAGAAAGTAGGTAGCATTGTAAGGATATTACCAGTGAAGAGAGGAGTAAGACGGTACCAGCCCTCCACTAGTCTAAATAATACTCTTGGACAAGTGTTAGCACCCACCACCGATCAGGGTTACGTGGAGCTCTGAAAGCAGGTGGTGTGTTGGGAGCAGTCGACAAGTAGTACCTATTATGGTTTCCACTCGGAGATGACAAGCCCAGGACCTCAGTTAAATAGGCAATAGATGCCATCTCCGACTAGCAGAACCACTGCCGTCCTGGGGAGGATTGGCCCGGCCAGGTAATCTTAGCTCCAATGACACAAATGACAGATTACCTGGTGATACAACAAGCAATCGGAGTACATGACAATCACTTGACAATTGTGAAGACACGAGAAACGAAATGGTGTGCCACGTATCACTTTCATCTCGCCTGGCAAAGAAAAGGAGGAAGAAGGAGAGGTAGGCAGATGAAAAGATGGTTAGATGATATCAACTAATAGATGGGGGCAACATTTTAAAAAAGATCAATACATGTTAGATGCGATGCTTGAGAACAGTAACAAACAACACAAGAAGAGATAGAATACCAAATGAAACCAAAAGAAAGATGGTAGGAACAAAACCCTGCCAAGAATATATAGAACAACAACTTAAAAGATTTGGCCACCTGATCAGAACGAATCTTTAACAATCACCATAAAGGGCGTTCTTCTCGAGAATGATGGAAAAAGACCAATAGGAAAACCCAGAAGAAGATGGGTAGATGCAGTAACAGAGACATGTAACAACAAAGGAAAATCACTAATTCAGACAGTTCGAGCAGCGCAAGAACGACAATTGATATAACCACGACATCTTTTCGGAACCAGTGAGAAAAAGAAAAGAAGAAGTAGAATAGATAGGCTTTAGCTTTAGAGCCCCAAAGAATAAGTGATTTGCTCATGCGAAAATCTATAGAAGACAGACAGTTAGTTGTTAAATGGATCGATAAAAGCTCTTGAAAGAGATCCCGAATTTACAGACGACCTGTCACCCTTCAGCTCAACACACACAGATGCTCAAAAAAATTAAAACTCCACATTTCTAGTCAAATAGGCCTCCAGTTCAACGCGATGAAAGCAAACGAAAGAACTAGAAATTAACAACATAGCTTTTGATATAACAATTAACAATGAAATGTTACTAAAAGTTACAAATATTTTACCAACCTAGGCACCATCATCATCATGTACCCTGCCGGTTGGCGTAGGCGATCATGTCCCTCCACAATCTTCTATCTACAATGCATCGTATCAGTTCTGTTGTTGAATGTTTTCCATGCCATGACACCAAGCTATCCAGTATTTTCTCTCTTTGTCGTCCGCGATCTCTCTTTCCTTTTAGTTTGCCAGTTGTAACCAAGTATTCCAATTTTCCTCTTCTCATGATGTGCCCGAAAAATGTTGATTGCTTCTTTCTGATGTTTTTTAAGAGCTCTCTTTTTGTGTTGGCCTCTTTGAGAACTTCCTCATTGGTATTTTTATCTGTCCAGGGAACTTTCAACATTCTTTTGAGAAATCCCATCTCTGTGGCCTCTAATCGTCTTTTCATTTGTTTGTCTACTGTCCATGATTCGCTTCCATAGGTCAAAATTGGTTCTATATAGCACCGATGAACTCTCTTTCTCATTTTTATTGACATAGATTTGTTGCATAAGATATTTTTCATTTTCTGAAATGCTATTTTGGCCTGAGCTATTCTGCTTTTTATTTCTGTGGTGCATCTCCCATCTGATGTTATTATTGTGCCCAAGTATTTGAAACGTTGCACTTGTTTTAGGTTTGTCTTGTTTATTTTTATGCTGCATGATGGTGATGATTGTTTCTTCGATATAACCATTACTTCTGTTTTCTTACTATTCAGACTGAGACCTTTCTTGTTGCTTTCTTCCACTATTATGTCTATCATTTCTTGTAGTTCGTTCTCTGTCTCTGCTATTAAGACTGTGTCATCCGCATATCGCAAATGATTTATGTTGTGACCGTTGACTTCAATTCCTTTTTTGTCTACTATTGATCTCATAATATATTCGCTGTAAAGTGAAAACAAATCCGGCGACAGAACACAGCCTTGTCTGACTCCTTGTTTTATATAATTTATATTATAGGCACCACCATGTCCATATATGAAGACACAACATACAAAATCACGACACGCATGGCACAAGCATCAAATGCTTTCTACAAACTCACGAACATCCGGAGATTCTATCTATCTTTCGTTAGCCTGAAATATTGTCATATCTGCAATGTCGTTTCCTGTATAAATTTTACTGTCTTTTGTAATTCTTGCAGTGGTTCATATAATCCGGAGATTCAAATTATTACTCAGTAATCATACACAACTTAGGCTGTTCAACTCATGGATAATACCAGCACTAACATATGAATGCGAGTGTTGGAAGTCCACCCCGACTTTAGATAGGAAATTAAATGCCTTAAGAAACAAATATCTACTTAGGATCTCAAACAAAAGCCAAAAATAATACATTTCAAACGAACTGATAAGGGACGAATCGAAACAAGAATACGTTTGAGTTTTATAAGAAGAAGGTGTTGGAAATACCACGGACACATTCTGATAATGAATGAAGAAAGATTTCCCATCATGCATTCATGAGGAAACCAGCTGGTAGAAGTAAACAAGTCAGACTTAGAGAATCGCAAGGCAGACCATTAACTTGGGTAAGCATGGCCCAGAAAACAACCAAGACCTGTAAGAACTAACAGCAAATTGTTAAACGTGGATAATTGTTATTTCCGTCTATGTGTCGTCTTCAGTCTGAGATTAAAATAAATGGACGAAATGAAATGAAAGAATAACTGAAGCTACGTATTAGATATCATTTGAGAATGTTGATACATCTATCATTTGTGCTACGGCGGCACACACGGTTATGGGAGGAAGAAGTAAAGAAAGACAACAAATGAAGAATAATATCTCAGAAAGTTCAGTTTTTAATTACAGTTGAGTTTGCTAGAGAGTCGCCTTTGGTACTTCAGGAGTTATTTATTTTTAGATTATATTGTTTTTCGTTTTTATTTACATCAAACTTAAAGAAGCAACATAGTTAGCATTTGAGTTATATCGTATAATTAAAACACAATACTAGAGGAAAACCTGAATGATACCCCCATCTTGTCATTAACATACATTGCTAGCATAAAGATCTTAATGATACCCCCATCTTGTCATTAACATACATTGCTAGCATAAAGACCTTAATGATACCCCCATCTTGTCATTAACATACATTACTAGCATAAAGACCTTAATGATACCCCCATCTTGTCATTAACATACATTGCTAGCATAAAGACCTGAATAAAACCCCATCTTGTCATTAACATACATTGCTAGCAGAGAGATCTGAATAAAACCCCCATCTTGTCATTAACATACATTGTTAGCATAAAGACCTGAATAAAACCCCCATCTTGTCATTAACATACATTGTTAGCATAAAGACCTGAATAAAACCCCCATCTTGTCATTAACATACATTGCTAGCATAAAGACCTGAATAAAAACCCCTTCTTGTCATTAACATACATTGCTAGCATAAAGACCTGAATGATACCCACATCTTGTCATTAACATACATTGCTAGCATATAGACCTGAATAAAACCCCCATCTTGTCATTAACATACATTGCTAACAGAGAAATCTGAATAAAACCCCCATTTTGTCATTAACATACATTGCTAGCATAAAGACCTGAATAAAAACCCCTTCTTGTCATTAACATACATTGCTAGCATAAAGACCTGAATGAAGCACCCATCTTGTCATTAACATATATTGCTAGCATAAAGACCTGAATAAAACCCCCATTTTGTCATTAACATACATTGCTAGCAGAGAGACCTGAATAAAACCCCCATCTTGTCATTAACATACATTGCTAACAGAGAGACGAGAATAAAACCCCCATCTTGTCATTAACATACATTGCTAGCGTAAAGACCTGAATAAAAACCCCATCTAGTCAATAACATACATTGCTAGCATAAAGACCTGAATAAAACCCCATCTTGTCATTAACATACATTGCTAGAAGAGAGACCTGAATAAAAACCCCATCTTGTCATTAACATACATTGCTAGCATAAAGACCTGAATAAAACCCCCTTCTTGTCATTAACATACATTGCTAGCATAAAGACCTGAATGAAGCACCAATCTTGTCATTAACATACATTGCTAGCATAAAAACCTGAATGAAGCACCCATCTT
Source organism: Megaustenia siamemsis (assembly GCA_032433765.1). Classification (NCBI taxonomy): domain Eukaryota; kingdom Metazoa; phylum Mollusca; class Gastropoda; order Stylommatophora; family Ariophantidae; genus Megaustenia; species Megaustenia siamemsis. Next base: position 102,122,122 of record JAVIAB010000092.1, read on the forward strand.
GTCATTAACATACATTGCTAGCATAAAAACCTGAATGAAGCACCCATCTTATCATTAACATACATTGATAGCATAAAGACCTGAATGAAGCACCCATCTTATCATTAACATACATTGATAGCAGAAAGACCTGAATGAAGCACCCATCTTATCATTAACATACATTGCTAGCATAAAAACCTGAATGAAGCACCCATCTCAGTAAATCCAGACCGAACGATAACTTCTCAGACACGTTCACATTAAAGAAAGTGTTGCTGGAATTCTCTGACAAACCTAGGGATTGCTCCAAACTCAATAGAACCTTATACATGTGGTATTTTCAGTCCATTGACAGGCATATTTATTTTTTTTTAGATTTACCGTTCTTGGATTCCTCTGCTTTCTTGACGTATGGTCCAAAATTTGATTTGTGTTGTCAATTCCCACTAACTTAATGCCTTTTGCACAAAAGTGAAGTAATGAGATGGACCAAGCTTGTTCGAGAATAAAAACATGAAATCGTGTCACGACGAAGACGATCGGTATCTGAGATAGCATAATGTTAATATCTTGCATTTGATCAGTGATTTATCAAGTATATTTCGACACCATGATGCATTTAATAAGCAGTTAACAGATTAAAATCATACAGTAGGTTGTTTATTTAGAGATATTTAGTTTGTCAAATCTAGTGTGAAAACTGTAGCGCAAACATCAAACATGAAATGAATTATAATATATATACGGAAATGGCAAGTTTGAACAGCGTTTGTTGCTGATATTTCTGTTTATTATTTGTATTGCGCACATCCACAAGCAACTATTATATGTGAGTGTGTGTTGTGGTATAATTACATGGTTTTTATAGAAGAATACCTGCCCTGTTGTGTAGATGGGATAGTATAGAGTACAGCAGCTTGTTTTATAATAACGATTATATTTTAATTGGAAATGTTGCAACACTTGTAGGTGTGTGCAGTCTGGTATCATTCACTCATTATTCAAATGTATGTCTTATTGAAGTGCTTTAAAATTGTGGTACCAGAAACAAAACGTAAAATTTGTGGCTAAACTAATTATTTATGTATGAGTGGTATTTTAGTAGAAAAAAGCTCGTAACGAAAAAATCATTATTTTTTGTATCAATCTGAGTTTCTGAGTTGCAATATTCAAGTGGTAACAATTAAAGCTTTCAATTTGGAAACATATCTTCGTATAATCAACTTGAAAGTATTGTAGAAAATGCATATGTGTTTTTAATGTTTAATTTTTGTAAAGACACAAATGAGTAAATCAATTAGTGCCAGTGACAAACAGCTGTGAGAAAGATTTTGCGTACATCCTACTCGTAAATAGCCCATATCACCAATGAGGGAGTGCATAACAAAATCCAACGATATGGTCCAGTTCAAGAAAGACTGCCAAGGATAAAAGAATGAACATTAAAATTGTACTGACATGATCTAAGGCCTTGCAAAGACTATTTTACAGGACATAGTACCCGGCAAAAGAAGGCGAGGTAGACGGACTAAGAGGTGGGAGATTAGAGTGGAAGTAGGTGAATAACATGAGACAGTGAACAGGAGTAAACTATGTCACATCTCAGTAATTCTGAATCAGATTGAAGATAAATTGTGAAGGCGACAAGAATGTTCAGTATGCATGCATACATATAAATTTTATATGCGTATATGTATATGCGTATATGTATATGCGTGTTTTATATGCGTATGTGCATATAATAAAGTATATGTATAGACTGACTTATTTGACTTACTTGACTTACGCCTGCAGCTTCTTGAGGAACAAAATCAGCAACCACACTCTACTACTAACGCCGCTCTACTAGCTTTACTCTAACAATAACACTCTACCAACAACACTCTACCAACGACACTCTACCAACGCTTCTCTACCAACGACGCACTACCAACGACACTCTACCAACGAAACTCTTAACAAAGATAATCTACCAATGATACTCTACCAACGACACTTTACCAACGACACTCTACCAACGCCACTCTACCAACGAACCTTTACCAACTGAACTCTACCAATGACACTCTACCAACGCCACTCTAACAAACGACACCCTACCAACGCCACTTTACCTATGGCACTCTACCAACGACACTCTACCAACGACACTCTACCAATGACACTCCGCCAACGACACTCTACCAACGACACTCTAAAAACGACACTCTACCAACAACACTCTACCAACGACACTCTACCAACGACACTCCGCCAACGAAACTCTACCAACGACACTCTAAAAACGACACTCTACCAACAACACTCTACCAACGACACTCTACCAACGACACTCCACCAACGACACTCTACCAAAGACGCTCTACCAACGACACTCTACCAACGACACTCCGCCAACGACACTCTACGAACGACACTCCGCCAACGACACACTACCAAAGACACTCTACCAACGACACTCTACCAACGACACTCTACCAACGACACTCTACCAACGACACTCTACCAACGACACTCTACCAACGACACTCTACCAACGACACTCTAAAAACGACACTCTACCAACAACACTCTACCAACGACACTCTACCAACGACACTCTACCAACGACACTCTAAAAACGACACTACCAACAACACTCTACCAACGACACTCTACCAACGACATTTCGCCAACGATATTGTACCAACGACGCTCTACCAACGACACTCTACCAACGACACTCTACCAACGACACTCTACCAACGACACTCCGCCAACGACACTCTACCAACGACACTCTACCAACAACACTCTACCAACGACACTCTACCAACGACACTCTAAAAACGACACTCTACCAACAACACTCTACCAACGACACTCTACCAACGACACTCCGCCAACGACACTCCACCAACGACACTCTACCAACGACACTCTACCAACGACACTCTACCAACGACACTCCGCCAACGAAACTCTACCAACGACACTCTAAAAACGACACTCTACCAACAACACTCTAACAACGACACGCTACCAACGACACTCCACCAACGACACTCTACCAACGACGCTCTACCAACGACACTCTACCAACGACACTCTACCAACGACACTCTAAAAACGACACTCTACCAACGACACTCTACCAACGACACTCTACCAACGACACCCTACCAACGACACTCTAAAAACGACACTCTACCAACAACACTCTACCAACGACACTCTACCAACGACACTCCGCCAACGATATTGTACCAACGACGCTCTACCAACGACACTCTACCAACGACACTCTACCAACGACACTCCGCCAACGACACTCTACCAACGCCACTCTGCCAACGACACTCTACCAACGACACTCCGCCAACGACACTCTACCAACGAAACTCTAAAAACGACACTCTACCAACAACACTCTACCAACGATACTCTACCAACGACACTCCACAAACGACACTCTACCAACGACACTCTAAAAACGACACTCTACCAACGACACTCCACCAACGACACTCTACCAACGACACTCCACCAACGACACTCCACCAACGACACTCTACCAACGACACTCCACCAACGACACTCCACCAACGACACTCTACTATAGACACTCCACCCACGACACTCCACCAACAACACTCTACCAACGACACTCCGCCAACTACACTCCACCAACGACACTCCACCAACGACACTCTACCAACGACACTCCACCAACGACACTCCACCAACGACACTCTACCAACGACATTCCACCAACGACTTTGCACCAACGACACTCCACCAACGACACTCCACCAACGACACTCTACCAACGACACTCCACCAACGACACTCCCAACGACACTCTACCAACGACACTCCACCAACGACACTCCACCAACGACACTCTACCAACGACACTCTACCAACGACATTCTACCAACGACACTCCACCAACGACACTCCACCAACGACACTCCACCAACGACACTCTACCAACTACACTCCACCAACAACACTCCACCAACGACACTCCACCAACAACACTTCACAACAACACTCCACCAACGACACTCTACCAACGACACTCCACCAACAACACTCCACCAACGACACTCCACCAACAACACTCCACCAACAACACTCCACCAACGACACTCTACCAACGACACTCCACCAACTACACTCCACCAACGACACTCCACCAACAACACTCCACCAACTACACTCCACCAACAACACTCCACCAACGACACTTTACTAACGACACTCTACCGACGACACTCTACCAACGGACCCGATTATCCGTTTTCTTTTCCAAGTAAGCCGACGTCCCTCCTGCAGCCTTTGCTTCTCAATGCTTCTATACATCAAGAGATTTGTCGGTGAGTTGATTTCCTCAATTTGGGCTTTCATCTTCCTGCGTCATGAACTCTCTTGTAAGAAAATCTCCCAGACTTGCGTTTGTGTTGTTGCAGTTGCTGCAGCGTTGCTGTATTTCTGGGATGAGCCTGCTGACCCCATGTGCAACCCCCAATCTGGAGGACTAGGGTGACAATTTTTGTCTGACTTGTCCAGCTTGGTTGAACCTGGAGTCAAAACTACTCTCACTGGCATATCTCTTGGGGTAGTCAGGGCACACAAACTCTTACACCACGACAAAGTAAAGGCATAGGCAGTGACAGATATCTAATGAGCATTTCATATATATATACTCTAAAATAGTCTAAACTAGTGAATCCTGGTCTTTATTTATCTAGCCAGGAGATTTAATGATTACGATTTAAACACGCTCAAGACTCGCTTTCTTGGAATCTCCAGGAAACAACCATTGTAATCCAGACACGTGAAGAAATTGTCAGTATGTTCACTGTACTTGAACAAGACTGTCTAAGATGGCTGCGTGGCTTGTTCATGATGATATACCATATATCCTATAGGGAGAGAGACAGCTTCCGTCAAAACAAAAACCTAAGGACACTTTATGTAACAGCAACAGGATGATGGTTTGTACAAGACTCGAAACTGCTTTTGAATTTCGGGTCAAGCTGACGACAGAAAGTAAACGATAGCCAGAAAGCAGTTGAAGAAATGATTTTCATGAGGATATAAAGAATACGTTCCTACAAGATCCGTGTCCACGTGTTAGTTCTACTGTCTCTCTGGGTGCAAAAGGATCACACAACCGTGTTATGTGTGATGACGTATATATATATATATATATATATGAGTGCGTGTCAGCTCAGCACAAATCGCTGATGTGCACGCGCGTATGTTTGTGCACTTATCAGAAATTGTGTGGTGTGTGTGTGTGTACCCAGCATATATTGTTCGACATATGTTTATGAACCCAGCAGAATCACTAGCACGTGATGACATCATAATATTACAATAATTGGACGTCACCATTTGGGACCGCTTTGATGTGGCAACAGTACCCCAGGACATGTTAGACGTAAATATAATCTTCTTGAGTAAAACGACGAGGGGGATTAATCAGTTATAAAATAGTGAAAGTAAATGGGGACAGCTGTGTGTAGTTTACGCCCACTAATAAATTCTAAGTGAATAATCTCCGGGGAGCTTTAAGTAAGGGTCATCAGTGAGGCTATTTCTAGATTGTGGCAACTATATAAGGTGCGGAGTTGTGCTGCTTAATTTGAGCATTTTCCCTGACTAATCAAACTTATGAAAGAGTGGCAGACCATTTAGATCTTAATAGAGAACAGTCGAGGCAGCCGCTGTGGTTGAGTTGTTAGTGGACTTGACAGCTAAGGACAATAGGTCGGGATCGATTCCCATCTACGGCTCGTAGGTTCATCCAATCATATTGTTATTTGAAAGTACGTGGGCCGCTGGTGTGATGACAAGTGTATTACCTATACAATGTGTCGTTGGTCACAAAAATATGGACACTAACACTATATTACCTATAACTATATTCCTTATCACTATATTACCTGGTACTATATTCCCTATGACTATATTACCTATTACTATATTACCTAGTACTATATTCCCTATAACAATATTCCCTATCACTATATTCTCTAGGGAGCCGCGATAGCTCAGTGGTTAGTGAACTGGACTACCACGGACAAGGGGTAGGGTTCGATCCCAACCGACGGCTTCCGGGTTACCCAGCCTTAAATGGGTACCGGATTTTTCTGGGAAAGTAAAGCAGCACGGGCGTAATACTGACCACATTACCCCAAAAATCATGTGCTGAAGGTCTGTAAAATATAGGGTCACTAACACCATATTTCCCTATACGCCACTTGGCGTGACGGGGTACTTTACTTTTACTATATTCTCTTTCACTATAATCTCTATCACCATACTCTATATCACTATATTACTTATCACTAGATTCCCTATCACTATATTCCCTATCACTATATTACCTATTACAATATTACCTATCACTATATTACCTACTACTATATTACGTATCACTATATTCCCTATAACTATATTCCCTATCACTAAATTCCCTATATATAGTGAGGCTGGGGTATACAATGTAAAAGAACTTTAGAATTCTTGGAAACGAACACCCATTCAATGAGAAGATTTGTTTTAGTCTTCTTTAACAAAGAGGCAACACAGGAGTCAAATACCAAAAAACCGTTGTGAAGAAACTTAAAGTTTATCAATTTTGCGCGGTCGTGTTCGCAAGTCGCAGTCAGGTAGGTATATCCAGCAATAGGAAAAGCTGATAAATAAAACAATATCTAGCCTACACACTAATATATAACCAAATTGCCGATAAATTAAGATTGCTTGCTACCAACCGTCGTTCAAGATACCAAAGGCCATATTTATGTTCACACGCTACATAGAAACATAACGCTGCCCGCACTATTCTTTTTTTTTCTACTGTTCTCTGAGGTTTTGTCCTTGCCTCTTTTTCTCTGGACTTTACTACAAGATGGCAAAAGACTTCACTACAAGATGGCAAAAGACGCCACTACAAGATGGCAAAAGACTCCACTACAAGATGACAAAAGACTCCACTACAAGATGGCAAAATACTTTACTAAAAGATGGCAAAAGACTTCACTACAAGATGGCGAAAGACTTCACTACAAGATGGCAAAAGACTCCACTACAAGATGGCAAAAGATTCACTACAATATGGCAAAAGACTCCACTACACGATGGCAAAAGACTCCACCACAAGATGGCAAAAGACTCCACTACAATATGGCAAAAGACTCCACTACAAGATGGCAAAATACTCCACTACAAGATGACAAAAGACTCCACTACAAGATGGCATCAAACTTAAATTATTATAACTCCTGTGTGACAGCAGTGCTAATATAGTGATGTGAAAGCTGAAAATCCATTTAGTCTCTATAGAGGAAATTAAATGCACTAAAAGATAAATGCCGAAGAATCTAAAAAATAACCTGGAGAGAATACACCTCAAACGATAAGATAAGAGACGAAACTAGACAAACATATGTGTCAAGCTTTATAAGAAGAAAGTGCTGGAAATATATCGGTCACGTGTTCAGAATGGATGAGGAAAGACTTTCCCAACAGGCATTGATGTGGAAACAACTTGGCAAAAGAAAACAAGGCAGACCAAAATAAACAGTACTCAGAACAATTACTGGGTGAGACTCAGTCATATGATTACGAAACAACCAAGATTATCAGAATTAGCACACATTTTCAGTTGTGGAGAGGCATCGACACTATCTCTTTGGCCGGAGAGGAACTAACTACAAATTATTCTTTGATACTTTTCACATTTCTTTCTAAGCACATTACCTGGCCCAGCTCACCACTCCTATAGAACTTTATTTCGCTTCCTTATTTTACTGCGCAAAATTGAAACCAAAAAAAAAAAAAAGAAGTTTGTTTCTGTACAACAGAACACCCCACGCCTATATGACATATCAAGTTGTACGTGACTAAGGACAACAACAAATGCAAAATATTATTTATTTTTGCGATCAATACAGCCACCAACATGTTCCCTAGATTATGATAATGTACACAACACATAATTGACACCATACCAGCATGACACAAGGTTCTTGTTTATTGTTAGCCCTCAAAAGCAAACTCCGGGTTTGCCCGCGATTGATCTCCTCTTGTTTTTCACGTGTTGGGCCTGGGGTTATATTGGGAGAAATAACTCAAATGAAATTAATGTAAGTTACATTACCTGACCGGTGGTTACTGTCCGTTTATTCCTAACTTAAAGAAGGTATGCTTTACGCTTACAAATACATGTGTTTGTTGAATCACTTTAAATACTTATTTATGTGTTGATGTTTACAAATGATATAATCAGAATAAATATTGAAACGAATCATTTTATTGCAGAATGAAAGCGCTGCATGTTACCAGGTTCTGTTGTGTAGTTATTGACACCACCCTTCTTAGTAAAATAAACAAGAAAGCTACTTCTCAGCATATATCAATAGTGTTTGTTACTTTAAATTTATATTTAACAATTGTTACCTTTGATATGCTATATTACGTATTAGACTAACATCGTATAATGCAGTTTTAAAAATGTCTTAACTTTATTTGCGTGTCTTTGATAATGTATGATAATATCTAACTATCTATATTTTAAGCTTCCTTGTAGATTTGTTTCTGTTATCTGCCAGTCTACATCTGACATTTTTGTTTGCATGGCTAGCTGCCTTTTTGACTTTGTTTGCTTGTTGCTTCCGCGGTTAAGCTGAATACCTTCCTATTTGCCATTCAGTTCCCTCCTGCGAAGAGGTCTATCAATTCCTTTACTAGTCATCGGATGAGAACGTCAGAAAGAAAGACAAATAAAGATGAGTTAAAGAGAGAACACAAACGAGATAATAACTCACAAGTGAAAAGAGAGAAGGAAATGAGAATAGGCGATATAGATAGATGGGTAAATCATGTAATCGTGGGAGAAAAAGAGTGGATCCTGAAATGGTTGAAGAAAGTGGCGTAAATCATTATACAGTGAGAGTAAATGAGGTAAATCATGAATTAGAGGGAGAAAGTGTGGTAGATCATGAAATAGTGGGGAAAAGTCAGGAAAGTCAAGAAATGGTTGGACAAAAATGATACAAGCCACGAAATGGTGGAAGAAATTGATGTAAGTCACGAAATGGTGGGAGAAAGTGAGGTAAGTCTCAAAATGTTGGGAGAAAGTGACGTAAGTCACGAAATGGTGGGAGAAAGTGAGGTAATCACGAAATGGTGGAAGAAATTGATGTAATCACGAAATTGTGGGAGAAAGTGATGTAAATCACGAAATGGTGGGAGAAAGTGATGTAAGTCATGAAATAGTTAAAGAAATTGACGTAAATCGCGAAATAGTGGGAGAAAGGCGAGGTAATTCACGCAATAGTGCCAAATACAGCCAAATAAAACAAAATAAAGCCAAATAAAATCAAATTGTACCATAATCAAGTGAAAAATATGAGTATGGGTTTATTAAAGCCTAAACTATTCAGCCAGTTCCGATCATCCCCATTATGACCATTGGGTCATTATCGGTAATAAAAATCAGCTGGAAACTGCTGATGTGCTGTAGATTAAAGTGGTCGACAGGATGTACGGCTAGTGGCGAAATGCTGGTAGTGGTACTAGTGTAACGACACTGTTGATGATGACGAATATATCACATCAATCAGGACTAACATGAAGAAGATTGTCAAGCTAACTTTGTGAATCTTCTGCTTTTCTCTTTCACTGATACCTAAAAGGTGTCGTGGTTTATATCATTTGTCGTTCTTGTGCTGCTGGAATTGTCTGAATTAGTGATTTTCCTTTGTTGTTACATGTCTCTGTCACTGCATCTATCCATCTTCTTCTGGGTCTTCCTCTTGGTCTTTTTCCATGCATTCTCGAAAAGAACGCCCTTGATGGTGATTGGTGAGGATTCATTCTGACCAGGTGGCCGAACCATTTAAGTTGTTGTTGTTCTATATATTCTTGTCAGGGTTTTGTTCCTACCATTTTTCTTATGGTTTCATTTGGTATTCTATCTCTTCTTGTGTTGTTTGTTACTTTTCTCAAGCATCGCATCTCACATATATTGATCTTTCTTAAATGTGATTTAGAAAGGGTCCATGTTTGACTTCCATAGCACAAAGTTGGTATGAAGATGCTATTTATCATTTGTTGTTTAGCTGGCATAGAAATGTTTGGATGTCTTAGCAATGGTGAAAGCTGGCATGTGACAGCATTTGCTTTTTGCATTCTCATGTCAATTTCTCTGTCTAGTTTTCCATCTTCTGTGAACATTGTGCCTAAATACTTGAATTCCTCTACTTGTTTTATTTCTTTGTCTTTGATCTTGATGTTTAATGGGTGTCTCAATTTGCTTATTCTTATAGCCTCGGTTTTTGCTGTGTTAATTTTCATACTGTAGTTTGTGCAGCTTTTATCTAGAGATGTTAAATGCTGTTGTAGCAGGTTTTCATTCTCGTATATTAGGCATTGGTCACCTACGAAGAGTAGCTCATTGATGTTGGAGTTTTCTACCTCTATGTTATTATTTGATTTGTCCTTGTTTGTGAATGTAATTTGCAAAAATGTCACTGTTGTATTCATGACTCATGTTTGTGCGATTGTGACTGATTCGCATTACTGTGACTGATTTGCTTTACTGAGACTCTGATTTGCATTACTGTCACTCTGATTTGCTTTACTGTGACACTGATTTGCATTACTGTGACTCTGATTTGCATTACTGTGACAGTGATTTGCATTAGTGTAACTGTGATTTGCTTTACTGCGACTGTGATTTGCATTGCTGTGACTTTGATTTGCATTAATATGATTCTGATATGTATTTATGTGACTCGGATTTGCTTTACTGTGACTCTGATTTGCATTACTGTGACTCTGATTTGCATTACTGTGACTCTGATTTACAGTACTATGACTCTTATTTGCATTACTATGACTGCCTTGCATTATTGTGACTCTGATTTTCATTACTGTGACTCTGATTTGCTTTACTGTGACTGATTTGCTTTACTGAGACTCTGATTTGCATTACTGTGACTCTGATTTGCTTTACTGTGACACTGATTTGCATTACTGTGACTCTGATTTGCATTACTGTGACTCTGATTTGCATTACTGTGAATCTCATTTGCATTACTATGACTCTGATTTGATTTACTGTGACTCTGATTTGCATTACTGTGACTCTGATTTGCTTTACTGTGACTCTGATTTGCAATAATGTGACTCTGATTTGCATTACTGTGACTCTGAGTTACATTACAGTGACACTGATTTGCATTACTGTGACTCTGATTTGCATTACTGTGACTCTTATTTGCATTACTGTGACTCTGATTTGCATTACTGTGACTCTGAATTGTATTATTATGACTCTGATTTGCATTACTGTGACAGTGATTTGCATTAGTGTAACTGTGATTTGCATTACTGCGACTGTGATTTGCATTGCTGTGACTTTGATTTGCATTAATATGACTCTGATATGCATTTATGTGACTCGGATTTGCTTTACTGTGACTCTGATTTGCATTACTGTGACTCTGATTTACAGTACTATGACTCTGATTTGCATTACTATGACTGCCTTGCATTACTGTGACTGATTTGCTTTACTGTGACTCTGATTTGCTTTACTGTGACTGACTTGCATTAGTGAGACTCTAATTTGCATTACTGTGACTCTTATTTGCATTACTGTGACTCTGATTTGCTTTACTGTGACTCTGATTTGCTTTACTGTGACTGATGTGCATTACTGAGACTCTTATTCGCTTTACTGTGACTGGTGTGCATTACTGAGACTCTGATTCGCATTACTGTGACTCTTATTTGCATTACTGTGACTCTTATTTGCATTACAGTGACTCTGATTTGCATTAGTGTAACTTTGATTTGCATTACTGTGACTCTGATTTGCTTTACTGTGACTCTGATTTGCTTTACTGTGACTGATGTGCATTACTGAGACTCTGATTCGCTTTACTGTGACTGGTGTGCATTACTGAGACTCTGATTCGCATTACTGTGACTCTTATTTGCATTACTGTGACTCTTATTTGCATTACAGTGATTCTGATTTGCATTAGTGTAACTTTGATTTGCATTACTGTGACTCTGATTTTCATTACTGTGACTCTGATTTGCATAACTGTGACTGTGATTTGCTTTACTGTGACTCTGATTTGCTTTACTGTGACTGATGTGCATTACTGAGACTCTGATTCGCATTACTGTGACTCTTATTTGCATTACTATGACTCTTATTTGCATTACTGTGACTCGGATTTACTTTACTGTGACTCTGATTTGCATTACTGTGACTCTGATTTTCATTACTGTGACTCTGATTTTCATTACTGTGACTGTTATTTGCATAACTGTGACTGTGATTTGCTTTACTATGACTCTGATTTGCATTACTTTGACTGTGATTTGCTTTACTATGACTCTGATTTGCTTTACTGTGACTGATGTGCATTACTGAGACTCTGATTCGCATTACTGTGACTGGTGTGCATTACTGAGACTCTGATTCGCATTACTGTGACTCTTATTTTTATTTGCATTACTGTGACTCTTATTTGCATTACTGTGACTCTGATTTGCATTACAGTGACTCTGATTTGCATTAGTGTAACTTTGATTTGCATTACTGTGACTCTGATTTTCATTACTGTGACTCTGATTTTCATAACTGTGACTGTGATTTGCTTTACTGTGACTCTGATTTGCTTTACTGTGACTGATGTGCATTACTGAGACTCTGATTTGCATTACTGTGACTCTGATTTACTTTACTGTGACTCTGATTTGCATTACTGTGACTCTGATTTGCATTACTGTGACTCTGATTTGCATAAGTGTGACTGTGATTTGCATTACTGTGACTCTGATTTGCATTACTTTGATTTGCTTTACTCTGACTCTGATTTGCTTTACTGTGAATCTAATTTGCATTACATTGACTCTGATTTGCATTACTGTGTCTCTGATTTGCATTACTGTGACTCTGATTTGCATTACTCTGAATCTGAGTTGCTTTACTGTAACTGTGATTTTCATTACTGGAACTCTGATTTGCATTACTGTGACTGTGATTTGCATTCATGTTACTATTTTTACTTATACCCCACAAAAGCAAACATGCTTCTAGCATAGTAAAATAAGTAAAACGAACAGTTTTGAGAGGAAGCAGCAAAGACTTGACACAGAAAACAAACTAGAAAATAGAAATATTTAAATATTTTATAAATTGTGAAAATACAAAACGCAACCTGCCATTAAAATTTAAGTATATTAATTATCACAAATGGGTTCCAAACGTGGAGTAGACAACCGTCTGCCGCCACAATATAGCTGCTAGCTTCAGAGTAAGTGAACCAGAGATGGCAAAATTGCCTACTCCACTCCCATGTATAAACACCTTGTACCCCGCCTCCCAAAAAACTGACTACCATTTCTGGCCAGGTAATTAAGAATTTCAACGGGAAGGCAAATAAAGTGCCAAAAATTCCACGAAAATAAAGAAAGTTCTGGGCCGAAATACTCAAACTTATCAAATACGACGCATTGCAGTAAACTGTCCTTTGCCGCACGGGGAGGAAAAAATAAAACCTTTCTCCAATAATCACAATGTAAGGTAGCACAGACATTAGTAACGATGTATTTTATTTGGGAAATGTAACATATGGCAAGACATTTATACTATTAATAGGTACATCCGGCAATCAAAGACTCACTCCTAATTGTACATAATTATTAAATGCATTACTCACGGCAGGTTTAGCTGGAGATTTGCTTGAACTTCTCCGTCACGTTCAATTAGTTAATTGTGGGGCATATGGTAAGAGAAATTAGATCGAGAATTTACTTAGCCATTGAGTAAACACCAAGATCGTTGCCTCTGTTCAGGTAAACATGTACTCTATGTTTTCTTCACCGAGTAACATGTACGACTGTGTGTGTGTGGTATGATTTTACCGTGCATTTCAGTACAAAACGGATAATCCTGATGTTAGAGAAAAATATTTTTGTTGAAAACGAAGTTAAGTATAAGAATAATAACACACAGGGAGCGTAGCCGAATCAATAGCCTGTCGAGCTCCAAACCAGGAGCGTGGGTTTGAATCACGACAGGGTCAAACATTTTTTTTCTTTCGGGAGTGAAATAATAAACTCAGACCCGAAAACCTTGCGACCACTGCACTGGGCATGCGGCCCTCATTTTCCGGTCCAAAACCCCCCCCCCCACACACACACACACACCCTCCACCGGCAAATTCAATTAAATGGGAAATGCCGTAAAGGTAGTTTTAACACATTTCAAAGATAATGTAAACATCGTCCTGTAGTCTTCATATATATATATATATATATATATATATATATATATATATATATATATATATATATGAGTGAAGTATTTGCACAACACATTGCTAAGCCATGCCACATAGAAGTCACCCATGTGACTACCGGGGCTCTGACCACGTTCATTGGAAGAAAGATGTGAGCTACTGTCATCTGGCTTCTTGGCTCACTCAGTCTGAAATATGTACCGTTATTTTTCTGAAAAAGGGCGGATTGATGCAGTGCTGACAACGTTAACTCCAAAAATTGTCCAATAGTCAATGAAAACACGGACACACGTACTATATTTCTTAATTGTTGTGTCCGAAGGGTGGCGGTGTTCCTCCTCTTTTCTACTTTCTCTAAGGCTATCAGAAGAAGAGCACGATCTCAGTACTGAAGCTGTGACGATCTAATTAAAATGTCATCTAAACTCATTTTGCGTTTTTGTAGGTTCCCTTTCTCGTTAGTGGCTATTATTGATTGTTGAGGAGTGCAGTTCTGAGACTTCTAGGAAGGAGGATCAGACTAGGAACAAAGGATGCAGATACTGAGTGGACGGTTCGGAAGCGTGTATAATCAGTAAGCTGCAGGAATCATTAGCGAGCATACTTTGACTTAGATTTTACGAAGGATTCGATCAACAGTGGGTTTACACTCAGATAGATGGATCGATTCTTATAATTGCTGATCTTGAAATGTTCCCTAGTTTAAAGCACGTAATCAGGTTATATTGTCCTTCCACTAGTCTAGTGTTAGGTTAATTATTTAATTTACAGCGTATATTTCATGTAGTTACGTGTATTGTGATTGCTTTGAAACAATTTGAGTTTCTAATGTCTTTTTTTCATCTTTGAAATGTTAACTCGTAATGTACGCTACCAATCAAATAATGGCGGGAAATCATGACTACTCATAATTTCAGCAAAATTTGATGTGGTTCACACCATAGAGACGCACACATTATTTCATATGCGATTCATATCAAGTAAAACATATTAATTTATTTCGTGGGTGAATTGATTGAATATGATGAAGAATCAACGTTACTACGCTACATACAAACCCGTACGTGCCCAGTACTATTTAACAGACAATGAAAGGTGGTATATATATATATATATATATATATATATTATATATATATATATATATATATATATATATATATATATGACATCACCTCAGTGCAAAATAAAAACAAGTGGAACAATATTAAAACAGGTAAATGAATTTAAATATTTGGGAACTTTGTTAACCTCAGACGGAAGATGTACAAATGAGGCGAGATACAGAATGGCTCAGGCAAAAGCAGCTTTCCTAAAAATGAGGAAGATACTATGCAATCCATTTTTGACAACAGAAACAAGAAACAGAGTTTTTAAATGTTATTTAGAGCCAGTCTTAACATATGGATGCGAATCATGGACAACAGGACAACAGACAAGAAAATCACTGGAGTCTGTAGAAATGTGGTTTTACTTATTGAGAATACCATGGACAGCTAAGAAGAGTAATGGAAACGTTCTGAAAGAGGCCAAAGCAAAAAGAGAGCTAATTTCCAATATTAGGAAGAAACAATCATCATTTTTGGCCATGTAATGAGAAGAGAACAACTGGAATATATGGCAACAAATGGAAAAATTGAGGCACGAAGAGATAGAGGGAAGCAATGAGAAAAAATACCAGACAACTTAAGACAATGGCTTGGCAGTAGGTCAACAACAGAAATGATAAATAACTGTCGAGATCGAAAGTTGTGCAGAGATATGATCACTTACGCCAGAAGGCTCGGTACTTGATGATGGTGATGATATATGCATATATATATATATATATATATATATATATATATATATATATATACATTCATCTGCATTCACATCACAACCTCACGATAGTCTGTAGTGTCCCCCTTCCTCCCATTGTGGACAATCAGTTATTTCCCCTATCTGATTATTCCGCTGTAAAAACATAGAAGCCTCATTTGACTTTCAGTGTTGGGGAAGATATAATTTACGATCTTTTACTCTTCTTTTGGCCTCTACTGCTATTATGTTTCCTAGTGTTTCTAATATTCTATCCATCAACCTTTTCGTGGTTGTCCTTTAGATGTGGTGTCATTGCAACGTTTACTAAAGGCTCGTTCTGTTGTGTTTTGGTTTTTCTGTCTTACCACATGGCCTTTCCGTTTTATCGGATGTTTCCTGCCATTCGTCTGTACAATATCATGTCAGTAGTGGCTATTTTCTTCTTAAGTCATGAGAAAACAAGAATAACTTGAGAAAAGCACCAAAAGTCCCATTAGGCTGTAGCATACGATTTACTATCACGTTTTTTAAATTCTCGTTTCTCTTTTTGTATGTAGACTATGCACCCGCAGAAGCTTTTCACGGCCGCAACGTCGAAATGTCATGTACCCTTTCTTCATCACGGTTAAACTATAACAATGCTCCTTGTTATTATTATTTTGGTTTCATTGCTTTTATTCTACATTTTGAAAATCAAACCTGGTAATTTATGAATCAGGTAAACACTTAAGTAACTGGACTACAAAGGACAAGAGGTAGGGTTCGATCCCAACCGACGGCGTCCGGGTTCACTCAACCTTAAATGGGTACCGGATTTTTTTCTAGGAAAGTAAAACGGCACGGGCGTAATACCGACCACATTACCCCAAATATCATGTGCTGAAGGTATGTAAAATGTATGGTCACTAACACCATATTCCCTATACGCCTCTTGGCGTGACGATCACTTTACTTTTCTAAACACTTAACTACAAATATAAAAACATAAATATTATGAGATTAATAGGGGGGAATTGAAGTCAACGGTCATAACATAAATAATTTGGGATATGCGAATGACACAGTCTTAATAGCAGAAACAGAGAATGAACTAAATGAGAATGAAATAAAACAAAAAAGAGATAGTAATGGATATTTGGTGTCATGGCATGGAAAACAATCAACAACAGAACTGATACGATGAACGGTAGAAAGAAGATTGTGAAAGGACATAATCGCCTACGCCAACCGGTATGGCACACGATGATGATGAAATACTTGACGAAAAGAATACATCAAGTGCCTTCAGGATCTGTCTATAGCTCGTTTCAAATCACTTGCCCAACTTCAAAACGCTATTGCTCAGTAACCGTTTGTTAAAAACTGTTGAAATTTTCCAAATGTTATTAGAATGCAAAAGACCCATTAAATGTATATTTAACAAATATCTTGCAGCTGCAGTTTTCTTAAAGCGGCGAATTTCTTTGATGTTTGTCAAAATTGTAAATTGTGAACCCCTAAAGAATAGAAATTACCGTAGTTGCTGGTCTATGATTAATTTTCACTAGGTAAAGGCGTGGCCGTAATGGGGAAATACCAGGAGAATTATTGTCTTCTCAGTTCGAGGACGGACGATAATATCAAGGTATACCTGTATGTCCAATTTTCATAGTTGTGTGGTCCTGATAAGCACCGTTTGTTGAACTAATTTAAGGTAATATAGGGGCCAACATTGTGGGGGCTATATACTTTCATTCTGAATCAGACGAGTCTGAAAGATTAATAACTGTTTGGGGTTGAACATTCAACAAACCATCATTTTTCCAATATTCCTCGTCCTGTTTTAAGACGTGGTCTTCACATTTAGCCCAATAATCTTTGTCTATATTTAATAAAGCGAGATTAGAAAGAGTCTTTACATCGCATATTTTGAATGTTGTATTTTCATCTGTCACTTGTCCTTTTAATTTTGCCCAGATTAGTTCTATTGGATTTAAATGAGCATGGTAAGGTGGCAGCCTCAAACTTATATGACCGTGCTCTTGGATAATCTTATCTATTTGAAAAATCTTTGTCCTTTGTTTTTGCTTTACTAGAGATAGTAATTCAGGTTTTATCTTAATAGCATCTTTTGTACTGGATGACGTCGGGACTTTATCTTCAAGTGCAACAATGTTGTGGTACGCTGCATTGTCCATTATTAGGCAAGATGGTCGATCCAGTGATGGGAGAACAGAATTTTCAATCCAATGTCTAAATATGTGACCATTCATCTCAGAGTGATAATCCCGATTGTCTATGGATTTGAAAGAAAAATGAGCTCTGAATTCTGTATTAGTCCATGTTGTCGACTACCTGCATGAGCAATTATCAAGCGATGTCCTTTGCTGCTAGGTATTAATCTCTTAATCTTCCATCTGATGACTGCCATTCCCTTTGGTTAGTGTGGTGAGCATTGATCCATGTTTCATCCAAGTACACAATATCATAACCTTGCTTGCGCACCTCTTTTACTTCACGTAAGTACTTGCTTCTCATGACTACTATATGTGGCTTCTCACAGATGATGTTTCGTCCATTGGAATACTTTCTGAATGTAAAGCCTGCAGCTCTCACATTCCTCCATAATGTAGACTGATATTTCAATACTGTTGTTCTTTTTCAGCGAAATTTTAATTTTCTTATTGTAACAGTTTCATTCATACCCAACATTTTGCGAATTTCACTTCTAATAAGTTCACTGTCGAAATTATCCAACATTTTTGCTCTTCTTGTGATTTTGTATATTTTGAACATTGACGGTCACGTGCTTGAATCCAGCGATTAAATGACCGTTTAGATAAATCCAAAATGTGTCTTGTCCTATTCTCAGGGTTTTCTAAAGAATGAAATAATCTTCCTCGTTTACCCTCTTTGCAAAAATAGTCATACATTTTTATTGCGATGTTTTGTAAACTGCAGAAATTCATTTTAAGACTCATGATAAATGTTATCGTTCCACGTCTACACCTATGAATGAACGGAAATGGAACACACAATTTCTCAAGTGTCTAATTGTGTCAAAAAAACCACGGCGAAATCGTGCAAACACGTCAATTTTACCGTGTATGGATTTTTACTCGCTATTTTTAACTTAAAATACTGTAAACATTAAGTTTTGACTACATCAATGGGTCGTTATAAATTTATATAAATCAAATAAGCAACAATAATAACCAAATGTTTTTTTTTTTTATGAAATTAATTCTCTGTTGGGTTCTAATCATTATAACTTTACATGCAAATTTTGAACAACTTACAACAAGCGGTTAAAAAGCTATCGATTTTAAAGTTGGGCACGAGTTATGAAACAAGCTATAAATAGCTCCTTCTCGGCACACACCAACAATGGCGCGCTGGCAAACAGGTCTTTCAATATTGTTATTCTGAGATGAGACTGATTTTTCTTATTATTAACATCAGTGCTATAAACATTGAAATATATTGTTCGGTCCAGATTTAGCAACTTTCCGATACACGTCGCCGTCATTCAGCGAACTTAGACCGTGCTGACAATCCGACCATGAGTGCCTATTATATCTAATTTATTAAGTGTACACGTGCTCCCAGTGCTATTAAGTAACGTATTTGTTTACCTTTCATGCTATATTTACAAGAACGTTCTGATATTTGTAAAGCATCCCACGCTTCTGGACATATTTGTGTGCGTATTTTTACTAAGCATATAATTTCATTGATGCATTTAGATTATTATTTTCTTACAAAAGTTCAAACTAAACCTATTAAGCAACCAGTCGCTAAGGGCTACAAATGGGAAATATAAATGTCAATCAAGGATATTACAACAGATTTAAGCTCGTATATTTATTGTATAAATCATTACTAATTAAATATTTTAGAATAATATTGAAGAGGCAAATTCAAGAACAAAAAGATTTTTTTTTCTGTTTGTGTTAGAACCGTCATCATTATACCTGGACATTATTAACGAGTATTCCAAACTTGTTCATGATAGTTCATGTAAACCTCAGCGAGGTTCACGAACTGCTTAGCACTAGCGGAGCCCTAATATTAATCTCAGAAGAAAAAACATTATTTTAAATATAGTAGGAATTTTACTCGTTTTTTTTTTTTAAATTTAGCCATGGCAGTGGTACGCAGCTTACTCTCTTCGATTTGTTCAACTGATATATGCTTTTTTTGAGCGTTCTACTTGAACAGTGTCTTCTTTTAACGTCCGACTCTGATAGAACGAGGTAGTCGATCTTTTCTACCTTAAAAACGAGCGGGTAAGGAGAGTTCAGTGAGGAATAAGCCAAGTGCTCTAAATATGGTACAAATCGCTCACCCTACAGGGAACTGGGTGGTCTAGAGTTAAGACGTTGGCCTCTGGGCAGTGAGGTTCGATTCCCAGCCACAGGCGCTGGGACATTTTTTTTTCAAAAATCGAATCCGTGGTTTTTCTGCGGATTTTCCCTCCTCCGGTCTCTGGGTAGTGAGATTCGATGTCTAGCCCTTTCTGGGTAGTGAGATTCGATGTCTAGCCCTTTCTGGGTAGTGAGATTCGATGTCTAGCCCTCTCTGGGTAGTGAGATTCAATGTCTAGCACTTCCTAGGTAGTGAGATTCGATGTCTAGCCCTCTTAATAGTAAAAGTTGTGAGACATCTGGTCACGATGTCTAGCACTTTCTAGGTAGTGAGATTCGATGTCTAGCCCACTCTGGATAGTAAGATTCGATGTCTAGCACTTTCTAGGTAGTGAGATTCGATGTCTAGCCCTCTCTGGATAGTAAGATTTGATGTCTAGCCCTCTCAGAAAACGACGGAAAAGCTGTAGGTCTCGTGTGCACTCACGCACGTTAAATAACTCTTAAAAATTTAAAGTAAAAAACAGTAAGCAAAATTGACCTCTGTATGGGCAACAATTGTTAAGTAAATCTACTCATACAAGCCGACGGCGGATGTGTTGGGCCGAGAGGCGCATATATCGTGGTCATGACATAAAGTAGCGACATAACGTTTCCTCGCCCACTTAAAGGGTGAAGCCTAAGAAGAAAGGACACCTTGTGAGTCGAGCAGTTGAGCAACGCCGAACAAAGGTATTAAGAGAATGCATCAATGATTCCATTCCTGAGATGACATCCAAAATCTATAAATAGTTTGAATATACAGCACCACAATCTTACCATTTAACAGGTATCTAGAAACTATCTAGAAAAAAATTGAGTTATTAGCGGGTTATCATCGTTGCACTCCGAACATGTCCACAGGTAAGGTAACCAGACGTTCCGATTTTTCCGGGACAGTCCCGATTTTTTTACTGTTTTTTTTTTAAACCTTTGTCCCGTATTTGTTACCGTCCCGAATTTGCCCCGATTTTGGCCGATTTTTAGCTTTTGTCCCGGATTTGTTAAAATACATTAGGGACACAAACGTTTACCAATTTTGCCAATATGGTAAACGTCTCTTCGACTTAAAAATATACATTATTCCGTCGTTGTGTGGAAAATGTTTAAGAAGCTGAACAGGCTGTTCATTGGCGAAATAGTAACAGTAAAATACGCTCCAGGTTTAAATATTGTAAACTGAAACTGAAATACTGATCAGAATATTACAGCAACTCTGCTTCACCTCCCATTTAAGTGAGTATCACTAATGTTTTTTTTTGTGTGTATCTCCTGATAATGTTTTGTAAGTCTATATTAAGCCTATATTCGGTGCTTAATTAGTTTTAAAATATGTTTACTATTCTTGAAAAAAGACGGGAGAAATTTCATTTATTAATGGACAATTTAAGTCAAATTAATCTGTCCAAGATGAGGGTTTCAAAAGTATGGTCACCTTACTATAGGTGCTCAGATCCCCTCCTCAGCAAGTCTTACAGTCAGTGTCCAGTGGTGATGACTCCAGTTCTGTGTTGGTCGATTAGTCTTCTACACGCCCATTAAGTTTCTCGTTTCTGGCTCTGCCTATCTCAACTCCCATCTCTTTCATCCGAAGGAGTGACGCGGACTCATGGTTGTCGAAGTCCTGTAGAAACAAGTGTTAATAATGAGATGGAAGAAAAGAGTATAAAATACATGCCAATAGATTTTTTTTTTTAAATTAGCGAAATATCACATCCCATTAAAAACTAGGCATAACGTCAGACGTGAGAGCTCTGCCAAAAATAATTCGCTTTTAAGATTTAAAAAATATGAAGACAGAATAAAGCAGAACGAATTAGTCGTTTTAACATTACGGTGTCCAGCATGAGAATGGAGATAGAAACAGCAACGGCGCCGATAACATGGGTGGGTACACAGAACGTGGATCACGTAGTCTTGGTAATTGACTCGTAAAGTATGCTATAGAAGATTGACAAACAGTGTCTGCGGCAGGAGTGGATGCAGCTCTTGAATGACTCTAAAGTGAACGCATTAACATGGGTGTACTGTCCAGGGTGCATGGCAATGAAATAGCTGATAAACTCGCTGGCTGCTCTGGCACTGAGTGTGGTTTTACTCTCTACAAAGAGGACATCACCAAGTTTATTCTTCATTCCTTAAGAGACGAGGATGGTATGGGTGAGACAGTGATGTATATATTGAGAGACTGAGGAGTCTAAAGGTGGAAAAGGGAATCGGTCGATCCGGAGTGCTTAGTGGGATAAGCAGATCTCAACACCATACAAGAACAGTCAGTCTGCTTACACTTCGAGAAATGTTGGTATGGTCAGTGGAGCGGATATGGGAATGCCCCGACTGCAGTGAAACTGTTTCCATGAATAGAATAGAACTAGTAATTGGTAACACAAAACAAAGTTATTGTAAATGTGTATTCTGTCATTTTTTGTCCTCAATTGGGGCATTAGCTTTAATCAAAAGTCTTGTAATGTTTTTTTGTCTTCTACTGTCTCGCCAAACGAGTATAATCTATGTTTGAGACCCTGTCTCAAGGTTACGTCTCCATATGTTTCTAGGTCTACTTCGTTGCCTCTTTCCCTAGCTACAGGTGCAACCTTGTCTGAAAATGCTTGTTATTCGTTTTGAAGCGCATGCCCTTATTTAATCCAATCGACTTTTGTTTATCGCTTATGTCTGTGCTTTAATGTTTGTATTCACGTACTTACACAATAACTAGAATATGAGCATACCAATATGGTGTACAATTAAACCAATTTTGGTATGTCATCATCAACTGTCGTCCTTACAGGTGTAGGTGAAAATGTCTCTTCACAACTTTCTGTCTACTTTTGTTTAACTGTTCCTATCAAACCATTCTCTCGAACTCTATGCTCTTTCTATGTTCCCTTTATCCCTTCTTCTGTCAAGTTTTCCATGTGTCTCAACATAATTTTGCTGTTCATCTCATTACATGACTTGACAAACGATGATTACTTCCTCTTATTATTAGTCAGAGCTGCTAACATCTTTTTTTTCTTAATTGCTTTCAGAACACCTTCTTTACTCTTGTAACTGCTCATGATATTCTCAACATTCTTCAGAGAAACCACATTTCCATAGCCTCTACCGATACTTTATAATATGTTTTTATATGTAATACCTACTCATATACACTGACAAACACATAAAATGCAAACATGCACAGATAAATACACAAATAAATAAATACACACACAAGTAAGCACAAACACATGCACGAGTACACAAAATATCATTCTCTGGTTACCTTTAATCTTGTAGTCACTGACGGCCCCCGAGTAACGTTCTCTGTTAGAGCTTGCGCGATAAGTTGTGTTCGTTCCATAAAAGATCTATAAGACGTATAACGGTATATTTAGATAACATCACAAATTTAGTCTTGAATTTGAACATTCTTTCATGCACTTAAGAGAAAAATAACAACGTTTCTTTAAACATGTCAACAAAAAATCAAAGTATGGGAGAAATCCAGATTTGCTTTTCGTAATTCGTATGTTATTTTTCTAAATTGTTATGTCAGTTATGACAGACTGCGTGCGTGACTTTCATAACGAAATCGGATATTTTGTTCATTCAGCAGCGCTTAACAAAATGTGGTTTTGTTGACCGTAAACCTGGGATAAGGTTCTCTCCCACTGATAAAGTTCATAGCACAATGAGTTCCTTTAATCACAAGTAAGAGGACATTAATACGATTTTTATTTATTATCAGAGCCTTGATTTATACGCATTTGATTTGTCTGATATTATTAAAGAGTTCTTAAATGTTATGTACAACCAGTTTTAACATATGGATGTGAATCATGGACAATAGGACAACAGAGAAGAAAATCACTGGAGTATGTAGAAATATGGTTTTACAGAAGAATGTTGAGAATACCATGGACAGCTAAGAAGAGTAATGAAAAATGTTCTGAAAGAGATCAAAGCAAAAAGAGAGCTAATTTATAATATTAGGAAGAGACAATCATCATATTTTGGTCGTGTAAGAGAACAACTTGAATATATTGTAACAATTGGAAAAATTGAAGGACTAAGACATAGAGGGAAGTAGAGAGAAAAAAATATCAGACAGCTTAAGAGAATGGCTTGACAGAAATGATAAATTACTGTCGAGATCGAAAGTTGAGGAGAGACATGATCACCTACGCCAGTAGGCCCGGTACTTGATGATGATATATTACTTTTATTCCTATTTTTTAATGGTTTGGAACACGTTCCCTGTGGTACACATTTGTTAAGCGAGTCCGTTTTTAGTTTTCTACCACTCTACAATTAGACTATTCATAAACTTACTTTTCTGTTTATATGGCCTTTCCGAATAAATGTGCTGGTTATCTTCACAATACATCTTTAACTTTATCCACAAATGTGTAAGAAAACATAATCTTGTTTATTCGTAGAGTTTGTATTATAAGGTTTTTCTTTATTATCATTATCGCACTGAACAAATAATATTGGTTTTCTCAATTTATAACGATTCCTAGCATTTTCTGTATTACATTAATGTCATTGTGTGGTTTCCATGCTCTTAATAAAAATGTGTACATAACTGGATTTCATATATCATGGTTGGTACCATATAATATAGATGGTAGCGTTAAACGAAAAAGAATATAAAAAAAGAACAATTTAATTTTAAAGTTTTATAATAGTAACTAAAGAAAGCAAAGAAAGCTTGCTTAAGATAAGACATATGTCTGTATACTATCGTTTGCCTTTGTCTTAAAGGAATAAAGAAGCATCTCGCTGTATTATTTGTTTCCTATTATAAATTGTCTTCATTTATGCTAAAGCTGCAGTATAGTAAATACAGTGCTTGTTTCGTTTCAATCTTATCTATTGTGCTTGTTTCGTTTCAATCTTATCTATTGTGCTTGTTTCGTTTCAATCTTATCTATTGTGTTTGTTTCGTTTCAATCTTATCTATTGTGTTGTTCGTTTCAGTCTTATCTATTGTGCTTGTTTCGTTTCAATCTTATCTATTGTGTTTGTTTCGTTTCAGTCTTATCTATTGTGCTTGTTTCGTTTCATCTTATCTATTGTGCTTGTTTCGTTTCAATCTTATCTATTGTGCTTGTTTCGTTTCAATCTTATCTATTGTGCTTGTTACGTTTCAATCGTATCTATTGTGCTTGTTTCGTTTCACTCTTATCTATTGTGTTTGTTTCGTTTCATCTTATCTATTGTGCTTGTTTCGTTTCATCTTATCTATTGTGCTTGTTTCGTGTCAATCTTATCTATTGTGCTTGTTTCGTTTCAGTCCTATCTATTGTTCTTGTTTCGTTTCATCTTATCTATTGTGCTTGTTTCGTTTCACTCTTATCTATTGTGCTTGTTTCGTTTCACTCTTATCTATTGTGCTTGTTTCGTTTCATTCTTATCTATTGTGCTTGTTTCGTTTCAGTCTTATCTATTGTGCTTGTTTCGTTTCACTCTTATCTATGTGCTTGTTTCGTTTCATCCTTATCTATATTGTGCTTGTTTCGTTTCAGTCTTATCTATTGTGCTTGTTTCGTTTCAGTCTTATCTATTGTGCTTGTTTCGTTTCAGTCTTATCTATTGTGCTTGTTTCGTTTCAGTCTTATCTATTGTACTTGTTTCGTTTCAATCTTATCTATTGTGTTGTTTCGTTTCAATCTTATCTATTGTGCTTGTTTCGTTTCAATCTTATCTATTGTTTTTGTTCGTTTCAGTCTTATCTATTGTGCTTGTTTCGTTTCAATCTTATCTATTGTGCTTGTTTCGTTTCATCTTATCTATTGTGCTTGTTTCGTTTCACTCTTATCTATTGTGCTTGTTTCGTTTCATCTTATCTATTGTGCTTGTTTCGTTTCATCTTATCTATTGTGCTTGTTTCGTTTCAATCTTATCTATTGTGCTTGTTTCGTTTCAGTCTTATCTATTGTTCTTGTTTCGTTTCACTCTTATCTATTGTGCTTGTTTCGTTTCATCTTATCTATTGTGCTTGTTTCGTTTCACTCTTATCTATTGTGCTTGTTTCGTTTCACTCTTATCTATTGTGCTTGTTTCGTTTCACTCTTATCTATTGTGCTTGTTTCGTTTCACTCTTATCTATTGTGTTGTTTCGTTTCAATCTTATCTATTGTGCTTGTTTCGTTTCAATCGTATCTATTGTACTTGTTTCGTTTCAATCTTATCTATTGTGCTTGTTTCGTTTCAATCGTATCTATTGTACTTGTTTCGTTTCAATCTTATCTATTGTGTTGTTTCGTTTCAATCGTATCTATTGTGCTTGTTTCGTTTCAATCTTATCTATTTTTATGTGCATCAGAGTCAGTGAAGATCAAGTTGTCGTCATTCTCTAGGAGAGTTACTTTAGATAAGCTGGTGGTACCGGCACCTAGGGTGTCTATTGGATTAGAGACATGCATTTAATAAATGATGAATTGCTTAGTTGGCTGTGTGCGCTGGCGCAGGTTTCTTGTGCAAAGACACTGTGTTGAGGAGTTCGTGTTAGATTCTCTTACAGGCTGTCTGTCGCTACTTCTTTTTATTCTGTTTAATGATTATTTGTTAATTTTTTTCCAGTGTTGTAAACATATCTCTTCCCATGAAATGATTCGCTTGACTATCAAAAGAACGCTTTGCAGCTATTGCGCTTGATCAGAATGTACAACAATCGTGCAATAATTATATCTTTTGGCCAGACAAATCCATCCTATTCACGACATTTGATGGAACAAGAATAGTCTTCCCGCTTCCGTCCTTTCTCATTTCTTCAGGTTGAGCAGCCTATTTTCTGCAGCACTAACCACGTAAAAGAAAGAAAGATCTTAATAAGCTTTAGTTCACTAACCCTAACTTACACAAACCCACTGGTCACTTTCAGCTCACACACAAACCAACTGGTCACTTTCAGCTCACACACAGTTCCACTGATCACTTTCAGCTCATACACAAACCAACTGGTCACTTTCAGCTCACACACAAACCCACTGGTCACTTTCCGATCACACACAAACCCACTGGTTATTTTCAGCACACACATAATTTCACTGGTCACTTACAGCTCACACACAATTCCACTGGTCACTTTCAGCTCACACACAATTCCACTGGTCACTTTCAGCTCCTACACAATTCCACTGGTCACTTTCAGCACACACACAAACCTACTGGTCACTTTTAGCTAACACACAAACATACCGTCACTTTTAGCTAACACACAAACCCACTGGTCACTTTTAGCTCACACACAACCCCACTGGTCACTTTTAGCTCACACACAACCCCACTATTCACTTTTAGCTCACACACAACCCCCTGGTCACTTTTAGCTCACACACAATTCCACTGGTCACCTTTATCTCACACACAACCCTACCGTCACTTTCAGCTAACACACAAACCCACTGGTTACTTTTAGCTCACACACAAACCCACTGGTCACTTTTAGCTCGCACACAACCCCATTGGTCACTGTTAGCTAACACACAAACCCACTAGTCACTTTTAGCTAACACACAAACCCACTGGTCACTGTTAGCTAATACACAAACCCACTGGTCACTGTTAGCTAACACACAAACCCACTGGTCACTTTAAGCTAACACACAAACACACTGGTCACTTTTAGCTAACACACAAAGCATCTCTAATCGCAATTCTCTAAAACAGTGACTTCTATTCCACCACAATGAAAACAAGTGATACACGTGGCAATGCTGTCAAGTATTCCCCAATTTGTGGACAGTCTGGCAGATGTGATCCCTAACTCATGACTTAGCACGTCCCTTTGCATCGCTTTATGGTACATTTGTATTGATTGACCACGTGATCTGAAAACAAGCCAGATTATGTGATAAGATTAAATCAAGAATCACTAGAGAGAGATGTGTCATTGTCCTAGTCTGTGTCCTCTTGTTGTAATAATTCGTACCCGATGCTATTCCACTTGTTTGCTTTTTGTTTATGATGTCTGATTTTACAGGCAGCAGTTTTCAGGTTGCTGCATCTCAGATAGGTGGAAGATATTTTTTTTTAAATATTGAATTTCTTTATTGTTATTGCAATATGAGTTTTCTCAAATAAGGTTTTCAATACCTTTGGTGCTTTCACTCACCGAGACCCTATTAGTCATCCGCCCTTAAATTGAAATTAACTAAACATAGGTATTTTGTGACGTGATTTATAGCAAACAGTGACATATGCGTCTTTCGGCCATACACACCAAATTATGTGCACATAATTGTTGGGCCTAGGTTGATATCCATCACGGGGCTCTTTTCGATTGGACTCTTATAGTTATAATCCATAGTTCAGAGATACCACGAAGAGGTTACGTAAGATATTTATTCTGGTATATCAGCTAGAATATGTTGCACTTAATTCTGAAACACAAAAGAAAGTGATGTCTATCTATCTATTGACCTTTCGAATCGTAGCCGCCAAATAGGGCGTAGACCAAGATACTCCTTCTCTTATCTAAATTTTTGTTCTAGCAGTTTTCAATTCTTTTAAAGATATTTTATCAAATCTCGCCATTTGTCTCTGTTCTGTGCAAGCAGCTCTATCTCATTGAGAGAGCCGAATCCTGCTGCTCTTGCCTCTCTCATCAATATTCTTCTCAGTGTCTCTCTGGGTCTTCCTCTTTTCCTCTTACCTGTTGTTTTCCACATGAGGGCTTGCTTTGCTATATTATCTCTTCTCATCACATGTCCAACATATGACCATCGTCTTTTCTTTATTACTGAAGATATTAGTGGTTGATTGGCGATTTCTCTAATTTCCTCGTGTTTTGAATTCGTTCCACGCTATACCAAGTATTTTCCTTAGACATTTATTTTAGAATGCGTGCAACTTTGTTTCTATGTGAGACCGTTTCCGGTTGTATCCAAAATGGAGGAATTATTTTTCTCCGGCTTGGTATAGAACCGTTGATCAGAGGTTTAACAAGCCGCTATTGTAAAAACGATTTTGTTAATTAAAACGTAGACCTGATACAGAAAGTGACGTACGACCCACTTCAACAATATTAAACGCTCATCATGTTCGTAACTGTTAGAATGGGAAGATGAAGATGAATAGAGAAGACAACTAATGACGATCTTAAATCAATTAATTAAAGTTATTTAGAACAATTTGTTGGAGTATAGGCCACGCACAATGTCTCTTCATCCCGTCCTGGACGTTTTCTCCACTTCTCTTCCGTCTAGACCAATGTTCTTCTGGTATTTTTTCCATGAATTCCTTCCGGTATCTTTTCCTGTGGGTTTCAAGACAATGTCTGTCTTGCTATGCTGTCATCAAATTTGCCTTAGTATACCTTTTATCCATCTTCATTTTCTATTCTTTCTTATTTCTTTTATCTAGCTGTTGATACCTTTAAGCGTCGCAGAGAAAAGAGGTTGCTTTGGTATGCTATGTTGTTCTAGATATGTGGTTGCTTGTTGTTTGATTCTCTCTCTTCATAAATGGAATGTCTTTCTTTAGCGTATCTGGTTGCTGTTAAAAAGGACATGTTGTGGTCTTTGCATACGTCCTTAATTCCATCTATATTATATCTAGAAATGATCTTAAGACAGACAGAGCAAGTTGATAGGATATCTGTCCTAAAGGAGGATTTTCTATTCATAAATTATTCGACAAGCCCAAGTTTTGTTCTTGTCCTGATATTGTCATATCTGATTTCGTCATACAATCTGATGTGTTATATTCATTTCTGGTCTTGTCATACCATCTGATGATAATAATCGTCATCAACAATTTCTTTACAAATTGTATTTTTTTTTAAATTCTGTTATTCAATATCCATGTTTGTGAGCCAAATAAGAGGACGGTTTTTATATTTCCATTCAAGAGTATATCAGCCTTTCCGTTGACAATTATTTTAACCATCAGAAATAGCCTTTAAATTGAAGGTGATATTAAACACTAGAATTAATCTTTACATCGAAAGTCATACACATATGCATGGTCTTTGGCATCTCCACAGATGATTAGTAAAAAGCAATCATGATACGTTAGCAGATTGGTAAATTATAAGTGTCTTCTGCTGGATGCTGTTTTGCTGAACAGCTTCTCTCGTGGCTGATCCGACCCCAAGAACAAGATATATTTATGGTGCCTGGCCGTGTCTCCTTCATCTTGCGCCTTTTGTCTTCAGAATTTGATTTCAGCGCTGCCTAGAATGTTGCTGTGCGGTTTTTTTTCTTCTCCATCTGTAGCCAGATGTTACCAATTTCTTTTACTTTTACAGCATTAATTAAGGAAACCCTGTAAACATCATTATATTTCAGGACTAGCCTGCTCTGGGTCTCTTGTCATCCCTTAGTTCACCATACACTATTTGTTTGGGAAACCATCGTTTGTCATTCATCTCACCTTAATAACCTTAGTGGCCGACTCCTAAGAGTTGCCATGATTATTGGGAGTTTGGCTCTTTGTAAGACATTAGAGTTGGTTTAACTCGTTGTAAGACATTAGAGTTGGTTTAACTCGTTGTAAGACATTAGAGTTGGTTACTTTGTACTGCAATTGATGTTCTTTATCTTGCGAAGACAACGCACATGAAACTGTTTGTGAAATGATATTAACCATTAAAATGATCTTTCTCTTGAAAGAGATGTTAATCACCAGAATTAACCTCCCCGCTGAAAGTGATGCTAACCACCAGAATTAACCTCCCCGCTGAAAGTGATGTTAACCACCAGACATAGCTTTTTCCCTCCATACTGTTATTACCCATCTACATAATACTACTACTACTACCACTACTACTATTACTGTTGTTACTGCTACTACTACTACTGCTACTATTACTACTACTACTACTACTGCTACTACCACTACTACTATCACTACTGCTACTACCACTACTAATACTACTACTTCTGCTACTACTAGTACTATTACTATAACTGCTACTACTATTACTGCTACTACTACTACTACTACTATTACTACTGATACTACTACTGCTACTATTACTACTACTACTACTACTATTACTGCTACTACTACTACTATTACTACTGATACTACTACTGCGACTACTACTGCTACTACAGTTACTATTACTACAACTACTGCTACTATTATTGCTACTACTACTACTACTGCTACTACCACCACTACTATCACTACTGCTACTACCACTACTAATACTACTACTTCTGCTACTACTATTACTATAACTGCTACTACTATTACTGCTACTACTACTACTACTATTACTACTATTACTACTGATACTACTACTACTACTGCTACTATTACTGCTACTACTACTACTATTACTATTGATACTACTACTGCGATTACTACTGCTGCTACAGCTACTATTACTACAACTACTGCTACTATTATTGCTACTACTACTACTACTACTGCTACTACCACCACTACTATCACTACTGCTACTACCACTACTAATACTACTACTTCTGCTACTACTAGTACTATTACTACAACTGCTACTACTATTATTACCATTATCATTGGCGATCTTCTTTTTCCACTATTTTTCGCCCCCTTATATTCCTTCCTACTTTACTCCTACGTTTCTTCTTTCATTTCTGTTTCTTTTATTTTTTTGTATTGCTTACATTTTCAGACGTAAACTTAAAATTTAAAAAAATGCAGGGATTATCTTAATACGTTTTATATCTCCTTAATATGTCTCCTGTAGGTAGGTGTACATATATTTGTCACGGCAACATACATATTTACTACACCAATAAATTGCCTCACACGTCCACTACTGCAACAGATGTTTAGCAGATAATTTTATTTTTAAAAGAGTAGAAGCAACACTAATTATTTCCTGTTGTTGGGGCGTTGACAGGTGGTACTTTAATCATGCGTGATATTTGTGAAAGCTGAATAATTATTTTCACTAATTCTTTTCTTCTGAGCTTTTGATAAGTGTTGTTCTCTTGTGATGTATGTATTATATGTCATTTTAGAGACGCAGTGCCGGATTTAACACAGTGAGTCCTTAAACAATATGTTACTTTTATCTAAACGTAATTTGTGTCTAAGCTGTCTAGGTAAGAAACTTTAACAAGCCATAGGTGAATCTACAATTGATGTTAATTATGGATTTTCATCTTGACTTGACACAGAGTTAGAGTGAAGCCATTATTTTTATCGAATAAATCGGAGAAATCTTAGGAGAAAAGGGAACAACAGTCTCAAATTAAGCTGCAAACACATTTTGTAAAAAAAAAAATGTTAGTGGATTTAGCATTTCTTTGATGTTGTCTGCCCAACTTACTCTGCTTCAATCATTGCTAACTGATGTTGTTGTAGCATTTCTTTGATAGTATATGTCAAACTTCCTCTGCTTCAATCATTGCTGATTGGTGTTGCTGTAGAATTGCTTTGATGCTGTCTGTCCAACTTACTCTGCTTCAGTCATTGCTAATTGATGTTGCAGCATTGATTTGATGCTGTCTGTCCAACTTACTCTGCTTCAATCATTGCTAATTGATGCTGTAGCATTGATTTGATGCTGTCTGTCCAACTTACTCTGCTTCAGTCATTGCTAATTGATGTTGCAGCATTGATTTGATGCTGTCTGTCCAACTTACTCTGTTTCAATCATTGCTAATTGATGTTGTAGCATTAATTTGATGTTGTCTGTCCAACTTACTCTGCTTCAATCATTGCTAATTGATGTTGTAGCATTGATTTGATGTTGTCTGTCCAACTTACTCTGCTTCAGTCATTGCTAATTGATGTTGTTGTAGCATTGATTTGATGCTGTCTGTCCAACTTACTCTGCTTCAGTCATTGCTAATTGATGTTGTTGTAGCATTGCTTTGATGCTGTCTGTCCAACTTACTTTGCTTCAATCATTGCTAATTGATGTTGTATCATTGCTTTGATGCTGTCTGTCCAACTTACTCTGTTTCAATCATTGCTAATTGATGTTGTAGCATTGATTTGATGCTGTCTGTCCAACTTACTCTGCTTCAATCATTGCTAACTGATGTTGTATCATTACTTTGATGCTGTCTGTCCAACTTACTTTGCTTCAATCATTGCTAATTGATGTTGTTGTATCATTGCTTTGTTGCTGTCTGTCCAACTTACTTTGCTTCAATCATTGCTAATTGATGTTGTTTTAGCATTGCTTTGATGCTGTCTGTCCAACTTACTCTGAGTCTCTTACTCTTCTCTCTTCTTCTCCTTTAATATAAGCTTTGTATGGTAAGGAATCCCACGACATTCTTTTTAGATTGGCAAACCAAATAAGCTGTTTCTGTATATAGGTCAGTAATGATTCAATACCTACTGTTTTCCTTATAACATCATATCTGATTCTGTTTTTATATCTGGTAACTCCATTGGCTTTTCTCAGACTCGAGAAATGTCCTTATCTTTATCATTAAAATATCAATGTTCTTTTAGTAAATGATTTAAATTTTTTTTTTCATTTCTAATTTGTCTTTCTGTATATTTCTAACTGAACTAATTACGATTTCTCGTAAATGCTATTACCGAAATAGTGTTAATAGTGTTTTATTTAATTATTTAATTCTGGAGGTTGTTTTGTCTTATTTAGATCTAAATCGACTGAAAAAAGTTTGTCGTGTTTGCAACACAATTTTAGATCGTTGCTCTTCGGCTAAAACTGCTTCAAGAACAATTATTACAAAATAGGCGAACTTAACTCCAAGTTTGTGTCCTGTCATTCAGAAAGATCTACAACAGCATTAAGTGGCTTGATTCTTGGTGTTAGCTCTTTCTTCTCTCTTTATTTTTTTTTCTAGGTTATTCAGTTTGAATTTAGCCGTCATCATCATCAGGTGTCAACTTCACTGGCACGCCTGTGGGATCATGCCTTCTATCAGTCTCACTCTGTATTTATCATTGTGACAGTCTAACTCTTGGAGAGTTACTAAGTATTTAGCAAATAACAGAGACATGTGTATGTTTAATTTTAGAATATCACTGAAAGTTGTAGCTTATTGTCTATTTCTGGGGTCCTTTTTCTGCTGTTTTTAGTATCCATGGGTACCCTTGGCGATATTCCTTTTCTCTGGTATTATCTGCCCAACTTTCCCACTCAATATAAACTTGCAGAATATGAAATGTGAGTTTATGACGTTTTTTAAATTAAAGACACATAAAGCTACGTCTCTGTGATTCTCTCAAATCTTCTATCTCTTTTTCGATTTTCATATAGATCCAGTAACCTGTGTCGATTTGTGTTCTGCTGCTTTCAGGCTTTTATTTATTAAGAGATAACGAAGGCGAAAAGAAGAGTCTCCTATAATCTTCTGCCTCTTTATTTGTATTCACATATAGAGTCGGTACCCTATCTCAATTTGAGTTCAAATACATATAAAGCTTCGTATCTTTTAATTTCATATCTTTTAATTGTGTAATACTCTTAGTTGGCTTCCGTAGTGTGTGTCCTATCCAGCGCCATCGTCTTCTCCGTATCTCATTATCCACTGGTGTTTGACTGATACATTTCCATAATTCTATGTTAGTGATTTTGCCCTGCTTTTTCCATCCTTTTATTCTGCGTAATCATCCATTAATGAAAGTCTGTATCTTCATGATTGTCATTTTAGTTATTATCCATGTTTCACATCCATATAATAAGACTGACTTAACATTGGAGTTGAAAATTCCTCGATTGTAATGGATGATATGAATGCTAAAGTAGGAAAAGTTAGATATAAGACCATTATAGGAAATCATAGTTTAGGAAAATAAAAGAGGAGAAAGAGCAATACAATTTTGTGAAGAAAACAGACTGATAATGTATAACACCTGCTTAGAGCAAAAGAAAAGGAAACTATACACATAGACAAATCGGAATCAAACAGACTACACATAAGGATAAAAGATAGTTTCCGTAACAGCGCCAAGAAAGCCGAAACCTATCCAGGAGCAGATAACAATACTGTAATGATTAAAATGGAAGTCAAATTAAAGAGAAACAAACAAAAGACTAATTGATCAACAATACCACTAGATATAACAGTTTTAAATCAAAAAGATGTTAAAGATACCTTATACAATACAAGTAAAGAAGAATACATATCAGAAACTGCTAGAAGAAGGGATTGAGCAATACAGAATAGATCGATCGGATGAAAAAGTTACATCAAAATTGCAATGCATAAAGAAAATCAATTCAATAACCGACATCGTACCCAAAAAAGGAAAAGAACAAGAACCAAAAATGGATAACTGACGCCATCTTTAAAAAAGGAAGAAAGAATACAAGCTAAGAACACTAATCAATACAAGTAAACAGATAATGAAATACAAATACGCAAAATGTGCAAAAGGCAAAAGAAGACTGCCTCAGCCAAAGATGTCTAGCAATCGAAACTATAGAAAATAAACACGATTAAAGAGAGATTCACACAGAAACAATGAGAATAGTTGACTAGTAAAAGTAACAAACTTACAGAAAGTTAAAGTATTGCGAACAAAAGGGAAAAATACTAACTGACAACAACGATATAACTAATACATAGCAGTAATATATAACATTATTATTTTATGACGAAAGGCAAAAGTAACAAATTATAAAATGTAAGTCAGGCTATAAAATCTTAAAATCTAAAATGGAAAAAGCTATACAAACAATCAAAAAGGGGAAAGCTGCAGGAAGTGACATCATACAGATATAGATGATAAAGACACTAGAAGCTTTTTTGGCATTGAAGTGATCACAAACATATGCAACGACATATACCATACAAGATACATACTCAATGAACTAAAAACATCAACTTTCATTGCATTGTATAAAAAAAATGGTGCAGTTGAATGTAGTGATTTTAGATCAATAAGTCTACTGAGCCATGTAAACAAAATCTTGCTAAAAATTATTCAAGGAAGTATTTAGAATAAATTCAATACAGAATTCGAAGAACAATCATTTGGATTTAGGAAAAAACAGTGGGACAAAGGAAGTCATATTCTGCATGCGGACATTAATCGAAAAGTGCATATAAGTAAACAAACCAATAAAACCCTGCTTCATAGATATACCAAAGCTTATGCTAGAATACACCATAATCAACTGATAGACTGCCTAAAAGATATACATCTAGATGACACAGACATACAAATAATATGTAATTTATAGTGGGAGGAAACAACAATAATAAAAATATAAAATGAGAATTTTACACCTATTGATATAAAAAAAGGAGTAATGACAGTGATGAATCATATCACCAAGCTTGTTCAATCTATACACTGAGCAAATCTTTAAATACATCACAGAGATGCCAGGCCAAAACATTTATGGATAGATAATAAATAACCTAAGATAAGTTGATGATACTGTATTACTAGCAGAAGATCCTAAAGATCTACAACAATTACCTAATGAAATAAACATGACAGGCAAAAAAATATGGATTTAGATATAAATATCAAAAAGACTCAAACTAAGAATATAATCAAAGATAACAGTCAAAACCTACAAGCGGATATCAAATTTGAAGGAATAGACCTGGAGACTATTCAGACCTACAGCTGTCTTGGACATACTATAACCAGTGATACACAATGTAAAACTGAAATAAAAATAAGAATAGGCATGGAAAAATGTAATTTTAATATCATAAAAAATATACTAACATCAAAGTAAATTTCACCAGGGCTAAAACTCAGAAAGCAAAGTGTTATATCTTCTCAACATTCCTATGTGGTGCAAAAACATAGACACTGGACAAGAAAACAACACAGAAAATAGAAGCCTTTGAAACGTGGATTTATAAAACAAATGGATGGAAAGAAAATAAAACAAACGATGAAGTCTTACTACAACTACCAACGAAAAGAAAATTAATAAACACAATTCAAACAAGACAAATGAGATTATTGGCAAGTTAAAAAACACATCACCTTCTAAAAATAATTTTTAAAGAAAAAATATACACGACAAAAGAGGCAGAGGCAGACCAAGACCAACATGGATGAGTAACATCAAAAGATGGACAAGTCAGCCTATGACAACCAGCACGGTCAAAGCAAGAGACAGCTGAAAGGCGCTGCATGGTAGCCAACCTTCGATACGGAGACTATACTCGATGATGATGATTATACCTTAGAAGATTAAATAATATTTTCGGTTTTTCTATTGTTAATATTAAGATAACTGGGTTTATTAGGAATACAAGAAAATAATAAAAGCAATTGGATATTGTTAGCGTAAATTGAAGTCACAACATTCCGGAGCTTCAGTCAAGAGGTCTCTCCTAGGAAATACTAACGACTTTAGCAAAAAACATATAGAGATGATGAAAGAAAGAATACGAATAGTATAGCTCATTTCAGAATAATAAACCTCACTTCTTTCTCATCAGTTCTACTGATATGGATCAAACGATGTATTTTTTTCTTAATATCCACTAGATGGCATTATAGGGCAACACTCGCAGTATTAACCATAGTAAGTAAGTAAAGTCTCCGTCACACCAAGTGGTGTATAAGGAATATGGTGTTAGTGACCATAAATTTTACAGACCTTCGGCACATGTTTTTTTTTTTTTTTGGGGGGGGGGGGGGCGGTGTAATATGGTTGGTATTACGCCCGTGCCACTTTACTTTAATAGAAAAAAAATCCGGTGTCCATTAAAGACTGGGTGAACCCGGAAGCCGTCGGTTGGGATCGAACCATACCTCTTGTCCTTTTTAGTCCAGTTCACTAACCACTGAGCTATCGCGGCTCTCTATTAACCATAGTGGACACGAATTAATAATGTTGAAAAACACACTATATGTGGAATGTGAGATCAGAGCCAGAACTTGTAAGGTCAACCGAACACTGTATGTTTCTCTACGACATATAATTTACATTTATTAATGCTTTTTTAGACAGTCATGAAAGATACCTCTCATACAAAACCTAGGTAGTTTTTCTGTTTTAATTTAATATAAAGACATTTACTTTCCGTCTGTCTGACATGAACGTCGCTAAGTAAATGTAACGTGAAACATGACTTCTGTTGCTAAACGGAAATCTCTCAGCTTCAACAAAGTAAGTACATTTTTATAAAGGAACGTTCCTCGATATTCAAAAGAATATACAAAGAAGTGAAGAAAAGAAAGTAAAGGGAGCAAAAATAAGAGGAGGAATAAGAACAAGAGGAGAAAGTAGAAGAAAAAAGGAGAAGCAAAGGTGAAACAGAAGAAGGAGAAAAATAAAAAAAAATAAGAAAGACGAAAAGAAGTGAAGAGGAAGAAAACGAAAAGGAAGTGTTAATGAACAAAAAGCCATAAACATGAACATTTACTCCTCATCATGTGTCGCTATTTAAACAGCGAGATTTCCGTGACAATCCTTCTAGGGTTTATCTGATTTATTGTCATACGATCTCAAACAACGTCTCTAACTCCTACGTGAGTCTGTTCTATAGAGGACAGACACGCTCCGGTTGACCTAACTACAAAAATGCGTATCTAAAATTCAATTTATCACAGTTCCCTGCAAATTTGAACGGCTACGGTGTATATAAATTTATTTCCTGCAAATATGGCGTGATAGGTAAAGGTAGCTATAGTAAAGTAAGTAAAGTACCCCCGTCACGCCAAGTGGCGTATAGGGAAATATGGTGTTAGTGACCCTATATTTTACAGACCTTCAGCACATGATTTTTGGGGTAATGTGGTCAGTATTACGCCCGTGCTGCTTTACTTTCCCAGAAAAAAATCCGGTACCCATTTAAGGCTGGGTGAACCCGGAAGCCGTCGGTTGGGATCGAACCCTACCCCTTGTCTGTGGTAGTCCAGTTCACTAACCACTGAGCTATCGCGGCTCCCAAAGGTAGCTATAGAGCGAAGCAGAAAGACAGCTTCATACTTGGGCAGAACAGATGTGTTCATATACAAGTTAGAAAAGTGGAAGATGGCTTCAAAAAAGAGCAAAAAGACAGCTTCGCCTAAGAGCGGAAAGCGTGGCCTCTTGGTATAACAAAAAAGAAGATGGCACCACTTATGAGCGAAAAATGTGGCGTCTTCAAGGAGCGAAGACGGTGGTTTCTTGTAGAAGTGAAAAAGGCAGCATCTTGTAGAATCGGAAAAGTCGGTTTTATATATGAGTTGAAAAGTTAGTTCCATATAAAACAGTGGCTTCACTGTGGAAATGGTGGCTTCATGTAATGGAGGTAAAAGTAGTTTTCTACAGGAGCTCACTCGTTTAGATGTCGGTGTAGTGGTTGTACATTGCGAGGCGGGGATGTGGCTTTATTTAGTAAGACAATTGCTCTTCATTAAAAAAAAAATGAAACAAGGTCTTGATTACGAGAAGAAAGAACAGCTATAATCACCCACCAATCATGACACGTGAAATCATGAAACGAATTGAAAAATTCATGAACAATGAATAATTCATGCCGAAAAGCAGAAAAAGTACACGGAGCAAAGTAGTGAAGATTAATCAGCTATGTCCATACGGCTGTGATGCCACACACAAGACAACGTGGCTATCGAAGGGAATGAACCTGAGGACAAACATTAATCAAAACACCCGGAGAGGAAGCTAATAATACAATATCGTTATGCAAAGGCAGGCGCGTGCAGAACAGATAAAACATCTATAACATGTGCTCGTGACTTAACAAATGCGTCAGGGCGCTTGGTCAAGGCCACGGGACCTGGACGTTACCAGCAAATCATTTTGTACAGATAGCTAGTTATGGATTTATTATATCAATATTCTAAAAAAAATATCTATATTATATAGAAAAAGATCAGATGTACAACAGAGGTGAGATGCAGAATGGCTCAGGCAAAAGCAGCTTTCCAAAAATGAGGAAGATACTCTGCAATCCATTTATGACAATATAAACAAGAAAAAGAGTTCTTAAATGTTATGTCGAGCCAGTCTTAACATATGGATGTGAATCATGGATAATAGGACAACAGACAAGAAAATCACTGGAGTCTGTAGAAATGTGGTTTTATAGAAGAATGTTGAGAATACCATGGACAGCTAAGAAGAGTAATGAAAATGTTCTGAAAGAGGTCAAAGCAAAAAGAGAGCTAATTTCCAATATTAGAAACAAACAATCATCATTTTTTGGCCATGTAATGAGAAAAGAACAACTAGAATATATTGTAACAACTGGAAAATTGAGGGACAAAGATATAGAGGGAAGCAAAGAGAAAAAAATACCAGACAGCTTAAGACTATGGCTTGGCATAAGGTCAACAACAGAAATGATAAATAACTGTCGTGATCGAAAGTTGTGGAGAGACATTATCACCTACGCCAGCAGGCCCGGTACTTGATGATGATGATGATATAGAAAAAAATGAAGACGTTTTAGCGGTAAAAGTTAATTTCTTAAGAAAAAAGGACATAATGAAGTTGCACTTATTGTCATTACTTAACATAATAAGTTTAATGACTGGCAGTAAACGCACCTTACAAGATGGACACAATCAGCGAAGTCTTAAAGTCTAGTAACTATAAACATATATTCAGCTTTATATGCAGCTTAAGTTGCACAAACGGTTTTAAGTCCGTTTGTTACAATAGTAACTGACACTCCATTTTGATGAGACATTTCTCTATATGCTAGATTTTGACAACACTTAAATGACAGGTCAGGAACCCGAAAAAGAAATGTCCCAGGGTCTCAAATATTCTCTTTCGTCTTTTAACTTCTAATTTTCACTTCATTCTGTATGTATAGTAGACTGAGGAAAATCCATTGGCCCATAGATACAACACTACAGACAAAACTATATGGGCCACTGCAAGAATTAAAAAAGACAGTAAAATTCATACAGGAAACGACATTGCTGATGTCGACAATACTTCGAGCGAACGAAAGACTTCATTCTGTTTTCGAAGGTTGTGTCGTTCCTCAAAGGCGTTTTCTGTGTGCTACAATTTTCATTTTCTTTTTCATAAAGTCACTCGTATGGCAGAGGGTTTGATAGTAACAGGTATCAAATCCTGCCATACCGTATCAGCAGGACCTGAACTAACTCTCACACATGTATGTGGGGAAGTATACATTCACACACACACGCACGCACGCACGCACGCACACACACACACGTGTATATATATATATATATATATATATATATATATAATGTTCCAGAGTTTTGTATGTTTTGCTTCCCATTTATATAGTTCTTCGTAATACTGTAACTGTTTTGATCAGCCACAGATGACACCTATAAGACAGAACAACGTTTTAACAAAGATCTGACGTGTTCAACAATTACAGACTATGCAAATCATGTTCATTCAAGTTTATTGAATGCCCCGTGATGATTAGT
Organism: Megaustenia siamemsis; assembly: GCA_032433765.1. Classification (NCBI taxonomy): domain Eukaryota; kingdom Metazoa; phylum Mollusca; class Gastropoda; order Stylommatophora; family Ariophantidae; genus Megaustenia; species Megaustenia siamemsis. The sequence goes on from JAVIAB010000092.1 coordinate 102,163,880, forward strand.
GGTTGTACTTCAATTATTAATCGTTTTCTTTATTTGATACGAACTCATAGGCTACCACTGTTATTTATTAAGTTTTTCCCCTGGTACTTATTTTATGTGATATATATAATTATATCTCTTACATTCACAACTGTCTTACGTTACACTTCGACTGTAATTAGCCTACTTACTATTTGATCTCTGGAGCACAAGATTTCTGAATTTAACTTGGAGCACTTCACAAATAAACTGTGTTATTACTGACTGACTTATCTATATTGGACTTGTTCTCTTGTTTCCAATCTACTTATATCTGTTCTTGTTCTATCTACTTCTCAACTAACTGCTGATTCTACTTCTCAATCTATCAATTTAATTTAAACGTCTAATGATCTTGCCTTTAACTGCTCCTCTTTTCCAAAGTTAATTTGTAGAAGTTCACACTATTAGGCCCAAGCCGAAATAAGTTCCGTCTAGTTTACATTTCTTATTCTCATCGAAGTTTTATGTAAAATCTTTTTGTGCATGAGGCTAAATACCTAAGTCTCATTTGCATAGTTTTTTTTTTTTTTTGGCCGCAGGCTTCGCGCACTTATCTCGCAACCAATCAAAATTCGCGATGTTAAATTGTATATGAACTTTGTGTCACAATTGCCAAAACAAAGTGACATCTTGTCACTTAGTTGACCTTACTAACTTGTTCCAAAACAAATTTTACGAGTAACATCCCTCTGGTCAACTTGACCTGCCCCAAGTTTGTTTGTCAACTTAATTGCTGGACACGTTGATGGGTCAAGTCATGTTACCATCCCCCACACCTTTTCCAATAACATCTAGAAAATTTCCATTGCCTCCAATTTCTTCACTAACTACTGGCGACTATTATTCTTATGTTATTGATATAATATGTTAAGAAATGGGTACCGACTAAGCTATCCAACCCATGCTTTATCTTTACCTTACATTATGTGATTTAATCTAACCCTCTCCATATACTGTTACACACACACACGCACACACACACATATATATATCTTTTACATGAAAATATTCACATTATATATTTATCATCAATAGATGCTATCAAACAAGAAAATTATAATATAAAAAAATAGCAGGTCTGTGAACTCTGGTGTACTTTCATTTCTATTATAACTGCTACCATTACATTTACCTGTTGACTGACGATAGTCTTGGTCGTCAACGACTGATAATACAAATGCGTCTAATGACCATTACATTTCTAAACATTTGCAGGAGCACATTCCATACCTTTCAACTGAATAAAAATGCTTAACAAATAGTATGCACACCTGCATGTGTGTTTGATATAGAGAAAGAGAGAGAAATAGAAATGAGTTATATTAAAGTAATTGTAGCAATTAAACTTTCATGCATCATAACTTTCACTCTAGTTTGACGCGTTTGAGTGTAATTACACGAGTAGCAATTCGGCGCGTATCGATTTGCTGTAGTGCAACTAAACTCACATATACTTCTCCTTCTTTACCCTTGCCACGAACAGACAAAGCATCCATTGATCAATATTCATTGCGTTGTCCTCTAGAGCAGCAAAACAATCACTAAATCCAACTCCATCCCTTGGTGCCCCACGTCTGTTTATACTGAACACGTCAGACTCCATCGAATTTCCCTAGGTGTCAACAGTTTGTCTTTCTTCTTTGACTTACTAGATATCTCTCTATCTATCCCCGTCTATCTCTCTCTCTTCCCTCTCTCTCTCTCTCTCTCTCTCTCTCTCTCTCGCACATATATCATTAACAAAAACTTGAACGCTGAAGAATATATATGCGCAAAATTGTGTTCCTTATCTCCCTTCACCAAAAATATATTTTCGAAAGTATAGAAGCAGATAATAATAAAAGAGAGGTTGAAGAGGTTGTTGAGATGTGGTTTGAAATCTTCAGTGTCTACTAACAGTGCCGTTAGTGCAATATAATGTCCTCACCAGCCTGGATGCGAGGAGGCATACTTCCCACACGTTTATATAGTGTTCTATTAGTCAGACTATCCAAGGACTTATGTTTAGCTACCTTCTTCCCTTGTCTCAGAGTCCATTTTTTTTAAATTTCATGATCCAGGAGTGTGCTCACGTGTTTTCAATTGGGCTAACGTGGGGCTATTGCTGCGTCACTTTATCACTTTCATATTCTTCTCTTGCAGTCAAGATTTGGTGGCAGGCGCTGTGTGCTTTGGTCATTTTCATGTTGAAATGTGCTCCCACTTTGTTCATTTCCATAGTCTTAAGAAGACTATACTATATAAAAGAAGGTTTTAGAAGGGATCGATAAGCAGGTATACTTTACAGTTTCTGACTCATATCATTTTCTTGACAAGATAAAATTAGTAACAGTACACGAATAAGTTATGATTTATTTTAATAAATTGCACGTTTTAAGTACTAATTACCATATACAGAGAGTACAAATGTATCTTAAAAAAATTAAAACTAAACACATTGCACATGTTAATTATACCTATAGTCCGTTTCATAACTGGTGCCCAACTTTTAAAATCGATATCTTTTTAACCCCTTTTGTAATTTTTTTCAAAATTTGCATGTACAGTTATAATGATTAGAACCCAACAGGGAATTAATTTCATTAAAAAAAACATTTGGTTATTATTGTTGCTTATTTGATTTATATAAATTTATAACGACCCATTGATGTAGTCAAAACTTAGTGTTTACAGTATTTTAATTTAAAAATAGCGATTAAAAATCCATACGCGGTACAATTGACGTTTTTGCACGCTTTCAACGTGAGTTTTCTGACACAATTAGACACTTGTAGAAAACACGAGGCATTGTGTGTCCCATTTCCGTTCATTCATAGGTGAAGACGTGGAACAATAACATTTATCATGAGTCTTAAAATGAAATTCTGCAGTTTACAAAACATCGCAATAAAAATGTATGACTATTTTTGCAAAGAGGCTAAACGAGGAAGATTATTTCATTCTTTAGAAAACCCTGAGAATAGGACAAGACACATTTTGGATTTATCTAAACGGTCATTTAATCGCTGGATTCAAGCACGTGACCGTCAATGTTCAAAATATACAAAATCCAAGGAAGAGCAAAAATGTTGGATAATTTCGACAGTGAACTTATTAGAAGTGAAATTCGCAAAATGTTGGGTATGAATGAAACTGTTACAATAAGAAAATTAAAAGTATCGCTGAAAAAGAACAACCGTATTGAAATATCAAAGTCTACATTATGGAGGAATGTGAGAGCTGCAGGCTTTACATTCAGAAAGTATTCCAATGGACGAAACATCATCTGTGAGAAGCCACATATAGAAGTCATGAGAAGCAAGTACTTACGTGAAATTAAAGAGGTGCGCAAGCAAGGTTATGATATTGTGTACTTGGATGAAACATGGATCAATGCTCACCACACTAACCAAAGGGAATGGCAGTCATCAGATGGAAAGATTAAGAGATTAATACCTAGCAGCAAAGGACAGCGCTTGATAATTGCTCATGCAGGTAGTCGACAACATGGACTAATACAGAATGCAGAGCTCATTTTTCTTTCAAAATCCATAGACAATCGGGATTATCACTCTGAGATGAATGGTCACGTATTTAGACATTGGATTGAAAATTCTGTTCTCCCATCACTAGATCGACCATCTTGCCTAATAATGGACAATGCAGCGTACCACAACATTGTTGCACTTGAAGATAAAGTCCCGACGTCATCCAGTACAAAAGATGCTATTAAGATATGGCTCACAAGGAGCACATGCATTTTAATAACATGTACTTAAAACCTGAATTACTATCTCTAGTAAAGCAAAAACAGAGGACAAAGATTTTTCAAATAGATAAGATTATCCAAGAGCACGGTCATATAAGTTTGAGGCTGCCACCTTACCATGCTCATTTAAATCCAATAGAACTAATCTGGGCAAAATTAAAAGGACAAGTGGCAGATGAAAATACAACATTCAAAATATGCGATGTAAAGACTCTTGCTAATCTCGCTTTATTAAATATAGACAAAGATTATTGGGCTAAATGTGAAGACCACGTCTTAAAACAGGAAGAGGAATATTGGAAAAATGATGGTTTGTTGAATGTTCAACCCCAAACAGTTATTAATCTTTTAGACTCGTCTGATTCAGAATGAAAGTATATAGCCCCACAATGTTGGCCCCTATATTACATGTACCTTAAATTAGTTCAACAAACGGTCCTTTTCAGGACCAAACAACTATGAAAATTGGACATACAGGTATACCTTGATATTATCGTCCGTCCTCGAACTGAGAAGACAATAATTTTCCTGTGTTTTGTCTTATACATTTATTTCCCATAACGGCCACGCCTTTACCTAGTGAAAATTAATCATAGACCAGCAACTACGGTAATTTCTATTCTTTAGGGCTTCACAATTTACAATTGTGACAAACATTAAAGAAATTCGCCGCTTTAAGAAAACTGCAGCTGCAAGATATTTGTTAAATATACATTTAAAGGGTCTTTTGCATTCTAATGACATTTGGAAAATTTCAAATGTTTTTAACAAATGTTTACTGCGTAATAGCGTTTTGAAGTTGGGCACATGATTTGAAACGAACTATAGTTCTTCTTGGTCTTCATTTATCAATTCGATGTTTTCTTGAAGCGTCGCATGGGAAAGGGGGAATTTTATATTATATATATATATATATATATATATATATATATATATATATATATATATATATATATGTATATATTGCAGACATTATATTATAATGTCTGTAAATGTATTGGTTGTTCATTTAGCCACTTCCCGTTCAGATGTTGCGTCGTTCTTGAGTGTATCTGGGCACTGTGGGATCTATCTTCTTTTTTCTTCATCTTTCCTTCCTCATTTCCCTTTCAGCGTCGAGGGGAGATATAATTTGCAGTCTTTTGCTCTTCTGTTCGCCTCTGCTGCTGTTATGTTACCTAGTGCTTCTAATATTCCATCGATCCATCTTTTTCGTGGTCGACCTTTGTGTCTGGTATTCTCGCAACGTTTATTGAGGGCTAGTTGTGTTTTGATCTTTCTGCCGTGTCACGTGGCCAAACCATTTTGAGATATATAAATGTTCTAGTTTTTGCAATTGTCTTTTGTTCCGTCTATCCATCTCTTTCTTGGTCCCGCTCCTTCTCTCTGTCCTGATGTTTTGAGGTATGAAGCTACAGTTGTTTTCTGGTTTCATTCTTACCTAGTGTCCGAACCACTTCATTTACTATTTGTATATATATTGAAGGTCATATATTCATAAATATCAGACGATTTGTTCTCTGATTTTTTTTTAACATGATATATTCATTCTATCTTTGTGTTGTTTTTTTTTTTCTTTTCCCAAGCACCTCATTTCGGAGGTTGTCATCTTGTGTGCTTTGTGCAATGGTCATGTTTGACATTGGTAACACAATGTGGATATGAAAGTTATATTTATTACTTGTTTTTCTTCTTCTCGTTTTCTTTCTTCTCCTCTCTTTTTTTCTTCTTTTTTCTTTTCTTTTTCATTCTGCATTCTTTTTCCATCCTCTCTTCTCCTCTTTTTTGTTTCTTTCTTTGTTTCTTCTTTCTTTCTTCTTTCTTTTCTTTCTTTCTTCTTCTCTTGTCATCTCTATGTTCTTCTTTTTCCCCTTTTTTCTTCTTCCTCTCTCTTTTTTTAATTCTTCTCTTTCTCTCTTTTTTCTTAGCTATTCATGAAATGTTTGAATGTTTTAAAAGCGGAGCCAGTAGGTAATTCATGTTTGCTCTCTGTACTCTGGTCTATATCTCTCTGTTTTTTCACCGCCGTTATATACCCAATTATACGCAGCCATGTTCCTCAATATTGACTTCATTGAAACTAGTGGGAACGAATTATAAAATGTTGCGCAGGTCAGAGAAATAAAAATGATACATTAGATATATATTTTTTAAATGTTAATAAACACAGAGCTGTCAAAAAGTATGTTTCTGTATGTTGGTTAAAAGGGTCAAGTAAAGATTCCCTTAATGCCTCAATAGACGTGTGGACAATATCATTCATTATGGTTTTAGTGACTATATTATTTTATAGCTAACGAAACATTCTTGAGTGATGTGATCTTGAGTGAATATGAGGTCTGGCTGCTTTACTTCCCTTGGCATCTGATTCCGTGTCTGTCCGAAACAAAAAAAGGAATTCGTCACATTCAGGTATTTTTTAAAAAAGTAAAGTACCCCCCGTCACACCAAGTGAAGTATAGGGAATATGGTGTTAGTGACCATAAATTTTACAGACTTTAGGCACTTGGGTTTTGTGGTAATGTGGTCGGTATTACGCCCGTGCCGCTTTACTATCCCAGAAAAAAATCCGGTACCCATTAAAGGCTGGGTGAACCGGAGCCGTCGGTTGGGATCGAACCCTACCTCTTGTCCTTTGTAGTCCAGATCACTAACCACTGAGCTACATCCAGGTATTGAAGAAGAATAATACTTCTGTGGACCTATGGACATGTTGGGAGTGCAATGATGATGACCCGCAAATAACTCAATAACTCAATACTTCTAATCAGTAATAAGCAGCATAAATAACCATTTAGCTACAGAGATTCTGCAGGATTCATGAAAGACTGGAAATAGAGAATGCATGTCCAGTGATGGCGAAACATACGTTCTATTGATGGGTGATCAATGCTACCGCCTGTTAGCGTAATGGTTCATCATCATCATCAAGTAACGGGCCTACTGGCGTAGGTGATCATGTCTCTCCACAATTTTCGATCTCGGCAGTTATTTATCATTTCTGTTGTTGACCTTCTGCCAAGCCATTCTTTTAAGCTGTCTGTTATTTTTTCTCTTTGCTTCCCTCTATCTCTTCGTCCCTCAATTTTTCCAGTTGTTCTCTTCTCATTACATGGCCAAAAAATGATGATTGTCTCTTCCTAATATTGGAAATTAGCTCTCTTTTTGCTTTGACCTCTCAGAACGTTTTCATTACTCTTCTTAGCTGTCCATGGTATTCTCAACATTCTTCTGTAAAACCACATTTCTGCAGACTCCAGTGAATTTCTTGTCTGTTGTCCTATTTTTGTCCATGATTCTCATCCATATGTTAAGACTGGCTCTACATAACATTTAAGAACTCTTTTTCTTGTTTCTATTGTCAAAAACGGATTGCATAGTATCTTCCTCAATTTTTTGAAAGCTGCTTTTGCCTGAGCCATTCTGCATCTCACTTCTTTTGTACATCTTCTGTCTGAGGTTAACAAAGTTCCCAAATATTTAAATTCATTTACCTGTTTTAATATTGTTCCACATGTCTTTATTTTGCACTGAGGTGATGTCTTTTTCTTTGTTGTTACCATTACCTCTATCTTTTTGCTATTAAGGCTGAGTCCTTCATTTTTGCTTTCCTTCACTATAATGTCCAACATTTCTTGTAACTCATTTTCACTCTTAGCGATTAAGACTGTATCATCAGCATACATTAGATTATTTATATTATGACCTCCAATTGTTATTTTAGGCATGTTCCATATGGATCTTAAAATAATCTCACTATAAATATTAAACAAATCTGGTGACAGCACACAACCCTGTCTAACACCCTGTTTTATTTGTTGAAACATTCCCAATTGGTTTCCAGTTTTTATGGCCGTTGTTTTTTGCCAGTACATGTTCTTTATTATTCTTAGATCTTTTGCTGTCTACGTTTATGCTTTCTAAAATTTTGATTATTTCTTGGTGCTTTACTTTATCAAATGCCTTGGTGTAATCTATGAAACATAGGTATAGATCTGTTTTCACCTCTATGGCTCTTTGTACTAAAGATCTTATGATATAAATGGCATTGCTTGTTCCTTTATCTCTAACAAAACCGCACTGTTCATCGCTAATTTCTGGACTGATTTTGTTTCGCACTCTTCGCATGATGATTCTTAGTAATATCTTAGTTATATGACTCATAAGGCTTATTGTGTGATGATCATCGCATTCAATCGCACCCGATTTCTTTGGTAGGGCTATGAATATTGATTTGAGCATGTCGTGCGTAATGGTTAGATATGTGTAAATTAACGCTGTAAAATATCTCGATTTTTACCACACTGTCTGCTGCGGTGATGGCAACTATGCTTTGAAAGTAAACCAATTCGCCGAAGATCATATTTAATTTTTGTTATTACCTTGAAGAGCGGTTGCTGTCGTCGGTTCTTTGTTTTTCTATTAATAAAAGTATTCGTGGTTGCTTTGTAGCGTCAGCCTGGGCGTAAGTGCCAACGCTGTTTTTACCGTCGTGTTCATCAGAAGAAAAAAAATGTGCATTTGTTTAAACCAAAGAAAGCTAACGTAGAAAATGGAATAAAGCTAAACACATTTATCATACTCGTATCACATTGAACGATCTAAAGCTAGCTCATTGTTGTTAAGCTCACGTCAAAAACTTTACGCCAAGAGATAAATCTCTTGTCTTTAAATCTTAAATCTTATCTCATGATAAATCTTCATGCGTACATCTTCTATTTTTTAAGTGCTAATTCATTTACCAAAAAAAAGCTTTTTAAAATTTCTTCTTCCCTTATTTGTTTGCTTTTCAAAGTCGAAGAAAGAAATATGTTGCGGCCTTTTGCTTTTATTTTGGCTTTTTCTGTTGTGATGTTCTCTAGCGTTTCTTATATTCCATAATTATCATGTTCAGCCCTTGGTTTTGATGTTCTCGTAGAGTTTGTTGAAGGCTCGTTATGACGTATTTTGATCTTTCTATCCAACCACCATGTCATTTTATCACATCTTTCTGTATGTATTCAAAAGGGAAAATTATTCCTAGAGTTTCTCTTAGTTCTTCACTTCTGATCTTTCTCTGAGGATGTTTTCTGTGTTCGTCTGATACATTTACTTGCTGTTGTGGTTAGTTTTCTTACTGTTTTTCTTATATTTCATCCAGGTATGACATTTGTAGCCCACCATTGAAATGAAGATTAAGTTGTACAGCAGCCGTTCTGCCTGTAATATAATTTCTTTCTGAACAGTCGTGGTGACATGTGTTCATCGGTTTGAGAAGCTTTGCTGTATCTTAATCTATTTCTGTTGCTTGTGAATTATCATACGTCACTAAATGTCCTAGAAATGTGTATTCCTTCACTTATTTTAACTGTCGGCAGTCTATTGGTATGTGATGTTTTGTTTTTGTTTTGCGATGTTTATTATTTTTGTCTTGTTGTGGTTGATTTTCATATTGTATTGATTAACCATGTTGTTAAGTTTATTTGAATGATTAAATGTTTATTGCTTTCTTTAATGTTACAGATGAATGCTGTTTTGGTAAAGTGACAAGATATGTACATCAACAGTCAGCATTAACCTAGCAATCACAAGTCAGAGTGGAGACCAAAAGCAAGTGGTTAAAGTGTACACTTTCTGTTTCGTACTGAATCTAATATGATGCTTCTATTCACTTTGCTACTGGTTAAAATGGATGCTCTCACATACACCCTCACATACATTGTGTTAATATTTTTATCTACATTTCATGTGTTACTGGTTACAAATGATCTTCTACACACTCTACATCACTAATCAGGAAGTACTTGTCTAAACACTCTATGCTACCGATTATACAATATTTTCTATAGGTTGTGTTACTCATCAAATGTTATCTTCTACGTCATGTTTTCAACTTTTTCCACACACTAAACGGAGCTCGTGTCCTTCTTGCTGCAGGCAGGTCTGACCCTTCACTTCGGTTAGTGCTAGGCTCCAATAATGCAAGAGAGTGAAAAAGTATAGGTCGTGATGCAAAACTAACGCCTTCACGCATCACTCTTAGGGTTAGCTGTTTCTAATTGGCCCATCCCTCATCACTTACAACGCATCATCAGTATTCATTGATGAGCACCTATGGGCCTGCTCTTAATGCAATAATATTGATATTTTTAATCATAAACAATCATTCATTTTCATTATTGATGATATTGATATATAATCATAAACAATCATTCATTTTCATTATTGATGATATTGATATTTAATCATAAACAACCTTTTATTTTCATTATTGATGATATTGATATTTAATCATAAACAACCTTTTATTTTCATTATGTATTAAAGCGATCGTGTTTTGATTGCAGTTTAAAGTTAAATGGGAGACAACTGTTTTGTGAGACAGAATATGCGGCCTCTTTCTTAAACTGCTCTTCTCCCTTTCAACTCCCACACATGTATTCAAGAAATACTTTTCAAGCCATAATGTTTCTTGCCTTTTTCTTAATATCGATCTATATTTTTGACATACTTTTTCATCTTTGCCTCCATCTAGATAGATAGTAAAGATATCAAGTAAAGTGAAGATAAATAGCAGAAGAAGTGAAAAAAGAATAACATAAAGACAGTAACAAAATGAAATACAGAAATGAGAAAATGCTGTAAATAAAACCGGCAGTATTAAAATGGTTGCTACTTTCTAAAATGAAAGTGTGTTGCTATTTTTTCAATTGAATTGAACTAAACCACTACGAAAAACACCCATCAGACCCGTAATATTGGCGATTTGTATTGAGGACTTCTTCACAACTTCCCTCCAACTTTCACGATCAACGACTACTTCTTGAGATTAACGACGAGGTTAATTCTGTCCATTCTCTGATGTTGTCTTCCTGTCGGTTTGTTACTTTGTCTGTCTTGACTTCTTAAACCTGGTACTGTGCCCTGCAAAATTGTCTTACCCCCTTTAGCTTTTAATATGTTCGTACCATTTTACGTCATCATGAGCGTTTCTAAGACTAATTATCTTGCAGTGTCCACTTCCTTTCCAGTTCAAACACGTAGCCGTTCGACACATTTATGTATTTTTCCGCCCCTGTCATTAATTCCGTTCTGAATCTTCCACTATTCGTTCACATGTTGTTAGCACCTTAGTTACCCATAGGCCGAGTTCAGTTTTCAAAACTGACTCCCCTGGATGGTCTATTTAGCAAACTATGCGGTTCCTCTGTCCAGCAGTCACAGGAGAAAAGAATTCATGCCGGGCGCCATGTTAGGCATCTAGTGTGTCGTAAACATGGCATGGATCACTGTACTACATCCACGAACAATACAAACGTGAATACGCAAATGAATCGTTTCCATGTCATGAATAGAGATGTAAGAACAACATAAATACAACATAAGTACAACACCACTAGATAACTTTACAGAATTCAACACAATTTAGTGAAAGACAAAACATTGTTGCTATCCTCCGCCATGCTCATAGTAGCACATTGTAATAAGGATTATCACTTATTTAAATCGGAGCAAAACCAGTAGAAACATGATTCAGTTATCACAATTATTAAGCATGACTATCAAATCTATAAATCTATGCCAACAAAGCTTTATCGTAAACTTTAACTTGCACATCGGATAGAAGATTTAACTATAGATAATTTACTTTAGTCAACAGGTCATTCTCATTGCACAATAAAAAATGTGGAGGCGGGCTCTGTACGCATGCAATGGGTAGAGTCGTTGCAGAAATCCAAAATACGTAAGGTCACCTTTGTCTATGTCCCTGGACATGCGGGAGTACGGGGAAATGAGAGAGCGGACAGGTTGGCTAGCTGCGCTGTCGTTGAGGACGGGAAACCAATGATCGGGCGGACATCATTAATGCCCTTCGAGATGTGGGAAGAGCACATGACTTCGACAAACACAGATCCACATCACTTCTTCGGATGAAAGAGATAGGAGTTAAGATGGGCGCAGCCAAAAATGAGAAACTTAGTGGCCGTGTAAGAAGACTTATCAACCAACATAGAACTGGAGTCGTCAGTCGCTGGACACTGAGGGAATTGCTGAGGAAGGGATCTGAGCACCTATGGACATGTTCGGAGTGCAATGATGATGACCCGCAAATAATTCAATAACTCAATAACTCTCATTGCACATCGAACATGCACATAAATGCTCAGATCTTCTCTTAAATAAATCCCTCAAAATGTAAGAACACCGCTGTTGCAATAGTTGCCAAATCTTTGAATTCCTACGTAGCGCTCCTGTCTGGCACCTCTCACTTTGATATGATATCCGTGCGTGGTTTAGGGTGATTTTCTTAGCTCTTTTACCATTCAACGTACCTGAGGGTTATCAGAATGTCATCGCGACCCATTGCCCTTCCGCACTCAACGTGACCCAAACTGGCAAGCCTAAGAGCACGATCATTACCTCTTACACCTACCTGCCCTGACAGTAAAATCAAGCAAACTTTTGTTTTATATAGGCCCATTCCAACCACAGTGTTGAGCTGAGCCAATAGAGATCTTTCTGAGCATACTCGTTGAGTTAATAAGGAAACATATGTATAAAGCTATGTCTGAAGCTATAATGTACCCGTCCACTACACTAACAGAATATCAGGGGACAAATTAGGCCTGATGCAGGATTAGTGGCCTACAGTTTATGATTGTATTCATTTTGTTGGTAAAGATAGTCATATAACACAACATGAAATATAAATTTGAATTATTTTAACCTCATAGAATTAAGCAGCAGCTTTTTAGGAATTAGATGGTTTATACTTGTCACATGCAACTGTAATCCTCACGCCACATTCGCTAGTAGTTAGCTATAGATCGCTGACTGCCATGTTTTCTGACGCTGTTGTGTTCAAAGTGCTATTTGTTTTTATGAATATGACTCACTCGCGAAGTATTTTTATAACTGAATTTACTTTCACTATCAGCCTATATTCACCAAGCCAAAATTAGCACATTTTCTATCACATTAACTAATAAGGAATGAACATGTTTCTTGTTTAGTTAGGTCTAGTCCCATAACCATTATGTCATCAGTCTGTTATGAGTCATTGACTAAGACTTGCTCAAGTAAAAGCGTTCAGTAAAGATGTGAAACTACGTCGTTGTTCCGGGCGTCTTACTTATTTCTATACCATAGGTCGATATTCTTTATATTCTTCGCATGGTCATTTTATCTAGCCATTGTTCTTTCGAGCCGGAGACAGCACATAAGACAGCAATTCTAGACTCTCTGTGTTCGGCGATCTATGTCATCAAGTATCAAACTTTTCACATGACCCGCATTGTATCTAGCCACACATTTCTTTCTGGGGAAGCAGATCTATTCAGCGAGAGAGTTGATGCCTGCTGTAGCTGCTTCTCGCTTCAGTGCTCTTTTTAAGTGTCGACCTCTCTTTGTTTTCCCTCTAGTTCCCACTTGCCTGCTTTCAGATTCTCTTATTGTCACTTCTCATCACATGGCCAATATTTAACCACCTTCTTCTCTTGCTTATAGTTGATATTTTGTATGCTTTGTAATCTGTCTTTTTTCACTAGACTTAAGATCGTTCAATAGTATACGATAATATACGCATATGTCTTCTTTGACTGTCCTGCCTGCAGAGCGTGTTGTAAATGCTCATGCACTCCTAAGATGTCGTATTAAGGATTCGTCTGTATAGATGGCTGCATCTTCATCGTCGGTGTTGTCCAAAATGAGGACGTTGTCTCTTGCATCGACCAATACTACATTCTGCGTCTTGCACTTCCTGTCGAGTGTGACATTACATGAGAATGTTCCCTGAATGACATAGGCGCGGGTATCCTCTCCTCGCCGGCGTTGATATTGGTAAGACCACAGATTTGTTTGATTTACATCATCTCCGCGGCACTCCCATCATTTGCCTCCTCTTAACCTGTCATCTGTACCTGTGTTGAGCTCTTGATGCGATGGATACTCTTTATCTGGACTTACTTTAAGTTATGCATCCTACAGGCCTTGATCCTGTGTTTCATAGTTGAAAATTCAAGTAGATATTTCATTGATAACCAGGAAGTGTCTATTGTACGCCGCAAGATAATGCGCATGGCTTAAATGTGTACTTTCTCTAGCCTGTCGATCTGTGTTGTACTGGCAATGAGAGTTGTTAGAGCATAGGAGACAAATAATAATAAATGAATATTATTATAGAAGGAAACTTCCGAGGCGATAATCAGCGAATCAATTCAGAGGAAGAGGTATGTTTACAGCACTCGGAAAAAATGACAAATAATCAACAACAGAAAAAAATATGGACCAAAGCAGAATCGAACCCGTAATCAGTGGCACAGCCCCTTGCCACGAAAAGCCAAACGCTAGGGAACACCGCCACTCAGCTAACTAAAAAATTAGCTATCGTGGACAATGTCTTTTCGCGAATGTGTTCTCATGACTATAGCATAAGGCTGCGATCACAGCTCGGAAATATTTTTCCTGTTAAGACAAGTATCTCCCGGATAGGGTAGGGTTGAATACTTGCGTTGCAGACAAACATTTAGGAAGGATTCGTTTGTACGGGTTCGATGCTGCTTGGTCCATATTTTTTTCTGTTGTTGATTATTTGTCATTTTGTCCGACTGTTGTAAACATATCTCTTCCTCTGAACTGATTCGTTGTTAGAGCATACTCAATTGGTACGAGGACCAGTCCCTGGCACAGAAATATAAGTGGCATCTGCTCACTATTGGCAGTTGCCATGTCCTTCATGGCGGCTAATCCTTTGCAGGTTTTTGTTATCTTATTTTGTTATGTCTGTATGATGGACATGATCCTTACGACATAGACTACGATTAAACTTAACTCTTAGATCATTCCTTAGGTATTTAGCTTCAAATGCATCCCATTTATTTTCTATTTCTTTACTTCCTTTTAAGCTCTTGAGTGCATATGAAAGTGTGACTGAAACATTTGATTTTTATAAACTTACTTGCTTTTTGTGCTTAGTAATTTTTTTTATTTATGTATTTTATCAACATTTCTGAAAATCATTGTTGCCTTCGCTATTCTGATTCTAATTTCTTTCTTTGTGTCTCCTTCTTGATCTATGCAGCCTCCAAGATATACTAAGTGATCTACTTCTGCCACTGCTTTTCCTTCCAAGTAAATGTATTCTTCTGGATACATTTTATTTTTCGTTAAATTAGTTTTTCTTGAATGATCTCAAGTCCTACTTTTCTAGCCATTGATGACAGTGTATTTGTTATTTTTCCTACATCATGCTCACTCATGTACTTGTGTATTACAACTACATATTATAGAGCGGATAGATTAGTGTTATATAGAGGGCACTGCGTTGTGATTGTGTTTTTTTTTTTCAAACACGTTTAAGTTCAGTTTCTTGTATTTTGTGAAATTATGTACAAACACAATAGTATACTGGAAGAGCTTCTGACAAATACATTTTGACAACATAGAAACCTTTCCTGATGAACTTTTATTGCTATTGATAAGAACTATCATCATCATCATGTACCCTGCCGGTTGGCGTAGGCGATCATGTCACTCCACAATCTTCTATCTACAGCGCATCGTATCAGTTCTGTTGTTGACTGTTTTCCATGCCATGACACCAAGCTATCCAGTATTTTCTCTCTTTGTCGTCCGCGATCTCTCTTTCCTTTATTTTGCCACTTGTAACCAAGTATTCCAACTTTCCTCTTCTCATGTTGTGCCCGAAAAATGTTGATTGCTTCTTTCTGATGTTTTTTAAGAGCTCCCTTTTTGTGTTGGCTTCTTTGAGAACTTCCTCATTGGTCTTTTTATCTGTCCAGGGAACTTTCAACATTCTTCTGAGAAATCCCATCTCTGTGGCCTCTAATCGTCTTTTCATTTGTTTGTCTACTGTCCATGATTCGCTTCCATAGGTCAGAATTGGTTCTATATAGCACCGATGAATTCTCTTTCTCATTTTTATTGACAAAGATTTGTTGCATAAGATATTTTTCATTTTCTGAAATGTTATTTTGGCCTGAGCTATTCTGATTTTTATTTCTGTGGTGCATCTCCCATCCGATGTTATTATTGTGCCCAAGTATTTGAAACGTTGTACTTGTTTCAGATTTGTCTCATTTATTTTTATTCTGCATGATGGTGATGATTGTTTCACTCTATATAACCATTACTTCTGTTTTCTTACTATTCAGACTGAGACCTTTCTTGTTGCTTTCTTCTACTATTATGTTTATCATTTCTTGTAGTTCGTTCTCTGTCTCTGATATTAAGACTGTGTCTTCCGCATATCTCAAATTATTTATGTTGTGACCGTTGACTTCAATTCCTTTTTGTCTACTATCGATCTCATAATATATTCGCTGTAAAGTGAAAACAAATCCGGTGACAGAACACAGCCTTGTCTGACTCCTTGTTTTATATATTGGAATTGTCCTGTTTGGTTGTTAATTCGTATAGCTGCTGTTTGTTGCCAGCACATGCTTTTTATGATTCGCAGATCCTTGCCATCAATGTTTAATTTCTCCAGCATATTTATTATTTCCACTTGCTTTACTTTGTCAAATGCTTTCGTGTTGTCTATAAAGCACATATATAGATCTTTCTTTACCTCTATAGATCTTTCTATCAATGTCCTTAAGATGTATATTGCATTATTGGTGCCCTTTCCTTCCACAAATCCACATTGTTCCTCACTTATTTCTGGTTTTATTTTGTTCCTTACACGTCTCATGATTATTCTTAGTAATATTTTAGTCATATGGCTCATGAGACTAATAGTGCGATGGTCTTCACAATCAGTGACTCCTGACTTCTTCGGTATGGCTATAAAGATAGATTTTAGTAGATCTTCGGGTAAGTGTCCAGTGTTATATATGTCATTGAGTAATTTTGTTATGACTTGTACTCCCAACTCTCCTAATGCATTTATCTCTTCGATTGTTATATTGTCAGGACCTGGACCATTTCCCACTGCTCCTGGATGTCCTGTATTTTCTCAATAGCATTATATCTATTTTGTACTATCATGCTGTACTTATCACTCATCTGTTTATCTACTCTTAGCATCTCTAGTTCTAATTGTATATTTCTTGGTGATTTCTGTGCCTTCCGCAGTTTTATTCTTATCTTTCCAACTACTGGTACATGGTCACTATTACAATCTGCTCCTGGCCTTGTTTTAACAGACTTTAGCCCATTCCTAAATCTTCTCTGTACCAGTATAAAATCAATTTGATTGTGTACATTTTTGTCTGGGCTTTGCCATGTCCATAGTCGCCTAGGGTGTTGTTTGAACCAGGTGTTACCTATAATCATTTCATGTGTCTTTGCCCAATCTATCAATCTATCCCCTCTGTCATTCGTCTCGCCAAGGTCATGCCCCCCAGTCACATTTTACACTTTAGCTGTTCCTACCTTTGCATTGAAATTCCCTAATATAATAGTTATTTCTTGGGATTTACACTGTTCCATGGCCGCCTCTAACTCCTCGTAAAAAGTGGCAATGTCTTCTTCTTCGCTATTAAGAACTATACCACCTGCAAATTCAAAGTAATCCAATTGCGATCAAAGTGTCCTTCCAATGCCTTGTTTACCTGTACAGCATTTCTGCATTATGAAATCGATGACTTTTCAAAATAATTAGGGAAATAAAAATACATCCTTGTTTCACTCTGGTATCAATCTGGAACCATTCGCTCACACTTGCCTCAATGCAAACTATATTGGAAAGCCGTCATTGGGGATGATATTAATGTTTGGTGGTATTCTACATTGTCATAGTATGTTCCACAATGAGTCGTATGCTGTCGGAAGCTTTTTTTGAAATAATTAAATTTTAGAAATTTCTTGTGTATCTGCTCTTCTAATATAGTAGTATGGTGACTGTTTTGTCTTAAATATCTTTTCTTTTAAATATCATCTTTTTTTCTTCTTTTTTCAGATGTCGATGAATAATTCATCAAGTTTCAGCAATTCAACTGCAGATGGTCATTGGACACTTCCTGTGATAGATGGACTAAATAAATATGTTACACCAATTTTATATGTTGTCGGTTTTCCCGGTAATATAATCTCCTTTATTATTTGGATGCAAAAACGGATGCGACACTCTTCTGGATATTACCTAGCCGCTCTGGCAATGGATGATCTTATTTTTCTTTCACTTCTTTTGGTGTATAGGCTCCACATGACATGGGGATTTTGGTGTTGAATACTCCATTCGTGTGTGAGATGTATACCGTAGTGTACGTGGCTTCCCAATATCTGTCACCCGTGCTAGTACTGGCTTTTACTACAGAGCGGTATATCTCAGTGTGCCATCCGTTTAAGAGAGAAACCTACTGCACTATTAGACGGGCCAAGATAGTGATTGTGTGTCTAATAGCATTCATACCGTGCTTAACAGCAATCAACGGCTACTTTTGGTATTTCACAGACAATTCGGGATGCACAACGCGGCCTGAAGTCCAGGAGGGTAATTCAAGGTCTCTTTATACCATATACATCACAACAGTTGAAATGTTGGTGTTTCTGGTTGTTCCCGTAACCATTTTAGTACTCAATATTTTAGTGATTCGTGAAATGAGAAGACTTTCTCGTGTCGAGCAGAACCAGTTACACGGATCGTCACAAAGGACTGGCTCAACGACCATCATGCTCTTGACGGTGTCCTTCTACCAGATCGTGACAACGCTACCTGTGTCTATCACGCTAGCCTTATACTTTGAGTACAGCTGCGAGCCTGCAAGCTCCCCAGAATGCAACACACCTGAAATTAAGGACCGAAACGCGATTTATAGTCTAATATTAAATGCTATTAACTTGTACGGAATCACTCACTACGCCTTCAACATCTTCATCTACCTTATCACAGGTAAGATGTTCCGGCAAGAAGCCAAAAAGTTAATAGTCCGCCCTTTTGCAAAGCTCGTTTCTTCTCTCCCATCCTTGCCGACTAACTATGCCACTTTGAGAACTAGTGTTAGAGGCAGTACGAGGAATAACACATGGGTGTCTGTCAATGGTTGTCATTGCAACAATATAGCTGCCAACGAAACGTTACTCTAGTCACGGATGACGTTTGCTATTGTTGTTTCAATCATGTATCCCCTGGATATAATTTTTTCGTTTCTGGACATGATTAAGCACACTTGAATATGATCAATGTTGCGAAACAAAAATGTCATATTTTATAACAGTTGCTGGTTATTTGCATAGGACATGCAACCCATTGATGCTAGTTGTTTAGATGACGTTATGAGAGAATGGAAGATACGAGAATAGTAAGATATATATATATATCATTGGCGCAACGTCTCTGTGTGCTATACATTCTGGCGCACACTCGAATGAATCTACTAAATGTATTTGTGATAGTGTTTTATTAGTTGAGTGGAATTTTAAATAGAGCAGCGTTAATATTGTATAATTACTTATGGTAAGAGCAAGTGATAATGCCTTCTCTACGAATAATCAGATAGCCTCCTGCTTTATTGCTAACATAAGCCAGAGTTAAGTCCCTTGTTCCAGTGTTTTGTATTAAATCTCGCACCCTGCGATTCTATAGTTACCAGTGAAAGTGAGCCGGATGTAGTTGCTAAATTTAGAACAACTGTATTGGACTCTATGTGTGCGATAACGGGATAACACAACTCTTGAAAAGAAGCGTTCGTGTACTTGTGTATTACTACTACATATTATGGAGAGGATCGATTAGTGTTATATTGCGTTATGATTGTGTTTTTTTTTCAAACGCGTTTAACTTCAATTTCTTGTATTTTGTGAAATTATGTACAAACACAATAGTATATTGGAAAAGCTTCTGACAAATACAATTTAACAACATAGAAACCTTTCCTGATGAACTTTTATGTAAATTACGACTGGATTATGAAACCACATTTGATCGCCCGTCTTCAAAGTGAACTGGTTGTAATTTATACAAGTTCTGAGTCTCAAAAGTTGCCTATTCTGGGATTTGTCAAATTTATGAAGGATAATCATTTAGATTATGGGCTGAAAGAAGTATAGAAATGACGTGTCCGTATTGTGACTATTCCTTGTACTGCAAGGTCAGTAGAGTTCTAATTTTTTTTTGGTTTTAAAGGAGATACATAGCTAATGTAGGTACACTCGCAATCAAGATGGTGTGAGGGGCTTGAGTTTTATGTCTATAGGAACAGCAATATTGCAAAACTTAAGATTGAAGGACTCGCTTTTCTATTTATTGATTAAGACGTTTGAATAAAGAAGAAAGGAGGCTGGAATTAATATACAAATGAAAAAATTGAAACATGATTAAGATTTGGAAACATTAAAACGTTAGATGTATTAATTATTTAAGATTTATGTTTTTCCCAACTTCTTTTTAAAAAAGTGAAACAAATATTATCTGAACATGTATAATATTTATCAGTATTGCACTTTCATTGTAATAATATTACTAAACTGAATTGAACACGTACTATAAAAATTCACTGTATAATAAATTGATTTATATAGAATATTAAACTCTCACACTGTAGCTCACCTAGTATCTGGAGACGCCACACACACACACACATATATATATATATATATATATATATATATATATATATATATATATATATATATATGGGAGCCCCGATAGCTCAGTGGTTACTGCACTGGACTATAAAGGACAAGAGGTAGTGTTCTAGCCCAACCGACGGTTTCCGGGTTCACCCAGTCTTAAATGGGCTCCGGATTTTTTCAGTAAAGTAAAGCGGCACAGGCGTAATACCGACCACATTACCCCAAAAAATCATGTGCTGAAGGTCTGTAAATTTATGGTCACTATCATCAAATTTTATATATATATATATATATATATATATATATATATAATATATATATATATAAATTCACTATATAATAAATTCACTATTGTGAATTTAGAGGAGAAACGTTGATAGAATATTGAAGTCAAATGGAAAGATGGACAGATTACATTAAGTAACTTTGTAATGAGTTATCAGAAGTAAACATTCAGAATAATGGCGACTGTAGCAAATGTTCACCGGTGAAGTGGGGGATGCTTTGCGCAACATGAAAATAAGAAAATCGTCTGAGAAAAATATGAGTATAACCAAAGAGAAGATAGAAGCTATGGGAGAATCTGAAACAGAATTAATCAGATATATTCTATATTCATAACTGAAGTTAATGGCGCAGTATTAAAACAGATCTAGGGGTATGAATTTAAGTAATTGGAAACAGTGTTAATCTCAGATATTAGGTGTACAAGAGCGTTGAGATGCAGAATATTTCATTCAAGGGCTGCATTACTGAATAAAAATGAAAGCAGATTTTATGCAATTCATATTTCTCAATAACGATGTGGAAGATGTTGCTAAGTGTTATGTAGAACCGGTGCTCGATATGTGGAAGTGTATCATGGAGAATCGAACAACAGATAATACATTTTCTGACAGGCCACAACAATATAATAAGAATATTGAGAATACAGCGGACAGCTAAAATGAAAAGGTTAATGACATTCTGAGGGGTCCAAAGTAATGAGAAAACGTCATTCTAAACTCTGGAGAAAACAGTTATCATGTTCGGCCATTCATTGAACAGGGACGAGATAGAGCTTATTGTGAGAGCTGGAAAAATTAAAGGGAAGAAGAGACAGAAGGAAACAGAGAAAAGATAGCAAATAATTTAAAAGATGGTTTGGTAGGAAGTCAACAATAGAATTGATAACTGTAGAAATAAGAAATTGTAGAGAGATTATCAGCTACACCAGCGGGCACGGTACTTTATGATGCTGAAGATGAAAGGTGGAGTGTGAGACAGACTAAGAGATAGACATAAAGGGATTCATAGATAACATTTCAGAGGTAACTATGATTGATTACACAGATGGTTCATTGCTGGCTCCGTGTAATGGTCATCTAAAATAATCAGAAGTCGTATTATAGTGACGTAGTTTTCATAAATGAAGAACTGAGAAAGAAGCTAGGAATAGCCCCCGCCATAGAATATATAAGGAAACAACAGATAAAATGGTTTGGCCACGTGACGAGGCAGAAAGAACAAAACGCAACACAACGAGCTTTCAACAAACGTTGTGAGAACACAAGACCCAAAGGGTCGACCACGAAAAAGATGGGTCGATGGAATATTAGAAGCACTAGGAAAAATAACAGCAGCAGAGGCGAACAGAAGAGCAAAAGACAGCAAATTATATCTCCCCTCGACGCTGAAAGGCAGATGAGGAAGGAAAGAAGAGGAAGTTTTCATAAGAAAGACTGTTTTGAGCATCTACTGCTGTGTTTACATTTACATTACAACTATCCACAATTTCTATAACTGTTTATACATTAGGAACAAAGTCACACTTTACACTTTGTGCTATAATATTGGCATGCCATGTGGCTGCAGCACTGAGATGGTTATGGTTCTAATGGTGTGAGCTACTCAGTTAATGGTGAGGTAGGTCTAAAAGGGATGGCTTTGGCACGTGCTACTTCAAGATCAAGTGTTGTTTATTGCCACGTGTTTGGCGCGTGCTACTTCTTGATCAAGTGTTGTTTATTGTCACGTGGTTGGCGCGTGCTATTTCTAGATCAAGTGTTGCTTATTGCCACGTAGTTGGCGCGTGCTATTTCAAGATCAAGTGTTGTTTATTGCCACGTTGTTGGCGCGTGCTATTTCTAGATCAAGTGTTGCTTATTGCCACGTTGTTGGCGCGTGCTATTTCTAGATCAAGTATTGTTTATTGCCACGTTGTTGGCGCGTGCTATTTCAAGATCAAGTGTTGTTTATTGCCACGTTGTTGGCGCGTGCTATTTCTAGATCAAGTGTTGTTTATTGCCACGTAGTTGGCGCGTGCTATTTCAAGATCAAGTGTTGTTTATTGCCACGTTGTTGGCGCGTGCTATTTCAAGATCAAGTGTTGTTTATTGCCACGTTGTTGGCGCGTGCTATTTCGAGATCAAGTGTTGTTTATTGCCACGTTGTTGGCGCGTGCTATTCTAGATCAAGTGTTGTTTATTGCCACGTAGTTGGCGCGTGCTATTTCTAGATCAAGTGTTGTTTATTGCCACGTAGTTGGCGCGTGCTATTTCAAGATCAAGTGTTGTTTATTGCCACGTTGTTGGCGCGTGCTATTTCTAGATCAAGTGTTGCTTATTGCCACGTTGTTGGCGCGTGCTATTTCTAGATCAAGTGTTGTTTATTGCCACGTTGTTGGCGCGTGCTATTTCAAGATCAAGTGTTGTTTATTGCCACGTTGTTGGCGCGTGCTATTTTTATATCAAGTGTTGTTTATTGCCACGTAGTTGGCGCGTGCTATTTCAAGATCAAGTGTTGTTTATTGCCACGTAGTTGGCGCGTGCTATTTCAACATCAAGTGTTGTTTATTGCCACATTGTTGGCGCGTGCTATTTCTAGATCAAGTATTGTTTATTGCCACGTTGTTGGCGCGTGCTATTTCTAGATCAAGTGTTCTTTATTGCCACGTTGTTGGCGTGTGCTATTTCTAGATCAAGTATTGTTTATTGCCACGTTGTTGGCGCGTGCTACTTCAAGATCAAGTGTTGCTTATTGCCACGTTGTTGGCGTGTGCTATTTCTAGATCAAGTATTGTTTATTGCCACGTTGTTGGCGCGTGCTACTTCAAGATCAAGTGTTGCTTATTGCCACGTTGTTGACGTGTGCTATTTCTAGATCAAGTGTTGTTTATTGCCACGTTGTTGGCGTGTGCTATTTCTAGATCAAGTGTTGTTATTGCCACGTTGTTGGCGTGTGCTATTTCTAGATCAAGTGTTGTTTATTGCCACGTTGTTGGCGTGTGCTATTTCTAGATCAAGTGTTGTTTATTGCCACGTTGTTGGCGTGTGCTATTTCTAGATCAAGTGTTCTTTATTGCCACGTTTTTGGCGTGTGCTATTTCTAGATCAAGTATTGTTTATTGCCACGTTGTTGGCGCGTGCTACTTCAAGATCAAGTGTTGCTTATTGCCACGTTGTTGACGTGTGCTATTTCTAGATCAAGTGTTGTTTATTGCCACGTTGTTGGCGTGTGCTATTTCTAGATCAAGTGTTGTTTATTGCCACGTTGTTGGCGTGTGCTATTTCTAGATCAAGTGTTGCTTATTGCCACGTTGTTGGCGTGTGCTATTTCTAGATCAAGTGTTGCTTATTGCCACGTTGTTGGCGCGTGCTACTTCAAGATCAAGTGTTGCTTATTGCCACGTTGTTGGCACGTGTTACTTCAAGATCAAGTGTTGCTTATTGCCACGTTGTTGGCACGTGTTACTTCAAGATCAAGTGTTGCTTATTGCTACGTTGTTGGTGTGTGCTATTTCTAGATCAAGTGTTGCTTATTGCCACGTTGTTGGCGCGTGCTACTTCAAGATCAAGTGTTGCTTATTGCCACGTTGTTGGCACGTGTTACTTCAAGATCAAGTGTTGTTTATTGCCACGTGGTTGGCGCGTGCTATTTCTAGATCAAGTGTTGCTTATTGCCACGTAGTTGGCGCGTGCTATTTCAGATCAAGTGTTGTTTATTGCCACGTTGTTGGCGCGTGCTATTTCTAGATCAAGTGTTGCTTATTGCCACGTAGTTGGCGCGTGCTATTTCTAGATTAAGTGTTGTTTATTGCCACGTTGTTGGCGCGTGCTATTTCTAGATCAAGTGTTGTTTATTGTCACGTTGTTGGCGCGTGCTATTTCTAGATCAAGTGTTGCTTATTGCCACGTTGTTGGCGCGTGCTATTTCTAGATTAAGTGTTGCTTATTGCCACGTTGTTGGCGCGTGCTATTTCTAGATCAAGTGTTGCTTATTGCCACGTTGTTGGCGCGTGCTATTTCTAGATCAAGTGTTGTTTATTGCCACGTTGTTGGCGCGTGCTATTTCTAGATCAAGTGTTGCTTATTGCCACGTTGTTGGCGCGTGCTGTTTCTAGATCAAGTGTTGCTTATTGCCACGTTGTTGGCGCGTGCTATTTCTAGATCAAGTGTTGCTTATTGCCACGTTGTTGGCGTGTGCTATTTCTAGATCAAGTGTTGCTTATTGCCACGTTGTTGGCGTGTGCTATTTCTAGATCAAGTGTTGTTTATTGCCACGTTGTCGCGCGCGCTACTTCAAGATCAAGTGTTGTTTATTGCCACGTTGTTGGCGTGTGCTATTTCTAGATCAAGTGTGCTTATTGCCACGTTGTTGGCGTGTGCTATTTCTAGATCAAGTGTTGCTTATTGCCACGTTGTTGGCGTGTGCTATTTCTAGATCAAGTGTTGCTTATTGCCACGTAGTTGGCGCGTGCTATTTCTAGATCAAGTGTTGTTTATTGCCACGTAGTTGGCGCGTGCTATTTCAAGATCAAGTGTTGTTTATTGCCACTTTGTTGGGGCGTGCTATTTCTAGATCAAGTGTTGCTTATTGCCACGTTGTTATCGCGTGCTATTTCTAGATCAAGTGTTGTTTATTGCCACGTTGTTGGCGCGTGCTATTTCAAGATCAAGTGTTGTTTATTGCCACGTTGTTGGCGCGTGCTATTTCTAGATCAAGTGTTGTTTATTGCCACGTAGTTGGCGCGTGCTATTTCAAGATCAAGTGTTGTTTATTGCCACGTAGTTGGCGCGTGCTATTTCAACATCAAGTGTTGTTTATTGCCACGTTGTTGGCGCGTGCTATTTCTAGATCAAGTATTGTTTATTGCCACGTTGTTGGCGCGTGCTATTTCTAGATCAAGTGTTCTTTATTGCCACGTTGTTGGCGTGTGCTATTTCTAGATCAAGTATTGTTTATTGCCACGTTGTTGGCGCGTGCTACTTCAAGATCAAGTGTTGCTTATTGCCACGTTGTTGGCGTGTGCTATTTCTAGATCAAGTATTGTTTATTGCCACGTTGTTGGCGCGTGCTACTTCAAGATCAAGTGTTGCTTATTGCCACGTTGTTGACGTGTGCTATTTCTAGATCAAGTGTTGTTTATTGCCACGTTGTTGGCGCGTGCTACTTCAAGATCAAGTGTTGCTTATTGCCACGTTGTTGACGTGTGCTATTTCTAGATCAAGTGTTGTTTATTGCCACGTTGTTGGCGTGTGCTATTTCTAGATCAAGTGTTGTTTATTGCCACGTTGTTGGCGTGTGCTATTTCTAGATCAAGTGTTGTTATTGCCACGTTGTTGGCGTGTGCTATTTCTAGATCAAGTGTTGTTTATTGCCACGTTGTTGGCGTGTGCTATTTCTAGATCAAGTGTTCTTTATTGCCACGTTGTTGGCGTGTGCTATTTCTAGATCAAGTATTGTTTATTGCCACGTTGTTGGCGCGTGCTATTTCTAGATCAAGTGTTGCTTATTGCCACGTTGTTGGCGCGTGCTATTTCAAGATCAAGTGTTGCTTATTGCCACGTTGTTGGCGCGTGCTATTTCTAGATCAAGTGTTGCTTATTGCCACGTTGTTGGCGTGTGCTATTTCTAGATCAAGTGTTGCTTATTGCCACGTTGTTGGCGCGTGCTATTTCTAGATCAAGTGTTGCTTATTGCCACGTAGTTGGCGCGTGCTATTTCTAGATTAAGTGTTGTTTATTGCCACGTTGTTGACGTGTGCTATTTCTAGATCAAGTGTTGTTTATTGCCACGTTGTTGGCGTGTGCTATTTCTAGATCAAGTGTTGCTTATTGCCACGTTGTTGGCGTGTGCTATTTCTAGATCAAGTGTTGCTTATTGCCACGTTGTTGGCGTGTGCTATTTCTAGATCAAGTGTTGTTTATTGCCACGTTGTCGCGCGCGCTACTTCAAGATCAAGTGTTGTTTATTGCCACGTTGTTGGCGTGTGCTATTTCTAGATCAAGTGTTGCTTATTGCCACGTTGTTGGCGTGTGCTATTTCTAGATCAAGTTTTGCTTATTGCCACGTTGTTGGCGTGTGCTATTTCTAGATCAAGTGTTGCTTATTGCCACGTTGTTGGCGTGTGCTATTTCTAGATCAAGTGTTGCTTATTGCCACGTAGTTGGCGCGTGCTATTTCTAGATCAAGTGTTGTTTATTGCCACGTAGTTGGCGCGTGCTATTTCAAGATCAAGTGTTGTTTATTGCCACGTTGTTGGCGCGTGCTATTTCTAGATCAAGTGTTGCTTATTGCCACGTTGTTGGCGCGTGCTATTTCTAGATCAAGTGTTGTTTATTGCCACGTTGTTGGCGCGTGCTATTTCAAGATCAAGTGTTGTTTATTGCCACGTTGTTGGCGCGTGCTATTCTAGATCAAGTGTTGTTTATTGCCACGTAGTTGGCGCGTGCTATTTCAAGATCAAGTGTTGTTTATTGCCACGTAGTTGGCGCGTGCTATTTCAACATCAAGTGTTGTTTATTGCCACGTTGTTGGCGCGTGCTATTTCTAGATCAAGTATTGTTTATTGCCACGTTGTTGGCGCGTGCTATTTCTAGATCAAGTGTTCTTTATTGCCACGTTGTTGGCGTGTGCTATTTCTAGATCAAGTATTGTTTATTGCCACGTTGTTGGCGCGTGCTACTTCAAGATCAAGTGTTGCTTATTGCCACGTTGTTGGCGTGTGCTATTTCTAGATCAAGTATTGTTTATTGCCACGTTGTTGGCGCGTGCTACTTCAAGATCAAGTGTTGCTTATTGCCACGTTGTTGACGTGTGCTATTTCTAGATCAAGTGTTGTTTATTGCCACGTTGTTGGCGTGTGCTATTTCTAGATCAAGTGTTGTTTATTGCCACGTTGTTGGCGTGTGCTATTTCTAGATCAAGTGTTGCTTATTGCCACGTTGTTGGCGCGTGCTACTTCAAGATCAAGTGTTGCTTATTGCCACGTTGTTGGCACGTGTTACTTCAAGATCAAGTGTTGCTTATTGCCACGTTGTTGGCACGTGTTACTTCAAGATCAAGTGTTGCTTATTGCTACGTTGTTGGTGTGTGCTATTTCTAGATCAAGTGTTGCTTATTGCCACGTTGTTGGCGCGTGCTACTTCAAGATCAAGTGTTGCTTATTGCCACGTTGTTGGCACGTGTTACTTCAAGATCAAGTGTTGTTTATTGCCACGTGGTTGGCGCGTGCAACTTCTTGATCAAGTGTTGTTTATTGTCACGTGGTTGGCGCGTGCTATTTCTAGATCAAGTGTTGCTTATTGCCACGTAGTTGGCGCGTGCTATTTCAAGATCAAGTGTTGTTTATTGCCACGTTGTTGGCGCGTGCTATTTCTAGATCAAGTGTTGCTTATTGCCACGTAGTTGGCGCGTGCTTTTCTAGATTAAGTGTTGTTTATTGCCACGTTGTTGGCGCGTGCTATTTCTAGATCAAGTGTTGTTTATTGTCACGTTGTTGGCGCGTGCTATTTCTAGATCAAGTGTTGCTTATTGCCACGTTGTTGGCGCGTGCTATTTCTAGATCAAGTGTTGCTTATTGCCACGTTGTTGGCGCGTGCTATTTCTAGATTAAGTGTTGCTTATTGCCACGTTGTTGGCGCGTGCTATTTCTAGATCAAGTGTTGCTTATTGCCACGTTGTTGGCGCGTGCTATTTCTAGAACAAGTGTTGTTTATTGCCACGTTGTTGGCGCGTGCTATTTCTAGATCAAGTGTTGCTTATTGCCACGTTGTTGGCGCGTGCTATTTCTAGATCAAGTGTTGCTTATTGCCACGTTGTTGGCGCGTGCTATTTCTAGATCAAGTGTTGCTTATTGCCACGTTGTTGGCGCGTGCTATTTCTAGATCAAGTGTTGCTTATTGCCACGTTGTTGGCGCGTGCTATTTCTAGATCAAGTGTTGCTTATTGCCACGTAGTTGGCGCGTGCTATTTCTAGATTAAGTGTTGTTTATTGCCACGTTGTTGACGTGTGCTATTTCTAGATCAAGTGTTGTTTATTGCCACGTTGTTGGCGTGTGCTATTTCTAGATCAAGTGTTGCTTATTGCCACGTTGTTGGCGTGTGCTATTTCTAGATCAAGTGTTGCTTATTGCCACGTTGTTGGCGTGAGCTATTTCTAGATCAAGTGTTGTTTATTGCCACGTTGTCGCGCGCGCTACTTCAAGATCAAGTGTTGTTTATTGCCACGTTGTTGGCGTGTGCTATTTTTAGATCAAGTGTTGCTTATTGCCACGTTGTTGGCGTGTGCTATTTCTAGATCAAGTGTTGCTTATTGCTACGTTGTTGGCGTGTGCTATTTCTAGATCAAGTGTTGCTTATTGCCACGTTGTTGGCGCGTGCTACTTCAAGATCAAGTGTTGCTTATTGCCACGTTGTTGGCACGTGTTACTTCAAGATCAAGTGTTGTTTATTGCCACGTGATTGGCACGTGCTACTTCAAGATCAAGTGTTGCTTATTGCCACGTGGTTGGCACCTGTTACTTCAAGATCAAGTGTTGCTTATTGCCACGTTGTTGGCGCGTGCTACTTCAAGATCAAGTGTTGCTTATTGCCACGTTGTTGGCGCGTGCTACTTCAAGATCAAGTGTTGCTTATTGCCACGTTGTTGGCACGTGTTACTTCAAGATCAAGTGTTGTTTATTGCCACGTGGTTGGCACGTGCTACTTCTAGATCAAGTGTTGCTTATTGCCACGTGGTTGGCACGTGCTACTTCAAGATCAAGTGTTGTTTATTGCCATGGTTTTTTAATGGCTCATGGAAATAAATAGCGTAAGCACCAGCCTCAAAGACAACACTTTTGCAGAACCTAGTCGTGAATAGATGACAAATAGTGAAGACATTTAATGCAAGTCTATTGGAAGAGGCGACTGCAACTGGTGAGTTCATCGTACTCAAGTTATTGGAAGTTAAAACGGATCGTGCAGCATGACTGGAGATATGTACATTGCCAATCAGTGTGTCACAGGAATCGTCATTATGTATACTTTTTTCGTCTGTTTAAAAAGGAATGAGTATTATGGGATTGCCCAGATTGCAATCATGTCAGTTCTTTTTTTTTCTGTAATTAATATGTAATGTTTTGCTCATTACCATCATCATGTGCCTTGCCCACGGGCGTAGACGATCATGTTTTTTTCTTATTACAACGTTTTATATAATTTCCAATGTTGATGCTTTTTCATGTTAAACTTTTCAGGCCTCTAGTATTTTCTGCTTACATCTTGCCTATTGCGACATTACCAAGTTTTCCTCTTTTAAAGAAACAACCAAAGAAGGCAAATTGTTTTTATTTTTATACACTTCAAAGTTCTTTTTATGCACCGGCTTTATTCAAGACGTTAAAGTTGCTAATTTGATCTGGCTTTGTTATTCTCCCAAGTCTTCTGTAGAAACACATTTCATTTACATCTAATGATCTTCTTGGTTGTTCATCACGTTTCTGCCACTCAAGCTAGTTATATCACAAACATGTGTCAGTTTGTTATGTTAATCGCCCGTTGACATCGGAAAGCACCCCACAGGGAGCTTAAACACTAAAAAAACATGGCGAACATGGGAAAGGATTTAAGACGGCGGATTAATGAAGTAGCACATATCATGATGAACACTATGTACGAGCCCACTTCAGATTACTATCCCTACAGAAGAACTCTAACACTCCAATTTGTCCTACATGCTGGAAAGACACAGAAAATAGACAGAAATGTTACTTCTCTTTAATATCTATGTAACTCTATTGCATGTTTATGCCACACTTCCATAGTGTTTATGTTACTTTTGTGTAAAGTTGATGCTACTCATCCAGTGTTAGAAGTAAAATATGTATATAATAAGACATGCAGTAACAATACAGTCATAAACATCAATAATTTATTCTTTTCTTTTATTTCGTCATCTTCCTTGGTTATTACTTGTAAAATTAATTAAAGAAGCTTTATTGTATCTTGTTGAACAATAATAATGTCATACCTTTGTACTCTTTTATTACCGAGAACAGATGTGCCTCTCGTACTAAAAACTTTACTCGTTCCAGGAGGCAGTTCCAACTCTGAATAGTTTCAAGTTCCAATCAATCTTACATAGAAATAGTGGAACGTGAATTAATTTGGTGCCCAGCCGTAAACAATCACCCACTATTATAAATTTACACAGCAAGTACACATAATCAAAGGTGCAGAAAACACAATTAATGTTCTAAATAATAAACTAATACTGAAAACAACAAATAAAGTATGTAAATACTGTATGTTAAATGAAGATTGCATTACTTAAGTTATGTTACTCACATAACTTAGTGAGATGTGATGTCCTGTGTGGTTGATGGAGAGGACGATAAACATTATTGTTTGGAAGAAGAGTTTCCTTCCATAAACTCATGGATTAACTGCATTTCAGGTGTTCTCTCCGTCGCTCTCTTCTCCGCCACCTGGCATTACTGGTTGGGTGGTTTGGTTAACTTCCTCTCTTTTCTACAAATCTATCACACGTTTACCTCTTCCGTGCTACACGCTAAGTTCAGCTTTCATCTCAATCGTAGGCACTATAACCTTCATTTTAGTCTTGGTTACTGCATTTTGGCTGCTGTAGTTCATGAATAATTCTATTTTATCCATTGAATCCGGTGGTACAGATGATGATTCCAAATGACTTCCATCGAAAAGAAAGTGCGCAGTTATTTACACACTCCAGTTTCCTAAAACGAAAAACCATTCAAAACAATCAAAGCAACCGAAACGGTCACGTGACTACGCTAGTGCCTGCAAGGGCAACATGTGCAGTTATCGTGCATTTTCGAACATGGCATTAACAAGGTCGAAACCCTTGAAAACCAATTTGGCTGTAGAGGCGACATTTTCAAGCGACTTCATCCCCGCTTCCTTATTCCATTTAATAGAAAAAAAACACCAAAGACTATGAAAAAAAAAAAAAAAAAAAAAGCGGTAACTGCGCTCTCTAAAAACAACACAGGCGCCATTTTTAATCTAATAGACAATGGTTTTATGTATTCAAAGAGCAAGAATTACGCGTAAAAATCTCTCTCTCTCTCTCTCTCTCTCTGCGATCAGGACTCAATCAGAGTAGGATTCCAGACTCCCACATGAAGTCAGGTTAAGTGTGTTGATCGCCCCCACAGACAGAACATCACATTTAGAGTCTGCCAGATCCACTCTGACCGAACACCCGTTAATACGTTGCACTGTGTTCTGCGCCAGTAGCCCAGTGCATCCGATTTCAGCCAGCATTTTATTCAGGTTCGCTTTGCTTAGCCTTTGATTGTCCCAATCTTCCTGCAAGGCAGCAGACTGTCTTTACTGTAGGGGGATTCTGCCCTTAGATGGTCTGCCCTCCCAGGTTTACGAGCACAAATATCACTGAAAACACACGAACTTGGGGGGGGGGGGGTACAACAAAGTCATGGCATGTATTTACAGATGACATTTGTTTCCACTGAGCCTGCCCACTCATAACTTGAACGTTGAAGCATTGGTCGAACTCCGGATTAAAATTGTCTCGAATTTAGCGTTCGAACTTCGTTTTTGAAGTTAGGGTCGTTGGAAATAAAGGTAAAGCACGAGACTTGAAACGGCCTCTTAGTACGCGACCTTTCACCCATGTGTGCTCGGCCTCCTATCCAGAAGTCTCCGAACTAGTTTTTCAACTTCTGGATAGTGTTGCCTCAAGCATTGAAACTCACGATGTGAGCTTTATTATTCTTTATTTCATTATTCATTATTAGTTTCATTATTTCTCACCTTCCCAGGGTACTTCACTGGTACCCATTTCTGCCAGCGACTGGGTCGACCGCGAGGGTATTTTGAAGTACGACGGCGTTGGAAGTAGTAGGCTCCACTGTATTTGTATGAAGTTACAAGAAAAATCCTGACATCACATAGAATCTAGCACGTCGAAAGGGGGACTGTGTCAGACACGCTCTTCAAAGGGAAAAAAAAAATAGTACACATACACAAACATTCGCTTTCACTACACGACTGACTTGTCTTACGTCACGCTGTCTCAAGGCAACAAAACAGCAGATCAAATTATCAAGATCAAAAGTCATGAAAACAAGTGAAATTTTGTATGATGTTTTCACGATGTGTAATTAAATTATTATTGTTAAAGGTTGGGCGAGAACTATTTTATCGCGTTTTTTGAAGTTGTAGAAATTACCGCAATTATTTTGCTCCTCTGCTCCTTCACTCTAAATATCACTGTAAAGTTGGTGCTAGGGTGCTCACCTTATTATTCAAGAGATCCCTGTTCAAAACACATATGGTCTATCTAATGTGTGCTCTTCGATCTCTGTTCTCAAGATACGTCAGATGGAGTGCCTAGCCTGTGGCTAAGACAATAAAACAAATGTTATATATATTGTTAAAGATAGCAGGGAAAACAAACCATGGAAACTGAAACTGAACATGCTAATCCTTATTTCGTTGCTTGGGTTAGTTCTCAGGAAGGAACATTTCCACCATTTTGAAAGTAATGTTAATCAACCGGACTTCCGTTGTAAAGATGGTGGATCTAGGTCACGTTCTCTCGATCGCTGCAGAAAGTGCATTCGGGGTCTGATTAATTTCGGTTCTCCATTGCAC
>JAVIAB010000092.1:102802063-102959563 GCA_032433765.1 Megaustenia siamemsis
GCTGGCTGAACTTGCCGGCTTGCCTCTCCATGGGCGAAAGAGCAAAAAACACCGGCTGATAAGGTCCTCGCGCAGCGAAGGTGGGGCTTTACAATATTATAAGGACCCAGAGGCGCTCGTTGAAAGGCTACAGCTATTAGATGCCTCGAAGCGTGCAGGTAATACGGGCCTTGATAATGAGATTTCGGCTATTTTAGACGAGCTCCTTCGCAGTGGCGCGGTTCCTAAGGATTTGATTCTCGAATTGAACAGAAGCCTCCTATAACTGCATACCCCAAATGGAGTTTCAGTTACAGAAGATTGAAAGCCATCTTCGCCCTAAAGAGGGTAACTCTTTCGTATTTTCGTCAAACAGCACCGACTGGACAACCACCTTCTCTCCGCCCTTTTACCTCGAACCCAACAATAAGTACGAATTAGCTCTAGTCAATTTGGAGACATATAACGCTGTCCCCAACATTACAGAAAGTAATAATACTTTCGTCTACAGCCCAGACGCAGGGGTTACCTGGAAGACAATTTCATTACCAGAAGGAAGCTACGAACTCGCTCAAATCAACGATGAGATTCAATGCCAGCTGAAGGGCAGCGGTGATTGGAATTCTGAGACGCAGGCACATAACATAGTTGTAGGAGCAAACAGGGCGACATTACGTGCCAACATCGAGATTACGAACCCTAGCTACAGAGTTGACATGAGCAAATCTACCATTGCGTCGACTCTCGGATTCGAGCGTCGTGTGCTATCCACTACTGGATTCCACACAGGGGACAAACCAGTAGACATTTCAACACTTAGTAGCATACTTGTAAACTGCGATCTAGTCGGTGGTTCTTACCTGAATGGCACCAACCAACCCGTTCTGTACAGCTTCTACCCAGGCGTACAACCTGGATTTAAGATCATTGAGACTCCACACAATTTGGTCTATTTACCTGTAAGCCAGCGTGGCCATATCCAGAGAATACGCTTGGGGCTAACGGATCAGAATGGCTCTCAATTGAATCTCCGAGGGGAACGAATTACAGCTAGATTACATCTTCGGCAGATTTGAAGTAAAATTCTTACATTAAACATTTTGACTGTCATTATAGAAAATCTTCTAAGCTACCATGTTGATAATTTCGCGGAACGTGGCAGAGGGAAACCGGCGGATGAAAAGACAGCGCTATGTAATCGGAAAAGGCCTGTCGGACTGGATACAACGGGCCATTGGGGGTGTCGGTAAATTCGTTGTGGCAAACAAAGGCGCTATAGCAAATGTAGCGGACGTGGCCGGTAAAGTTGCTAAGGCCGGCGCTACAACCGCAGCCTCAATTAAGCAAATCGCTGACATAGTCCGCAGCAAAGCACGCTCGTCCACGCGAGCCGCTACAGGGCCGGAGAGAGTTATCTCTGAAAAAACCTTAGAGATTCTGCATGGGCTTGCGGCCCCCACGACTGAAGCGGCACGTCAAAATATCAACAGTCGGATAGCAGGCTCGGGTTTTAGGAAAATTCTTTATTAGAAAATAGAATTGTTTCTATATCTGAAGTAAATTTTCTATGGCGGCTACACAAGAAATTACCGATGAAATGTTGACTCTTGTAGAGCAGACGCTTGTTGACGAGAGCATCGAGTCGTACGTCTACAAGGAGTATCACCCACAAAACCCCGCCACAATAAACAACAATCAGGATATAGCAATCGAAGTAAACTTCCAAGACGTTTACACACACCCGTCTAAAAGTTTTCTCAATGTTGAAGGGAGGCTAGCATCCGGCACAGAAGTCGACTACACACCTACAACGCTTGTGTCACTCGTGAATAACGCTGTTATGTACATGTTCTCGCGGCTAAGGTACCGGCTCAATGATCAAGATATTGAGAATGTTCTCAACCCTGGCCAAGCCACAACAATTAAGGGCCTATTGACATATGGAGATGATTTTTCAAAGGCCGAGGGTCTTAACATGTGCTGGCAAAAAGATACCTCAGCGGCGGCTGAATCAGCTAATACTGGGTGGGAGGCCCGACGGCAGCTAGTAGTGGTCAAGCCGAATCCAAGCGGGACGTTTTCGTTCTGCGTCCCGTTAAGCCACCTGTACGGTTTTTGCGAGGACTACCGCAAGGTGGTTTATGGTTGTAAACATTCGTTGATATTATCTCGTGAATCAGATACCAAAGGTATATTTCGCGATGCTGCGGCGCCTAGAGGGAAAGTCACGCTAACTAAGCTTGCCTGGGTAATACCGCACGTCATGCCTTCTTTGGCTGCCAAGACAGAATTAGTAAAGCAGATAGGCGCTAAAATAAAGGTGCCGATATCTTTTCGAGCTCTTCAATGCGAAAGCTTTGCCGTGCCGGAAGCCAGTTCGTTTACCTGGACTCTCTCCATTACGTCGGGCACTGAAAAACCACGATGGCTTTTGGTGGCTTTCCAAACCAACCGCGATAGCCAGACCAGCAATCCGGCTTGCTTTGACCATGTAAATTTAACTGACATTCATGTGAGGTTAAATACCGATCAGTATCCTGACTCCGAGGAAAAAATGGACTTTGTACAGCGAAAGATTTCCAGGGCTTACAAGAGGTTATGTGACTTTAAGGCAGAATACTATGGTATTGAGGGAAGCGTGTCCTCAAACCAGATGACTCCGCTCGAATTTGTAGAATTATACCCAATCCACGTCATCGATGTCCGCAGACAGTCGGAGCGGTTGAAAACGGCTGTCCAAACCGTACAGGTCAGGGCGACTTTTGGAAACAACGTGCCAGCAGGAACCATGGCCTACGCAGTGCTCATTAGCGACCGGCTGCTGACGCTAGAGTCTGACGGCACGAAATTTAGCAAATTGTATTAAACAAAAATCTCCATCAATATACAGTATAGGAAAATGAAGTATACTCCTTTTGGGTTAACACTTACGCAGGGGCAGAAAGAATCATTGGCAAAAGCCGCCCATGATGGGGTAGGCGTTACTATTCGGCTGACGGTTGAGCAGCTTCATGGCGACGATACCCTGGGGCTCACTAAGCGCCAAATAGCTCACCTTGAGAAGAAACGCGCCGCCAGTGCTGGGGCCGAGCTCGTTATTTCCAAAACACAGCTAGCGGCTCAAAAAACGGGTGGGTTTCTCCCGTTTTTACCCTTAATATTAGGCGGGCTCGCTGCAGCGGGGTCGCTAGCAGGAGGTAGTGCGGCTATCGCGAAAGCAGTCGACGATAAAAAAGCGAGTGCTCGAGCCCAGGCTGAGGCCGAACGCCACAATCGTGAGGTTGAGAAACAGCTAGCTGGTGCGGGGTTGTTTCTGGCCCCATCGGCGAGCACGGGGCGCGGCATGTGCCCCAAATGCAAGGGGTCAGGGCTCTACTTGGCGCCCCAAAAAAAGTAGAACCCCTGAGCAATTTGATATTGAAAAGGTCGGCCGTACCATCCCCCACTTTCGTGGCGTGTTTTCACGAAACACCCTGCCTAACAAGATTTCTCAGAAAGAATGCGGCATAGTTAATCTCGACTCCAGCAGTGGTGGGGGCACCCACTGGGTGGCGTATTACAAAGATGGCCGTACGATTTGTTATTTCGATAGTTTTGGGTTGGATCCCCCCAAGGAACTCGTGGAATATCTGTCCTCCGGACGGGTAAAAGCTTCGCGCAGCGCCTCCGGACGGGTAAAAGCTTCGCGCAGCGAGGGTCTTCCTATACAGACACAGACGTTCCAACTGCAGAGACCCGAAGAGGTTATCTGCGGCCACCTATGTCTTCGAGTGTTGTGTGAACTCGCAGCTGGAAATGCTTTTAAAAATGTGATCTTACACATAGCTAAACAGAGAGTGTGATGCCTGTGGATAAGTTTTATATGGGACATAGCACCGGCTGTGGAGCGGCGGCGGCCTCGTGGGGCAGCCCAGTCGGCCTCGTACATAGGGCTGGCGATACAATGCTAGGTGACCTATCATTGGGGGGCTTTCAGCTGAAAGACGTAGGGAACCCTTTAGATTCTAGCGATGTGGCTACTAAAGAGTATGTGGATACTCGAGATGCTGATCAAAACGCAGCAACCGAAAAATACGTTGACGCCCTCGTACACAGGGCGGGCGATACAATGCTAGGTGAGCTATCATTGGGGGCTTTCCGTTGAAAGACGTAGGTAACCCTTTAGATTCTAGCGATGCGGCTACTAAAGAGTATGTGGATACTCGAGATGCCGATCAAAACGCAGCAACCAAAAAATACGTTGACGCCCTCGTTATATCCACAACGGATTTATTAGACGCTAGAGTTCTACAGCTGGATGGATCAAAAGCACCAACCCACGACATTAAGTGGGGTCATCACAAAATATCCGAGCTCGCCGACCCTGAAGCACCCCAAGACGCGGCTACTATGGCATATGTTGAGAACGCTATAGAAGATGCCTTGGGGCAACGTTTCGATATATATGAGATTCCCTTGCAATGGAAGTTAACTAGGACCTTATCGATCACCCCGATTGGGGACCCTCAGCTTACACAGGAGCCGCGTAACGAAGGTGACAGAAGGGTAATCCTTGACATAAGAGCGCATGGGGTCTATAAGATTCAGTTGGCAGGACTGCGCACTGGGAGCCGCGAGTCGATTGACATCTCGCTGCATTTAAGCCCTCCCCTTGCGTTAGTGTTACAACATACAATAACAGACTATACCTATTTTAACACCTCGGGAGTGTTCTGGATAGTACAGCCCTCGTCTCTACAACTAATGTTTTCAGCAGTGCACACATCCACCAGTGATAACATTAATATAAAGGCAACACTCCTCCTTGAAAAACTGCAGTAGTTCGGGGCAATTCAACAAATATATTAGTTTTTAATATTGAATATGCCAGTATTACTACTATGCCAGTAGACAAGTTCTTGCAAGGTTCAAGCAATGAGCACAGACCTAAGGTCTGGGCCACGAGGAATTGCTTCGCCAACCTCGGAGATGTTCGAGGATTCGATGATCCGGGGGGCGCGGGGGTGATTTATGGGATGGAGTTAGCCAAAGGAGGCCTTTATCGGCGGGCCGCCATAGAAAGTCATACAAGTGGGTTTGAACCCAATTGGGAGCTCAGGCTGGACCTAGCCATGCGCTATATAGATTTGCAAAGTCCGGCCGAGGGTGGTATTACAAAAGTGGTATGGCTAATGAACGCTGGCAGCATGTTTGTCGGCTATCGCCCGTCCGGCGCAGAGCCGACGACCCTCAATGGGCACGTTAATTCTTACTACCTGGGTCCGAAGGGCGTTAACATTGCTAAGTTACAGGCTCAAACAACGTTTCCAAGAGACCTAGAAATCTTAAGAAAACCCCCAAAGGGGTCTGTGATATATCTAGAAATTGAGACGGGCAGTATGCTCCCCAGCGCCCCGATCGAGATTTTGCCTGGGGTGTCAATCAAGTGGAAACGCCCCGAAATGACGGGTTTGGTTATAAAAATTGGGGAGGGGAAGGCAGACCTCTCAACGAATGTTAGCGATTTGGAAGCAAACACGGTGTTTGAAAAAATATCCCTTGAATTTATATTCAGTGGATTGTCGTTTTACTTTAAACGGCTACTTTTTAGCCTGTCCCCGGTAAGTGATCACGTTATTGAGCACCTAATTAAACAGATAAAAAGTTCTGCATAAAGCTTTATATACCTGTTCTGCCTGACTATGTATCCCACACTAGACGCGTCAGTTGATCGGCCTGTCGACCAGTCCTACCGCATTCAAGAGGTTGTCCGCCTGCGAAAATGTTTGGAGGACGAGAGAGATAAACGGACGTCCCTATACAAGAAATATCGGCGCGGTGCTAATAGTCTAGACGGTATTGATACGGCACTGTTTACAGTCACAGCTGGGATGGGCGTTGGCGGTATTGCGCTTCTTTCAACCGTTATCATGGCTCCTGTAGCTCTAGGACTAGAGATTGGGGCCCTAGCTTGTGGCACCTTTGGGGCAGTCAGTAAGGTGGTCTCTCGTCAGCTAAATCTCAAGGCTAAGAAACACGATGAGATTCGTGTTTTGGCTGAAAGTAAACTAAACAGCATCACCGGCATCGTATCCACTGCCCTAGAAGACGGGAGTATCTCCGATGTGGAATTTAAAATGGTTCTTACAGAATTTGATAACCCTGCAGATGAAAAAAGAAGTGCGCGCCCCTGGCGGAAAAAAATTGGACGAGGAAGAGTTGTCGGAGGAGAAAATAAAGCAAGAAATCCGAACCGAAATTGCCAAGCACATGGCCAGTTTCAAGTCTTCATAAATGTTTCTTCAGCTGGAGAGATATTTCCTGTGGCTACGCCTCTGACGAGCGTGTGATTCCTACAGCGTCTCCTCCCTACAGTTATTAATTATATTTCTCTTACACACACGGTTCTCTTTTTACTACCACAAAAAATAACAGCTGCACTTGACACGAGATAACGTGTGAGCTAACATTTCCGATGGTTAGAAAATTATGAGCTATCATTTGAACAGATATGAATACTGTATGTAACGCATCGTCGTATCGAACCACATACACCAATATGGATCCATCATGTGACATAGCAACTGAATTGCCGGACACAAAACATACGTCCGGGTGGCTATTCTATCTTAGCGAGCTAATGTCAGTACCAGGGATATGGAGGCTCGCCGGCAGGTGGCTCAGCTGGCGAACATACTTGCGTCGTGGTTATCTATGTTACGGCATGCCGCTGAGTATCAGAGGGCAGCTTCAAAAATACGACAATGATTTCAGGTTTGAGTATACCGCCAACCTTATAGTTCTAGCTATGAATGAGCTCGTGCGCCGCACAAAACGGGGTCTCTCGAATTACATATCCAACCCTATAGTCGTGATTCAATCGAGTTTGGGCTACCGCAGGGGAGGGGAGAAGCAGAGCTCATGAATCTAATTCTTAAAGACGCAGAGGCATGCGGCTATCACATAGAGCACGGGATAGACAAAATAACGATTCAGGAAAAAAAATAAGCGTGCGCCTCCTCCAAAAATATTATCAAGGAAGTCAAAAGTGCTATGTTTCGGGCGGCTTTTCCACAGATTAACTGAATTCCCCCGTTAAGTGAGCCACTTAACAGTCACATGCATATCCTCGGCTGCTCATTTTTTGTCAACTGTGATAACAATTTTCAGCTCGAAAAAATGCGACAAAACAGAACAACCGTGACACTCTTGTCACGGTTGTCACAAACGATTTTTCGCTCACGCTTTTCCTTTTAAACCCCTGTCACGTTACATAATTTTCTATTTTTACATGGATCATGTGATGGAGCGTATGATTGTCATGTGTTGATCATTTGCTTTCGCCGCGCGAGGCTAATTATCGCGCCTGCCGTCCGCAGGACTGCTACTGGCTAATCTTTATGAATTCTATACTCTGGTAAACGGTTCGAGGGTGCGCGACGTCTGAAAACTATAGAAGAGCCATCAGCTTGCTGTGGACCTCTATAATATGAAGTCTCAATCTAATCTTCATCCTCTGAATCGGTGTCCAGCCCCCTATCATATCTAGACATCCTCCTACAATATTTAGCTATCGCGCTCGGTTTAATACATGAATCTACAGAATAAAGCTTCCTCCACTCATTTGTATTTGTGCAAATCGCAAAATATTCTTCCACCACATCATCGAAGCGGAGTTTATGTTCACGTCTCAAAATCTCATATTGCAAAAGTCGTGGGAGCTCATCCAATGGTAACCCCCTTCCCAACAATCGAGTGCGCATGATTCTAAATATTGCCAAATCTTGAAGAGAGGCATCAAGAGACTCCATGGGAATCAATAGGCCTCTATAACATCGGCAAAGTCGATAGTTGGTTATGACCCCAACACCACAAAGAGTGCACGTCCGTGTTACAGCCCCTCTTCGCAACTGCTTAACAGTAGGCATGTTGTATGTCTATAGCCATTAGCCCTCATTTCTCTAATAGGAAATTTCGATCCGCGCTAGGCGTGTAAACTCCTTGTGAAAGGCTCTCGTGCGTGCCTTGCTTTCTCTGGTGTGTGCGTTATGGTACCCACATCTTACACAGAGACTAAGCTTGTTTGAGACGCCCACGCCGCAGCCAATACATGGTGTTGTTCCACCACCTTTCCGTATACTATCATTATGAATCCAGCAGTACGAACCCCTGCACGTCTTCCCACAGGTTGTAGTAGATCCCCACACTAGCCACGCACAATGATTTTTGCCTGGCGCCATATCATATATCTATATGGCTATCTATATGGCTATCTATATGGCTATCTATATATCTATCTATAGAGCTACACTCTCTAACTGTTTTTTCCTGAGTAGTATATCCGGTATGAAAATGATACTACCCCCCTGAGCTCACCATCCCTGAAGCAAATTAAAACCCCCCAGCCCCCCTCGAGTTTGGTAACCCAAAAAACTTAAGGGGTCCCGGTAGGGTTTCTGGACACCGTCCGATATCAAAACGATCAAAAAAAGGTAGATTTGAGGGACACCCTAAACTCGAGGGGGCTGGGGGTTTTAATTTGCTTCAGAGATGGTGAGCTCAGGGGGTGGTATCATTTTCATACCGGATATACTACTTGGCCAAAAATAATGACTGTATCTTCCTAATATTGGAAATTATAGCTCTTTTTTTTGGCTTTGGCCTCTTTCAGAACGTTTTCATTACTCTTCATAGCTGACCACGGTATTCTCAACATTCTTCTGTAAAACCACATTTCTACAGACTCCAGTGATTTTCTTGTTTGTTGTCCTATTGTCCATGATTCACATCTATATGTTAAGACTGACTCTACATAACATTTAAGAACTCTTTTTCTTGTTTCGATTGTCAAAAATCGGGATTGCATAGTATCTTCCTCATTTTTTGGAAAGCTGTTTTTGCCTGAGCCATTCTGCATCTCACCTCTTTTGTACATCTTCCGTCTGAGGTTAGCAAAGTTCCCAAATAGCAGTGTGTTAAAACACAACTTTGGTAAATTGGAGTCCAAATTCGGAGTGTTAATGTGGTGTTGGTCCCGCTCAATGTTTAAGTTTACCAAATGTTAAAGCTGTCTTTCCGATTCTGATATTTATCTCTTCATCAAGTGTGATGATGGTTGTCACCATAGAACCGAGTTAGGTGAACTTTCGCATAGATTCAAGGGGTGTATTATTTAATATTATGCTTGCTGGTGTGGCTACACCCTTTTGGAGCATTAAAGTCGTCTGGACACTTATTGACAAAGAGAATAAATCTAATGATATAAGTAGATTGTCGATCAATGACTGCAGGACAGACTTATCGAGAGCAACCAGTGCTGAGTCATGTGAGAATAGCTCATTGATTAGGGTCCCAAGTGTTTGATATGTTGCTATCAAATGTGCTAGATTAAATAAGGAGCCGTCAGGTTTGGTGTGGAATTAGATATCTTCACAGACGGCTACGAAAGTATTGCGTAGAAGGGCAGCGAAAAAGATTCAAAATGAAATAGGAGCAAGGACACATCCCTATTTAACTCCGCATTTCACCTCAAAGGGATGGGACGATCTGCCGTCGAAATGGATAGTGGCATACATCATTAGGTCGCATGCCCTTTGCAGAAAGTTGCATTCACCTCAGCCCGTCTGAAAGGGTCTCTGTCTTTAGCCAGATCTCCCACTTCTGTTGTCATGCTCATGGTTTTATTTGGCATACATATTGTCGTAAAATAGCTTGATAATCCTGAGTAATGCATGTGGGCAGCCTACATTTACCAGCACCTTGAATAGACCAAGTCTGCTCATGGTATCAAATATCTTTGTGAGATCAACAAAGGTAATAAATAGAGGTCTCTTCCGTTCCTTGCACTTCTGCAGTTGACAGAAAATAAAAATCATACCGGTGATTGATCGTCCAGCTGTGAAACCACACTGAGTTTCGTGAAGGATAGATTCTGCCAGTTGGTGTAGACACTTTAGAACAATATAAGATATCAGAAGTTAAACTATCTGACAATGTAAAATAATAGTAATAATAATTGGCAATAGCGACACGATCGCATTGTTGGCAGCGCAGTCAGTCAACCGGAAGTATAATTAAATAACAAAAACAGAATTGTATTTTGGTAGCTTCCCTTGATGTATTGGGGAAAAGTTGACGTCAAAACCAGAGAAATACAATAAAGCCTGTTCTGAGGAGAATGATTTATTTCTAAACTCAGTAGAATTTAATTGATATTCAACCTGCA
This sequence comes from Megaustenia siamemsis, assembly GCA_032433765.1. NCBI lineage: Eukaryota > Metazoa > Mollusca > Gastropoda > Stylommatophora > Ariophantidae > Megaustenia > Megaustenia siamemsis. The sequence continues at coordinate 102,812,247 of JAVIAB010000092.1, forward strand.
TAATCCAAGTAATGGATGAACCTATGGAATCGTCATTTGATCCGGGAATAGATGGTTTGCAAAACCATGATGAATCGGCAGTAACAGCTGGAAATGTTACTATTTCGATCCCAGCCCTGACTGCTCAACAACACTCGCATTGTCAACAGTCTGAGTCTGTGGTGTCAAGTGTTAGTGTATGTAGTGATAGTGACAGTTGTGTATCCTCAACCACCAACATGGCCATATCAGAGAGTAGTAAGGACAATTCTGGTAGCAAGCCCCACACCACATATTTCACTCCATTGCTCAGGCCCGGAAGCATGGGTACAGCAATTTAATTTAATTATTGAGTCTTGCTGTTGAGTACTATTTATAACTATAATTTATACATTTTAAATTATAGTATTATTATTATTATTATTTATAAACTAATGCAATGCTCACAGTAATAATATACTATACTGTAGAGGGTGTTTGTGATTGTTTTAATTATATTTGACAATTATGATGAGTTTTTTTAAACAAAATAAATCATCCTCAAACAACTTCAAAACATTTATAATTTATTATCATATATTATTTATAACCTCTAACTAGTTTCATTTAAGTTTCTTTCTCTCAGTCTTTCTTTGTGTTTCCTCTGTCATTTTCACACTCTTTTTCTTTCATCATCATCATCATTGAGTGCCCTCTCCGCAATGAAGGTTGGTTGGCTATCATGGATCACCATTCTACTCTACTCTTGCTTTGATGGTGCAGGCTGTCATAGATTGACTTGTCCATCTTTTGATGTTACTCGTCCATGTTAGTCTTGGTCTGCCTCTGACTCTTTTACCTTGTATTTTCTCTTCCAATATTACTTTTAGTAGACTGTTGTGTCTTTTAACATGCCCCAAAAATTTCATTTGTCTTGTCTTAATTGTATTTAGTAATTCACTTTTTATTTCAGTTGTTTTAAAACTTCATCGTTTGTTATCTTTTCTTTCCATCCAATTCTACCTATTCTTCTATAAATCCACATTTCAAAAGCTTCAATTTTCTGTTCTGTTTTCTGGTCTAATGTCCATGTTTCTGCACCATACAGGAATATTGAGATGTAACATTTTGCCATTCTTAGTTTCAGCCCTGCTGATATTTGTTTTGTTGTTAGTATATTTTTCATGGCATTAAAATTACTTTTTGCCATACCTATTCTCTTTTTTATTTCAATTTTACATTTTCCATCATTGGTTATAGTATGTCCCAGGTAGTTGTAGCTCTGGACTGTCTCCATATGTATTCCCTCAACTGTGATATTTAATTGTAGGTCTTGAGAATTTTCTTTGTTTTTGATCATAGTTTTAGTCTTTTTGATATTCATTTCTAGTCCATATTTTTTGCTTGTTATGTTTATCACTTTAAGCAATTGTTGTAGGTTTTTAGGATTTTCTGCTAGTAGAACAGTATCATCAGCATATCTTAGGTTATTGATTATATTTCCATTAATGTTTAGGCCTGGCATCTCTGAGATGTTTTTAAAGATTTGCTCAGTGTATAGATTGAACAAGCTTGGTGATAGGATTTTCTTTCATTCCAAGCAAAATCTTCCTTTTCCTCTCAGTATACTTCATTCTCACTGTGACTTTCCAGGCATGTAAGAGGCGACAAAGGAGTTTGATCGATGGCTTGACAAGCTGTCATTGTAAAAAGCATTGTTATGGAAACAGAACCATAGATTTTAGAAGCAGTGATCTCTGCAATATGTGCCATTTAGGCACACAAGGTTTCTGTTTTTGAGATTGCCCTATGTGCCGTCTTTGACTCGAAAGGACAATAGATAGATAGATACTTCATTCTTACGTTTTAACATTGTCCATATACAAATTTTGCTTTCCTGTTACACTGTGTTGCTATTGATTACCATCAAAAGAAAATAAAGGCCACAACACTTAAAGCAGACCCACATGCTTAGCCCTTCTCAACAGATGACACAAAGTGTGCACAAAGATAGTTGCTGTTACATGCACCCTCGATTTGTTTCCTCAGTAACTGAGTAACCCCTGTCCTACTTGTACCTAGATTGATTGCCAGTTCTCAGAGTCTTATAGCTCTACCCTCACCATTAACTGTGTAACTTTCCAAAATGATCATAGAAGTCAACTATCTTTCTAATCAAGCTCTAAAGTTATGTTATGAAAGCATGACTATCATTCCTCTACCTACTGTTGATTTCTTAGTGCCTAACTAAGACAGTAGATCCACACATTGTTTAAAGTTTGGAAGTCTCCTAACTCCCTTTCTAATTATGGATGAAGTCATCTGCTCTGGGCCTTACAAGTAATGGGATGAGAGAATGAGTCAATTACAAGCAGTGAAGAGTTGTGGAAATGCCTAATCCTCCATTATTATGCTAGAGGTAGGTGAAATTTAAGGTCATCTTTATTCTGCAGTGATTTTACATTTCATCCTACCAGAGAATCCCCATCTTGATTTTAGTCCTCTTATATTAGAAGTATCTCATCAACATAAATGTTAACCAGCTTGTTAATGTTAATATTTGTATTCCCATAGCAACTTTCTTTGCATGAACTTATAATGGTAATGATTACTGGTTGGTCATATTAACTTTAGATTACAATATCAAAGTAAAAATTACTGTTTCGGAATACATAAAAAAACAAATTTGACAGTTTGCCGTGGGCAACACGCCCCTCCCCTCCCTATACCTTCCTAATTATTACTAAAGGTGACCTCTGAGTTTTTATTTTTGTTTGTTTGATGTTGGATTTTTAAAAATCAATCACATAGTAAAAATGACTATAGTATCATAAAGGCACCCAGTTTTTATTTCAAATACAGCCAATTAAAAATTTTTTCCTTTTTTATTTCTCATGTGTGAAATCTTCTCTGCCGTCGGCATGACATCAAAGAAACCTTTGTAACATGGGAGAGTCAATGAACAACGCCAAGAGAGCACCAAACATATGTGCTGATCTGACTGTTTATGGCTGTTGTATAAATAAACAGTGAAAAATGGGGAGGGGGAGGGAATCAGGAAATGATTACCACATCGGATTCCCTTGTCAAATTTGGGTAAACACACTACTGTGTACCAAAAGTTCTATGAAAATTGGATTTGGAAAGATTTTCCAAAATCAAAATGTTACATTTAAGTGGTAGTAATTTTTGCTACAGTATAGTAAACAAGTTAGTCACAGATTGATAATGTAATTAAGGGTTAATTCATGTATGCAACCAACCTTCATCCTTGAACATGGTCTCAAATGAAGACACCAGTGATTCTCTCAGCCTGTGCAGTACATAAAAATGCCCATCTTAAATTTTCATTCTCTTGAGGATCTTGCATCATAATTTCACCTTCTTCAGCTTTTCAAGTTAAACAAAGGTTTTGAGCAGACAGTTTTCAACCTCTTTTGGTGCCATTTTTGTAAGTTTGCTCCATGTCTTTCTAACCTTTTTCATTTCCACCTGTCTTATAATGTGAACTACTCAGCCTGTCTTATAATGTGAACTACTCAACCTGTCTTAGAATTACTCAACCTGTCTTAGAACTACTCAACCTGTCTTATAATGTGAACTACTCAACCTGTTTTATAACATGAACTATTGAACATGATACTTTCAATAAAGACTGCACAATTTTCATTTAGTTATTAGGTCTGTCACATAATGTATTTATTGTTCTTTATAAATGTAATTATTCGTTCACCCATTAATGTTGAGAATAGAGAGGTCATTTTTCATTAGTTGTTCAGTGAGCAAAATAGCAAGCAAAGTTTCAAGTAGAAGGCTGAGTGATTAATGAGCTTGCTACTGATCAAAAGGGTTCATGTTTAGTTCCACAAAGTGGCAATGTTTTTATTTGGATTGACAATGCTTTGGGATGCATCCAGCCTCTAAAAATGGGTACCATACATTTTTCTGGTAAGCAAAGGCTAGCTGGTGTAGTACAAATGATCATCATCATCATCATGTGCCGTACTGGTTGGCATTGGCGATCATGTCCTTCCACAATCTTCTATACACAGTGCATCGAATGAGTTCTGTTGTTGACTGTTTTCTATGCCATGACACCAAGATATCCAGTATTTTCTCTCTTTGTCATCCACGATCTTTCTTTCCTTTTATTTTGCCAGTTGTAACCAAGTATTCCAACTTTCCTCTTCTCATGATGTGCCCAAAAATGTTGATTGCTTCTTTCTGATGTTTTTTAAGAGCTCCCTTTTTGTGGTGGCCTCTTTGAGAACTTTCTCATTGGTCTTTTTTGCTGTCAGGGAACTTTCAACATTCTTCTGAGAAATCCCATCTCTGTGGCCTCTAATCGTCTTTTCATTTTTTTGTCTATTGTCCATGATTCGCTTCCATAAGTCAGAATTGGTTCTATATAGCATCGATGAACTCTCTTTCTCATCTCTATTGACATAGATTTGTTGCATAAGATATTTTTCATTTTCTGAAATGCTATTTTGGCCTGAGCTATTCTGCTTTTTATTTCTGTGTTGCATCTTCCATCTGATGTTATCACTGTGCCCATATATTTCAAACGTTGCACTTGTTTCAGATTTGTCTTGTTTATTTTTATGCTGCATGATGGTGATGATTGTTTCTTCGATATAACCATTACTTCTGTTTTCTTACTATTCAGATTGAGACCTTTCTTGTTGCTTTCTTTTACTATTTTATCTATCATTTCTTGTAGCTCATTCTCTGTCTCTGCTATTAAGACTGTGTCATCCGCATATCGTAAATTATTTATGTTGTGACCGTTGACTTCAATTCCTTTTTTGTCTACTATTGATCTCATAATATGTTCGCTGTAAAGTGAAAACAAATCTGGCGACAGAACACAGCCTTGTCTGACTCCTTGTTTTATAAATTGAAATTGTCCTGTTTGGTTGTTAATTCGTACAGCTGCTGTTTGTTGCCAGTACATGTTTTTTATGATTCGCAGATCCTTGCCATCAATGTTTAATTTCTCCAGCATATTTATTATTTCCACGTGCTTTACTTTGTCAAATGCTTTCGTGTAGTCTATAAAGCACATATATAGATCTTTCTTTACCTCTATAGATCTTTCTATCAATGTTCTTAAGATGCATATTACATTATTTGTGCCCTTTCCTTCCACAAATCCACATTGTTCCTCACTTATTTCTGGTATTATCTTGTTCCTTACACGTCTCATGATGATTCTTAATAATATTTTAGTCATATGGCTCATGAGACTAATAGTGCGATGGTCTTCACAATCAGTGGCGCCTGACTTCTTCAGTATGGCTACAAAGATAGATTTTAGTAGATCTTCAGGTATGTGTCCAGTGTTATATATGTCATTGAGTAGTTTTGTTATGACTTGTACTCCCAGCTCTCCTAATGCATTTATCTCTTCGATTGTTATATTGTCGGGACCTGGAGCTTTGCCTCTTTTCATGTGTTGAATTGCGTCCTCCACTTCACTCTGCATTATTGGTGGTCCTGTGTCTTCATTTGAATTGTTTAATTCTGGTCTTTGATCATCATAGTGTTGACTGATATATTCTGTCCATCTTTCCATTGTCTTCTCCTGTCCCATTATTATATTTCCTTCCTTTGATTTCACACATCCTGAAACTTTGACTTCTTTTCTTCCTGTTAATTCATTTAACTGATTGTGTTTAAATTTTGAGTCTTTCTTTTGTTGTATTTCCATTTTTTCACATTTCTGTTTTAACCATCCTTCCTTTGCTTCTCTGCATTTGTTTTGGATCTCTTTGTGCAATATTTTGTATGTCCGTTCTTGTTTCTTATGTTTTCTTTTTTCGTCCATTAGTTGTAATATTTCTTGTGTCATCCATTTCTTTTTGTTGATTCGTTTAGTCACTGGTATTACTTCTTTTGATGTTTGTTGAATCGATTGTTTGAGCATTTCCCACTGTTCCTGGATGTCCTGTATTTTCTCAATAGCATTATATCTATTTTGTACTATCGTGCTGTACTTATCACTCATCTGTTTATCTACTCTTAGCATATCTAGTTCTAATTTTATATTTCTTGGTGATTTCTATGCCTTCCGCAGTTTTATTCTTATCTTTCCAACTACTGGTACATGGTCACTATTACAATCTGCTCCTGGCCTTGTTTTAACAGATGTTAGCCCATTCCTGAATCTTCTCTGTACCAGTATAAAATCAATTTGATTATGTACTTTTTTGTCTGGGCTTTGCCATGCCCATAGTCGCCTAGGGTTTTGTTTGAACAAGGTGTTACCTATAATCATTTCATGTGTCTTTGCCCAATCTATCAATCTATCCGCTCTGTCATTCGTCTCTCCAAGGCCATGCCCCCCGGTCACATTTTGTACTTTAGCTGTTCTTACCTTTGCATTGAAATCCCCTGATATAAAAGTTATTTCTTGGGATTTACATTGTTCCATGGCCGCCTCTAGCTCTTCATAAAAAGTGTCAATGTCTTCTTCTTCGCTATTACTTGTTGGTGCATAAACTTGAATTATGTTGATTTCCATTGGTCTACCTCTCAATTTTACTAGCAGAATTCTGTCTGATACTGGCCAAAATCCTTTCACTGTTTTGCTTCTTTCTCTATTTAACATGATGCCTACTCCTCTTTCGTGTGTGGTTCCCCCAGAGTAAATTACATTTCCACTGTCGCGTTGTAATAATCCTGCTCCTTTCCATCTCATTTCACATAGACCCAAGATGTTCAATATCATTACAAATGATATCATCCAAAAATGCACAATTGGTCATTGAAAAATATGTACACTAACACCATTTTCCCCATAAACTGAAAGGTATGAAGGTCATCTTCATGTTTGTCAGTTTGAGACTATAAACACTTACTATGAATGAGTTCAAAGTGAGGAAATAGTTCACGTTTCTCTAGCATTTGACCTGTAGATTACTTGTTCAATGCTTTTTGGCCACATTTATTCACCTGACATTATTATTTGTCTTCTTTAGTTATGATGACCTTGACAGAAGAAGATTATGAGATGCATTATTGGCCCAAGCTCAAAACAGCAATAGATCAGCTTTTGAACATGAAGCTTGGTGCATACATATCCATTTCTTATGAGCAGATGTACAGGTTTGTTCCATGCATATTCCAATTTTATCTCTTTTACTTTTGCATTTTTTTCATTTTCTCTTGTTGCCCTTTTGCCTTTTTTTTTTTTAAAGGAAGAAAATATGTTCTGACTCTCCTAACAACCTCAGCCATTGCATACTTGTTAAATAGAAGAATTTGAAATGATAATACCAAAACAGCAAAGTCCTTGTGCTATCAACTTATATACTTGTTTAGTTTAGCTTAGTCGACAGGTCATCCTCATTACACACTTTGGATAAGACCATATGTGCTCAGATCACCTCTGAAGTACATCCCTCAATATGCAGCGAGTATTAAAACCAATGTTGTGTGGTTGACAAGCCTTCTTTGGCTTTCTGTGTAGCACTCCTGTCTGGCATCTCCCACCTTGACATGATATTCGTGTAGTCTGTTCTTGGTTACAGATTCAGTCATTTTTTTAAAAGTCTGTTTTTATTCCATCTTCTCTGAGAGAATTCAAAATGTCAGCTTAGTTCATTGTCTGTCAACACTCAACTTCAGTAACATTGGCAAGCCTGTTAGCATGCTCATTACCTTTTACACTTTAGCACATGAAAATGAAGCAGACTTTTGTCAGACTAAATCCTCCTCCACCCAACCCCCAAAATTGTAACCTGTTGTTGAGTCCAGCCAGTTGCGATCTTCCTGAGCAAACTCTTTGAGTCACTAAAGAAACACACATGTATAAGTCAGTGTCTCAAATCATGCCAATGTTTTAGTGCAACCATAACTTCCATAGTTGAACTAGATGTAGTCAATGCTAAAAGCACTATTATCTTCCTTCACAGTTCTACCTCCAACATAAGCCATGAAAACTCACAAGACCAGTACATGATGAATAATAGATTTATCTGTGTAATTGATTGGGTCACTCTCAGAATAATTCTCGAAAATCAAGCCCTGTGCTTCTGCTTAAATGAAGGGGTTTTGTTGTCAGCTTTCTCTGTCAAGTGTGATGACTATCATCATCATCAAGTACCAAGCCTGCTGGCGTAGGTGATTATGTTTCACCACAACTTTTGATCACGACAGTTATTTATTATTTCTGTTGTTGACCTTCTGCCAAGCCATTCTCTTAAGCTGTCTGGTATCTTTTCACTTTGATTCCCTCTATCTCTTTGTCGCTCAATTTTCCCAGTTGTTACAATATATTCCAGCTGTTCTCTTCTCATTACATGGCCAAAAAAATGATTTGTTTCTTCCTAATATTGGAAATTAGCTCTTTTTTTTGGCTTTTGTTTGTGCACCTAAAGATGATGCGCATTGTCTCAGTTTCATCCTTTCCAGTCAATCTATTTGCATTTTATGAGAGTCAGGATCACCAGAGATCAACATTGGTGCATGTCCTAAGCCAACTTTTCAAACTATCCTATGTGCAGCTATTTTCCTTCAACTCTCTGTCAAACTTTCTATGTTTTGTCTCTTATGGTCTTCCTCTTGTTCTTTTGTCACCTGAAGTCTAGTGAAGAGATGCTCTTGGTATAGCTGTCTGAGACTAACTCCAATGAGCTGCTTTTTAATTTGATGTGTGAGTGTTTTATATTGCTTTTTTACAAAAATCTTGTCATTATGTAGCAGGTTTGACTAATATTAGTTTATTTTTTTATTAGTTTTTTTTAATCAGTTTTTATGTAATTAACATTTTATCAGTTGGTTATATTTTGTAAATTGTATTTAACATATTTTATTTTTATATTATTAAAGGGCAGCTTATATTTTTAATAAATGAAGATAAAATTATATTAAATGCTTACAAAAAGTTAACACTTTGAAACAAAATGAAAGCAATTACTATTAACATCGGCAATTAAGATCCCATGCAATTTTAAGATTTTGACTCCTTTGGAATAAATTTTATTAATGAGAGTTAGAAATGTTCATTTGTAATATTACAGTTGTGTTTACAAATGTGTATGCAAGCAATTCTCAGAGAGACTCTACAACGATTTGTTAAACCACCTTTCTTGCCATATGGATTATCTGAATTCAGAGCTCAAAATCCATGTAAGTTTGTTTTGAGTACAATACACTGATTTCTGAAATTTATGTGCTTTAATGGTTTATTTAGGGAGCCGCGATAGCTCAGTGGTTAGTGAACTGGACTACAAAGGACAAGGGGTAAGGTTCGATCCCAACCAACTGCCTCCTGGGTTCACCCAGCCTTAAATGGGTACCGGATTTTTTTCTGGGAAAGTAAAGCGGCACGGGCGTAATACCGACCACATTATCCCAAAAATCATGTGCAGAAGGTCTGTAAAATTTATGGTCACTAACACCATATTCCCTAAACTCCGCCACTTGGCATGATGGGGGTACTTTACTGTTTTTTTTTTTTAGTGGCTTATTTCATCATTATACACTGCAATTTTGGGGGAGTGAGTGGTCTGGGGGTAAGATGTTGGCTTCTGGGCAAAAAGATCCTAGGTTAGAACAATGCTATAGGTGCTGGGTATTTTCATATCAATGTATATATTATCATATTTGTTGGGTGTACCTGTGGTTAGTGACATCTGAGGTCTAGCCCTCTTGGAAAACTGTAAGAAAAGGAGGTCCTATCTATGTTTTGTACATGTAAAAGAAGCCTTGGAAGTTAAATGCAAAAAAAAGTAGGCCTAAAGTGGCTGGCTGTGCAGGTAGAAATGTTAAGCAATTAAAAATCATCTCATGCCGAAGAAGGATGTGTTATGCCAAAATGGCCAGATACAGCTGTTTGCTGCAAACTAACAACACAATGTCCACAACTATTAAACAGGTGAATGCTAAAAAAAAAGAGGATACAATTCATAATGAAAATGAAAAAATCTGGCATTGTCCATAGTTTTTATATTAAAAACATCATTTGTTTAAATGTGAAAATCAAGCAATATCATATTAAGGTTATTGACCAACATTACATTATTTAACTTTGTTAATTTTTTATTTTAATATTTGTAATAATTTTTTTGGTCATTTGTTTTATTCCATTGCACAGCTTAAGTGGGTTTTGCTTTAGTCTTGTCAGTGTTTCACTTTTCAGAGTTAATTTTATGTGGTGGTGTTTTAAAGAATTTGGAAACTGAGTATCACACAATATGGCCTGCTAACTATCACAGTATCAACTGTCTTATATATTGTTTTGGAGCCAGGAAGTTGATTTTGTATCCAGCTACTTGTATTCTTAATAGTTTCATTTTTTCTTAATAGTTTCATTTTCCAGTATCAGAATTGCTAGTTTACAAAACAATTTGGAGTTTTTAAAGTTGTTGCGAGTGTTTAGAAAATAAATTTATTTATAATTTTCTAGACTGAGGCATATTTTGGAGAAGTCTGTTTTAATAGAAATTAGATTTGTTCCAGGGTCAGTAGAAAAATTGCCATCACCAAGCAAAGCACAAAGATTTACCAGTGATGTGAATGAACTCACTTATTGGTTTTCTGTGTCTTTTTACCTACATATTGTGGGCATGTTGGAATTGCTGTAATTACTCTTTACCAAAATCTTTTCTTTGTTAGTATGTTATCAATACTGATGTATACTTCTAGCCAAGCACCATAAAAAACTCTTGACAGTTGATGATTATAAAGAATAGGGTACATGTTTCTGCCCAGACCAGAAAAGCCCCAAGGAATTGTTCCGTCACCAAAGTAAAAGTATTAACCGACTTTCTGATATTGCTTGGGAAGGTATGGCACTGATATGAAGTTTTTACACTATGAGATCATTCTTTATGATCATGCAATAGGTCATAATGGTAAAAAACACTACAAGAGCAAAAATGATGGTTTCATATACAGAATAGTGTTAATGTAATATACTATTAAAATCATACTGCCCTAAATTATCTAGCATAAATTAACTATGTTTACATTTGTTTCTCTTTTTTTTTAGGAGGACAAAACCATTCCCTATATTGAAACATTTTCTTTCCTTATGCATCAGTATCTTCAAGCCCTTTCAGGGATTGTTCCAATTTTTAATTACATGGTAGGTATGTTGTCAAGTAGCATTTACAATGACAGTGTTTTTTTTTTTGCAGATTAGACATAATTTTAATTTAGCTGTACAATTTTTAAAAATAAGAATATTTAACTCCTTTAACCCAAATCACATAGCCAATAAAACCAAATTCTCTGGACTTAATGATTTCCTAAAGTTATTCCCAGGGAGACACTGAGAAGAACATTGATGAGAGAGGCAAGAGCAGCAGGAATCGGCTCCCTCAATGAGATAGAACTGCTTGCACAGAACAGAGACAGATGGCGAGATTTGATAAAATATCTTTAAAAGAAAACTGCTAGAACAAAAATTCATATAGGAGAAGGTGTATCTTGGTCTACGCCCTATGGGCCGGTTACGGCTCGAAAGGTCAATAGATAGATAGATAGAAAGTTATTCTCTAAATAACTGCACAGGGTATGTATTTGAATAAATAGATTGTATAACTCTAGACTGGTGTCTATAATAATCATGCAACTTGCTTAAAAATGGTTGTGATTATACAGCTTGACTTATAGAATAAGTTGAAGAGTAACAAATATTTGAATGTTGACTTAATTTTCCAAGAAAATGTATTTTTTCCCTACCTGAAAGGTGTCAGTCAAGGAAACTTGACATGAATAACTGACTTGTTTATTAGGGAAAAAAATATTGACCTCTTCACCATCAATTATCATAATTTAGCAGTGAGTGGTCAATGTGTAAAATTCCCACACTCTTAACATGCCTGAATGTGGACAATAAATCCTAGATTAAAACTCAACTAGCAATTAAATCAACTTCCAAGTTAAACATTAGAAACCAGCAAATATTGAAACTGGGTATTGATAAATAGAAATAAAAGTCCAGAATCTCACACGTCGTGGTGACTGCTTTGACCTAGTGGCCTATATTTCTCTGGTCCTTTTTGAGAATTCCTCGACATACACCTTCAGATGTATATGGTAGATGTGTCGTAGGATAGGTTTTTTTTTGTGTGTGTGTGTGTGTTAAAGATGTTGAACTAAATATGATATGTGTTGAGAAAAAATAAGAGTTGTGCATAGTTAAAAAAAATACCTTCAGGGTAATGGGGAATAGGGGGCTAATGTCCATATTTTTCAGTGACCAAGTGCACAGTAAAAAAAAAAATGGATGATGTGGTTGGTATCATGCTAGGCCATCCTACTTTCCCAGAAAAATCTGGTACACAAATGAAGCTGGGTGAGTCTAGAAACCATCAAACAGGGTTGAAACCAACCTATAGATCTTAGTATTTTAATTCACAAACTACAGAGTTAATGCTGCTCTCATTCACAGTAAACACATACAGAATTACACATAGAAGCTTAAGAATAGTGTAATCAAACAATGCGGAATCAACTGAACCATTATCAAGCAGACAACATTTAACAAGTGTTTCAAGTGTTTATCACACATGACTATTGTTGGCAGAATGTAAGGCAAAGGTAGTCCCATAGCATTTGTCTTTGGATAATGAAATGTTAGTGACTTTATTTTGTCAAGCCTCCGCTTCATGAGGTGGGGTGACCAGATTCCTTCTTCATTGCCTTTCTTTCCCAGAGAATATCTCTTGGCAGAGTATTGGTTATTGGTTATGGAAGGCCTCGGTATCACTGCAAACGAATTAAAATCCATAATTGCTCAACCGCCCGTGCCAGTGGAATCATCCGAATTACTAACTCATCTCCCAAACAAAGAAAGGTAACTGTAGTCCCCATCGTAGCAGTCTCAGCACACGCCAAAAGACATAAGGCGAAACCACGCAGAAAGTGAACACAGTCAACTGTTCCCTGTCATACGATATCATCATTCATCGTAAACAATCGGGATATCGAAACATGATCAAAATGGATGAGACACACAGCTCACAGTGTGCACAGAGCGCTTAACTCAGTAGCTCCTGCAACAAGCCGGACTTGGAATATGAGGAAACTGCAACAAGGAACACTTTTCAGACATAGCCTTCAATGGTTCCTGCCTATCCACCATATACCATGGAAGTTCACGTCTCCCGAAAATGATGATCGTCATATTGAGAAAAAAAAATGTATAGCGCTTGATGATGTTTGGCAGAGTATACAATATGTTAATCACAGATCACATAATCCATTAACCAACAGGATCCATTTCCTTATGATCAGATACTACTGTCATTGGTCAGGATATTAAAATAATTTATCTTGTACTTTGATAACTAGCCAATTTTAAGGGATGTTTTTAAAAAAAATTGTTTGCTGTTACAGAATCGATTTTATGTGGAAAACAAGTTGAAAAAAGATTTGAATGAAGAACTTCGAAAGCTGTTTCGCTTAAAGGTGGTTGATGTTCATGTAAATTCATTGATAAGTAAGCAATTTTCAAATTTTCTCTAATATCTTACATATTTTGTAATACCTATATCTATTGCCCTTTTGAGCTGAAAACGGCACATAGGCCAGAAATTCTAGACGCTTGTGTTCAAAGGTCTTTCAACTGTCAGACCTTGCACAGGACTTGAATTGTGTCTCACCACACGGCTCTGTTCTGGGTGAGTTGCACAATCTCGGCGAGGGAGCAGATGATGCTTGCTGTTGTTGCCTCTTGCTTTAATGTTCTTTTTAGTGTTTCTCTAGGGCAGCCTCTTTTTCTTTACTCTCTGTTTCCCATTTGAAGGCTTGCTTTGAGATTCTTTTGTTATCCCTTCTCATCACATGGCGAACATGTGACCACCTTCTCTTTATTATAGTTTATATTTTTTTATATTTTGTAATTTCTCTTATTTCTGGACCAGCCTTGAACTCATTCCATGGTATACAAAGTGTTTTCCTCAAGCATTTGTTTTCAAATGCTTCCAGTTTATTTTCTATTTAGTTTTCCAGCTCTTGCATGCATAAGTAGGAGTGGAAAATACATTTGATTTGAAAATCTTGAGCTTAATATGCCTATATGCATTTATATTTATCTGTGTGAACCTTTATGATATATTTAATTAACCATAGTAGAAAGTAAAGACACAAACAAGAAAATTAACAAAATTATTCCCAATAACATATGCCTATACAAAAAGCTTCTACAAAAGGTAAAAAAGAGAATTTAAGATGGTATGGGCATGTCTCAAGATCTAATGGTCTAGCCAAGATCATTCTACAGGGAACTGTTAAAGATAAAATACTAAGAGGTTGGCATTAGGGAAATTGGATTGATGACAACATTCCTGAGGGCATTCAGAATGTCCACTGCTCTTCTGCACTCCACATCAACCAAACTGGTAAGCCTATCAACATGCTCTTTACTTCTTACACCATAAAGTAAATAGTAAGCATCTAATCTTTGAAACAATGTCAGATTTCTCATTTTTTTTTTTTTTTTTTGAGTTGAGAATTGCTTCTTAACAGGATACCAAAACAACATGAGAAATACTAAAGCCAAGACACAGGAAACTTACACAGAGGTGAATAAAGAAAGGAGAAGATGCATTAAAAGGGATAAGTTGAAATATATAGATGAACTGGCTAAAGAGGAGAGGAAGCAGCAAATAAAGGGAATATGAAAAAACTGTACAACAGCACAAAGAAATTAAGCGGAACGTACAAACAGTTCAATACCTTTATTAAAGATAAGCAAGGAAATCTGCTTAGTAATATAAGGGAATAAATGATAGAAGGTGCACTTTGAAAAACCCTTGAACAGATCCGGCCCACATAACCCTTCAGATATACTACTAGAAGAAGAGGAGTTACACATTAACTGTGGAAAGCTAAGCAAGGAAGAAATAATGAAAGCCATCAGGCTATTAAAAAATGGTAAAGCCACAGGACCAGATGAAATTCCTTCAGACACCATCAAAGAAGAAATATACACCTCTACCAAGATCTTACATAATCTAATATATAAAATATGGGAGAAGGAGGAAATCCCTAAAGATTGGAAATAAGGTTATATGATCAAACTACCAAAGGAAGGAAGTTTACAGGAGTGCACAAATTATAGGGGAATTATGCTACTATTAGTACCAGGAAAAATACTAAGCAAAATCATTCTGGAGAGACTAAAAGAGGCCATAGAGAAACATTTGAAGGATGAACAAGCAGGTTATAGGAAAAACAGATCTTGTGTGCTGATCAAATAACTACCTTACATATAATACTTGAACAAAGTTTAGAACTACAGTCCCCACTTTATATCGGATTCATAGATTACGAAAAGGCATTTGATGGTTTAGACAGAGGAATGTTTTGGAAGTTACTGAGTCATGATGATATCCCCATAAAGTTTATTAACCTGATAAGAACAATGTATGAAGGAATGTAATGTAGTGTTGTGCACAAAGGGCAGCTTACAGAAGCATTTGAAATAAGTAGAGGAGTAAGGCAGGAATGCCTTCTGTTTCCATTTCTCTTTCTACTGGCCATAGTTTGGATTATGGAAATAACTCAGAACAACAGAAATGGAATCCAGTGGTCACTGACCAAGTAACTTAATGACTTAGACTTTACTGATGACATAGCTCACATAATCACATAATCATCAACAGATTCAAGATAAAATGAGCATACTTGATGAGATATCACAACATAATTTTATTTTTTAATATTTTAAAATAAATAGAGATAAGACCAAAATAATGAAAATTAATCCAGTTGGCATTAACCAAATAACAATAGGAGAAATACCTCTACTAGATGTACAATCTTACATACATCTGCATATATAATACAGGCACAGTAATAATTGCAAAGAGGGAGAAACAGAAAATGATACCAAAATAAGGATATCAAAAGCAAAAGGAGTATTCATTGCACTGGGAAACATGGAAATCCAAAGAAATTAGATTAAATACAAAAATAAAAATGTTCAACTCCAATGTTGTCAGTCCTATTATATGGCTGTGAAACATGGAGAACAACAAAAATGACAATCATGAAGATACAGACCTTTGTTAATGATGGTTGCGCAGAATAAAAGGATGGAAATGGCAGGACAAAATCACTAACATAGAATTATGGAAAGTACCAGTCAAATACCAGTGGATAAAGAGATACAGTGAAGACAATGGCGCTGGATAGGACACTCATTGCAGAAGGCAACTGAGAGTATTACACAACAGACACTTTTTTTGGAATCCCCAAGGAAAAAGACAAAGAGGAAGACCAAAATATTCTTGAAGAAAACAGATGGAATCAGAGATAAAAAAAAAGATGATGGAGAAGACTTGGGATGATCTTAAAAGAGTGTCAAGAAACAGAATGGCTTGGAAAATGTTTGTTGAAGAACTATGCTCAATAGGGAACTGAAATGTATAAGATAAAGAAGAACAGGATACTGATTGCTTAGTTGTAAACACCTTACTGAGGACTGATGAATTTATTTTAGTAATAGGTAACTAAAGTTCAAGTTCAGTTGAAAAAAAGGTTGTTCACGGTCAAAAGAGCACACATGAAAGTCTAACTTTAAACTCTTAAAACTGTGGCTCATCTTATGTTACAGTTTAACCAGAAATTATAAAATGAATGCTAAGAAGAAAAGACTCCACTTCATGCTCTCAGACAAGTTAATTAAGCTGACATGTTATAATTTTTGCACATAATTGTATGTGTTCTTGAACCAGAATTGCTGGATGAAGCTAGTTCTATACCATTTGCAATTTCTCCACCAACAATGGCAAGCATAATGAAGAATCTTTATGCATTAAATGAAGGTATTTATCAATATCCATCTTAAATGTTTCATTTACCAATTTACTATTTGTAGAATTTAATTTACAAGTTTACGATTTTATATTATGTTTCATTTACCAAATTATTATTCAAATGTAACTTAAGTCATCCAATCCACATGTGCCATAACATATTGTAGGGAACTGTAGTTATATACCCTATTGCATTGACAGTTGTTAGCCATTGCAGGATATCTGTAGTAATGTCCATTCATCTGACTCTTCAATTTGCTTAAACTCTGAAACATATCATTGACTGTTGTAGGCCCATAATGTGTAAAATAAACATAGAGTGGTATTAAGCAGCTAAACTAATGTAGAAACAAAAGCCTTCACCACATACACAATACAAAATATTAATACAAAATATGAAAGGCAAGTACTGATTTCAAATCACAAAATAAAAATACTTATCCCCATTAGGCCCATAATCCTAGTTGGTTAGACTTCATCATCCCATCACACTCAAACTTTAAGTTCAAAAGCAGATCTGTGTCCTGAACAACCTCAGTTCAATACAGAAATTGTAAGTTCTTCATTATTGCTGTTTCATTCTGAAAACATGTTACTCAATCTAACTAGTCAGGTCTCTTGTGCATGTTTTTTCTCACAGTTATCAATTAAAGCATAGAAAAATATGATCACTAACACCATATTCTCCATACACTTTAATGAATGGAGTTACCCCCCCCCCTTTTTTTTTTAAAATAAAATCATTGAAATCGCCTTTTTAGCCATTGAAATCTCCCACACCAGTTAGTTCAACTTTCTCATTAGCCTCATAGAATGCTTATCTTGCCTTCCCTGTTGTAGCTGTTATTTTAGGAGCATAGACCTGAATTTCTGTTATTTTTCTCTATATTTTTCCTCTCGTTATTAGCTTCCAAGATATATATTCTTTTTCAGTGGCTTATATTCTTTGTGGGGACAAAGGTGCCTGTTGCCGTCAGATCTGAAAGTGGTCAATGACTCATAGCCGAATGCTTATGCCAGGATAAATTATCCAGAATTTTCAAGACCCTACACTTTCTCCTTTGTGCTCTCAGAAACAAACTAGCCTCATCAAGTGAGTAGGGATCAGGAAGGAAAGCAACACTGTACTCAAAAATGCCTACCTGGAGCAGATGTTTTTGGGCTGATTTTTAAAATTATGTTATTATGTTAACAGTATATCCATTGTCAGGTTGCTAAGTCAGCCACAGTGGTAAGAGCTTTGTTAGCCTGCTCTTTGCAGAGTGAACCTGGTCTTCATGGCTGCCACATCAACCAGTTGGATGACCCATACTATGCCAGAGGCAGTAATCCCTTTAGTTTGCTATTTTCAACTTCTGTGGAACAGTCATGGAATGAGACTTTGGAGACTGTTTCAAGTGTAAATACTTGAAACAACAGTCTCTTTATTCAGTGGTGAGACTGTTTCAAGTGTAAATACTTGAAACAACAGTCTCTTTATTCAGTGGTGAAGATATGCATACATTAGTATATTATCTATTTCATTCTGAAGATTAAATAAATATATAATCTATGCAAAATATACTCTGAATTTAATCACCCATTCATAATGAATGCAGTGTTTTAATTCTTGCATTTTCTTCTTGTCTTGAGATCTAATAGCTTCTTATGCCTTTCTTCTATATCAACTTGCACATATTTGCTGGAGTAATGTTACAGCTAACATGCAATGTTTATTTACTATTATTATTATAATAGGGTAACTTGTTAGTTTTCTACTGAGTCAGTTTGAAGTCTCCATGATTCCAAGTATATTAGTGTTTACAAATTTATTTTTAGCATTAAACATAGGTGTTACAGAGAGCTTTGCTGTGTTCATCATGCGTCTCATATTGGTTCATCCACAGAATATTCCAAATTGAACCCACCACTCTTCTCACGTTACCTTCCAAGCATTCTTCCTCCTACTGACCCTGCATTGTTGGAGCAATATGCCCAGGAGGCTCATTTTTTACAGAAACACTTTGCCAATACAAATGACTTTCAGAGGTAATAATTGTCAATGACCACAGTAAATATTTTAAATATAATAATAGAAGTATTTTTTCTTTTTTTTTTTCTTTGCATTCACCTCAGACAAAATTTCTAAAGACTAGGAACTGAATTTTGTATGTTAATCCGTTTTTCTCTGACAGCCGTGTATGCACTCACAGCACAGGCAGTAATTCCGTCTTCGGAGGTACTCATATTTTTTCTTTGATGAGTAATTAATGCTTTGGGAGCAGGGGTGGTTGTAGCAGAGAAAAATCACAAATAAAAATCCCAACTGGTGCAGCCGAGATTTGAACTCATAACCTCTTTGTCTTGAGGCTGGCATCTTGCCACTCCCATTGTAAATATGGTTACCAAATGGTAACAATGAAAATCAGGACATTTTATTGGAAAAGGATTTTTCATCAAGAAAAGCAGGATATGACAGTGTGGCACTTATTTTTATACTTGATATAATAAGATGAAAGCTGGCCAGATCCAGGGTGTGCCAAGCAAACCAAGCAGGGTATGCACCTTTTGTCTTCTGAATTTGATATCAGCACTGCCTTGCAATTTTCTGTGCTTTTTAAAAAAAATGTTGTTCTTCATGTGCTAATCTGCAGCCATATTTTCCAGTTTCTTTCACTGATAGAGAATTCACTCAAGGAAGCTCTGCAAACATCCTTATATCTCAGCATATAGATTGATATTGGCAACCATAAGGTCTGCCAAAAATTTTGTCTCTGAAATCTCTTCCATAGCATTTATGTGTTGAAAGAGTTAAACTTTGTACAATGTTAGAGAATTATTTAGATACTTTAGATATCTGAATAGGACCATACTGTTATTTGACATTTTATTTATTTCTGTCTATTTTATCTGTAAGCAGTTAATGTGCAAAAGATACAACTGATTGTAACACTTGTACCACATATTAATGAAACGGGTGCATGCATGTGATTTGACACCACCCCGTAACTTGTGAACATATTTTACAAACCTGACCATAGTATAGTAGCAAAAAAGGATAATACGTCAGCATCCACTTTTGTACAAAACTTCTTTATGGATAAGCATATAATATATATATATATATATATATATATATATATATATATATATATATATATATATATATTCCTCATAAATAGTCACAGATAGTTGCTGAAGATAAGGAATGGGGTTATTAAATCCAGTACGTATTTTGATCATAGGGAGCAGTGATAGCTCAGTGGTTAGTGAACTGGGCTACTAAGAACAAAAGGTTATATTCGATCCTGATCGACAGCTTCCAGGTTCACCCAACCATAATGGGTACCGGGTTTTTTTCTGGGAAAGTAAAGCAGCACGGGCGTAATACCGAGACCACATTACCCCAAAAATCATGTGCCGAAGGTCTGTTAAATTTATGGTCACTAACACCATATTCCCTATACGCCACTTGGCGTGATGGGGGTACTTTACTTTTACTTTATATATATATAAAACACAATTGAATAAATGTTTTAGTTGCACTTGATTGAAGAATATTATTATTAATATTTCAGTAATGATACAACTAGAAAGCGTGTGTTTGAGGATGACATTTCAGTGAGCTAACATTTAAGGATCAAACATGTAAGTTTTTTACCTTTTATTATAAAAATAAAATAAAATACACGTTGTATAAGTCTTTAAAACAATTATGCTTATAAGGGAATTTAATTACTTAGAAATCAGAGAACGATAGCAATTTTTTTATTAAGCGTTTAGAGTTTTAAAAAAGTAGCAAATAAAAAAAAAATCTACTTTCTGGCTGGCAAAACGTACCTCATTTATATAGGAGAGTCTTAAAGCTGCTCAGTGTCTAGCAGGAGGTATAAAGAGTATGCATTCTGGTGGTAATGCAACATATGTATGTGCCATCAAGTGCCCCATTACACTCATGCCATGCATTCCAATTCCCTGCAACCTCAAGTTGTAGAATTGTTAACAGTTTGATTATTAATTAATCATAATTCATTCCTTTTTTACTGAAGTCACAACATTTAATTTAGCGAATCATAGGAGGAGGAGGTATGTTTACAGCACTCAGAAAAAATGACAAATAAACAACAGAAAAAAAACAAAGAATAATATATAGTCCGAAGCAGGATTGAACCCGCACTCCATGGCACAGCGCCTTGCCATGAAAAGCCAAACTAGGGAACACTGCCAACTCAGCTAACTATAGTTAGCTATATAGTTATCTTTGTTAACCAGCATTAACTATAGTTAGCTATATAGTTATCTTTATTAACC
Organism: Megaustenia siamemsis; assembly: GCA_032433765.1. NCBI lineage: Eukaryota > Metazoa > Mollusca > Gastropoda > Stylommatophora > Ariophantidae > Megaustenia > Megaustenia siamemsis. Next base: position 102,833,273 of record JAVIAB010000092.1, read on the forward strand.
GGCATTAACTATAGTTAGCTATATAGTTATCTTTGTTAACCAGCATTAACTATAGTTAGCTATATAGTTATCTTTGTTAACCAGCATTAACTATAGTTAGCTATATAGTTATCATGTTAGTCTTGGTATGCCTGTTTTACCTTGTATTTTCCCCTCCAAGATTACTTTTAGTGGGCTGCTGTGTCTTTTAACGTGATCCAAAAATCTTATTTCTCTTGTTTGAATTATGTTTAGTAGTTCTCATTTCATTTTTAGTTGTTTTAAGACTTTATCCATGTTTTCTTTTCTTTCCATCCTATTCTTCTATAAATCCACATTTGAACAGCTTCAATTTTCTGTTCTGTTTTCATGTCTAATGTCCATGTTTCTGCACCATACAGGAATATTGAGAAGATGTAACATTTTGCTATTCTTAGTTTTAGCCCTGATGTTATTTGTTTTGATGTTAGTATATGTTTTCTATTCTATTGACCTTTCGAGCCGTAACCGGCCCATAGGGCGTAGACCAAGATACACCTTCTCCTATATGAATTTTTGTTCTAGCAGTTTTCTTTTAAAGATATTTTATCAAATCTCGCCATCTGTCTCTGTTCTGTGCAAGCAGTTCTATCTCATTGAGGGAGCCGATTCCTGCTGCTCTTGCCTCTCTCATCAATGTTCTTCTCAGTGTCTCCCTGGGTCTTCCTCTTTTTCTTTTACCTGTTGTTTCCCATATGAGGGCTTGCTTTGCTATTCGATTATTATCTCTTCTCATCACATGTCCAACGTATGACCATCGTCTTTTCTTTATTACTGAAGATATTAGTGGTTGATTGGCGATTTCTCTAATTTCCTCGTTTGTTTTGAATTCGTTCCATTCTATACCAAGTATTTTCCTTAGACATTTATTTTCGAATGCGTTCAACTTTGTTTCTATATCTCTTGTTGTTTTCCAGCTTTCACACGCATACGTAAGGGTTGATAGTACATTTGATTTGAATAGCCTAAGTTTTGTGTTTGTGCTAATGAGTTTTGATTTCCACAACTTTTCAAGGCTTCTGAAAGACATTATATGTATATGTTTTACACCAGAGTAAAAGGACAACATTATATGTATATGTTTTACACCAGAGTAAAAGGACAACAGATAAAGAAAACACACATGAACTACATGAAAATATTCTCAGGAGTCGACAACACAGAAAGAGCAACACATGGAGTAGGTTTTATCATCGACCCAGAACACGCAAAGAACATTCTAGAAATAGAATACCATTCAGAAAGAATTATCACAATTAAACTACTAGAAGACGATCGAAAAACAAATTACATTTAAATCTATGCACCATGCAACAACAATGAAAGAGACAGTGAAGAATTCTACGACACATTGAATGAAATCATTAACAAGATTGACGGAAGCGACGACATGTTAGTGATGGGAGATTTTAATGGGAGGCTTGGGAAACGCAACAGTGAGAACAGTGATGTCATACCTTTGGCGATAAAACAGCTGAAATAAACGAAAATGGAAGCAGACAGCTGGAACTATGCAATCACAATGATTTATTTATGACCAACACATTCATCAAACACAGAGAGTCGTAAGTATACACCTGGTACAAATGGAATGACACAACATGCAGAAACCAGATAGATTTTATACTAACAAGACAACAGAACAAGAAAAGAGTAACCGACAGTAGAGCAATCCCAAATATTACAGATGACACAGATCACAAGATGGTTATGATCACACTAAGACAGTCAAAAATAAAGAGAATATACGAAAACAAACAAAAGATGCGAAAAGAACAGACAATAAAAATAAAACAATTAAAAGATCAAGAAACAAGGAAAACCCTAGAAGAAAAACTAACAGAGGACTTAAAGAAACTCCCTAACGAAGTATGCACAGTAGAAGAAGAGTGGAAACAATTTAAGGAAATAGTAACCAACATCTCTAAAACAGTTTGTGGAATGAAGCTAAGAACAAGAGAAGGGAAAAAGAGTACCCCGTGGTGGAACGAAACAATCAGAGAAGCAATTAAAGAAAAGAAGAAACTGTTTAAAAATTGGAGGGAGAACAAGAACCAAGAAAAATATGCCTTTGTTCGAAAAAAAGTTAAAATTTTGATTAAAGAAGCAAAGCAAAAGAATTGGACTGAATTCGGACAAAACATGAGCAGGGACTTCAAGACAACCACAAGAGATTTCTACAAAACAGTAAAAGCCACAAGAGCGAGAAAAGAAAACCATGATCGTACTGAGCTGATAAATGACAAAGACGGACAGCCAATATCAAATAACCAATGTATGCAACAGAGATGGAAAGAATATTTTGAAGACCTGTTAAACATACCAACTACCAATAAGACAACAAAAACCACGCCAGAACTCACATATACTGAACCCAACGTCATGAAAGAGGAAATCAAAGAAGTAATCAAATATGCACCAAGAAATAAAGCACCGGGGATATATAACAGACCAATAGAAATAATAGCAGCAGCAGGAGAAACAGGAGTGCAATGAACAAACAGAATATTTAATGCAGCATGGCACCAACAACAAGCCCCAGAAGACTGGCAACAGGCAATCATCATACCAATATGGAAAAATAAAGGTAGCAAAAGAGACTGCAATCAATATAGAGGTATATCTCTTCTCAGCCATTTAGGAAAGCTATACGCCAAAATCTTGGAAAAAAAAGCTGAGACCAATAATAGAACTACAGTTAAGCGATTCTCAAATGGGGTTCCGAAAAAACAGAGGATGTACTGACGCACTATTCACATTAAAACAGCTTGCAGAAAAAAACAACATAACACAATCAAAACTTATACATCCTTCATTGACCAGGAAAAAGCATTCGACAGAGTAAACATAGAACAACTGTGGGAGATACTAACAACATACGGCGTAAGCCAACATCTAACCAACCTAATTAAAAGTCTCTACATTAACAGCAGCTGCAGGGTCACAACAGCAACAGACTACACAGACCACTTTGAAGTTAGATCAGGTGTACGACAGGGATGCGTACTATTCCCCCTACTGTTTATTACATACATGGACCATATATGCAAGCTAGCCAACCCATCTGGGACAGAGGAGATCAACGAGCTTTTATTTGCAGACGATCAGGCACTAATACATGAAACAACAGAAGACTTACAAGAACACTTAAACAAACTCAACATCTCAGGCACAAAATACAACATGAAAATCAACATCAACAAAACAGAAGTCATGAATGTCGCCAAAAATAAACAGAACATCAGCATAACTATAGATAGTAGACAACTACAACAAGTAGAGGAATTTAAATACCTAGGAAGTCTAATGACAAACGATAATTTTCAAACAGCAGAGATAGAATCAAGATGCAACAAAGCTTGTCAAATCATCGGACAGTTATCACCACTATTGTCCAACAAGGAAATAACTCTTGAGGCAAAACGAGCACTAAACAATACAATCTTCATCCCAACGTTGTGCTACCAATGCCAGACCTGGACCCTAGATACAAGAACAATAAGAAAAATAACCTCTACAGAGATGAAATGTGTTAGACGAATGACAGTTAGACAAATGACAGGAAACAGTCTGAGAGATAAGATCAGAAATGAAGAACTGAGAAAAAAGCTAGGAATAGCCCCCGCCATAGTATATATAAAGGAAACAACAGATAAAATGGTTTGGCCACGTGACAAGGCAGAAAGAACAAAACACAACACAACGAGCCTTCAACAAATGTTGTGAGAACACCAGACCCAAGGGTCGACCACGAAAAAGATGGGCCGATGGAATATTAGAAGTACTAGGAAACATAACAGTAGCAGAGGCGAACAGAAGAGCAAAAGACCGAAAATTATATCTCCCCTTGATGCTGAAAGGCAGATGAGGAAGGAAAGAAGAAAAGATATTCTTTATGCCATTAAAGTTACTTTTTGCCATTCCTATTCTTTTGTTTATTTCAGTTTTACATTTTCTATCACTGGTTATATGGTATGTCCAAGGTAGTTGTAGCTCTTAACTGTCTCAGGTCTATTCCTTCAACTTTGATATCCACTTGTAGGTTTTGAGTATTATCTTTGTTTATGATCATAGTTTTAGTCTTTTTGATATTAATATCTAATCTATATTTGTTGCTTGTCATGTTTATTAATTTCAGTAATTGTTGTAGATCTTTAGGATTTTCTATCATGGATAGGCCACCTTTACTTCCAATAAATATAAAAAAATAACTAGTTTGACAGATTAAGTAGTTTGACAACTGAAGAATATTCACTAAAATCATATGTTGTCATTTAATAATTAAATGTAAGTAACAATATGGCAAAAATCATTATACAAGAAGGTGGAAAAAGCAGAGAACTGGAATGAAAAATATAAAAGGAACTTTTTAACAAGTCATGGATAGTCAATAAGAAACATCATCATCATCATATGCCATACTGGTTGACATAGGTAGTCATGTCCTTTCACAATCTTCTATCTACAGTGCATCGTATCAATTCTGTTGTTGACCGTTTTCTATGCCATGACACCAAGCTATCCAGTATTTTCTCTCTTTGTTGTCTGCGATCTCTCTTTCATTTTATTTTGCCAGTTGTAACCAAGTATTCCAACTTTCCTCTTCTCATGATGTGCCCGAAAAATGTTGATTGTTTCTTTCTTATGTTCTTTAGGAGCTCCTTTTTTTTTTGTTGGCCTCTGAAAATTTCCTCATTGATCTTTTTAGCTGTCCAGGAAACTTTCAACATTCTTCTGAGAAATCCCATCTCTGTGGCCTCTAATTGCCTTTTCATTTGTTTGTCTACTGTCCTTGATTTGTTTCCATAGGTCAGAATTGGTTCTATATAGCACAGATGAACTGTCTTTCTCACTTCTATTGACATAGATTTGTTGCATAAGATATATTTCATTATTTGAAATGCTATTTTGGCCTGAGCTATTCTGCTTTTTATTTCTGTGGTGAGAAACAAGAGAACTAAAAAACAATAATTATATCCATAATTTATTTTTTTCCCCCAAATACACTTGCCATGAGACTAGTGAGAGTAGATCTAATAAAAATTATGACTGTTATACAATTATTTACCATTTTCATAGAAAGAAAGAGGGCATTGAGTGTTTGAGAAATAAAAGTGACACTATAAAGGAGAAATAAAAATTCTTTATTGACTTGATAAGACAGTATCCTAGTAGTCAATTTATGAAGTGATGATTGCTTTAAATACATTTTTCGCTATAGGTTGATTGCATGATTTATCACTTGATGACAGTAGCTCACAGAAAGATTAGGCTGTTTTTTATTGATCCTATGGTGTGTGGGTACATGCCACACATGTGGTATCCTCTAGTGGGTAGTCTGTGTATTTTCTGTTTAACCCAGAAATAGTGTTGGAAACAAGGACTGCTACATCATCGTGAGGCATTAGGAACAGTGATGATTCTGTTTCAAGAAAAATAAGACAAGGTTCTCTGTGATCATCCTGTGATGAATTTCTCAGTTGTTCTAACATGTAACCACCACAGCAGAACTTAAAAATACCTGCAGATACTACTACATGGCATTGGGCCGAAGGGCATCAGCTCAAAGGTCGCTGGATCCATAACAACAACAACAACATGTAACCATATGTTTGATGCAATAGAATCATCATATCTGAAGCATCTGTGCCTCTGCTATTTGTATCAGTGAGTTTTTTTTTTTTTTTTTTTTAATTTGCCAGCTTTGACCTCAGGTGAAGTCCCTGGAGACTAGAAACTGAATTTTGCATGTTAATCCATTATTCCCTGGCAGCTGTGTGCACAGGGGTTCCTCGCCGCACAGGCAGATAACTCTGTCTTCGGAGATACTCATATTTTTTCAGTCGATGAGTATTTGACGTTTCAAGCCGGACCTCGCTGCTGAGATCAGGGGTGGTTGCTGCAGAGAGAAATCATAAATTAAAATCCCAACTGGTGCAGCAGGGATTTGAATCCACAACCTCTCTGTCTTGAGGCTGGCATTTCCGTGAGTAAGAAAATAGTGGAGCTTGCCACTCCATTTCCAGTTCTCCACAGTATAGTTCTAGCTCCTTTCCAAACATACAGTGTGTCCACATTAATTAATAGAACACAGTTGTGTACGGATTACTGATATGATCTTAACACATAGAAACCTCATTTTATAATAAAACCTAACTCTTCTTGTGGCTTATTATTCCATTTTTGGTGTATGCTGAGTTGCTTTCAATAGGACTGAAGAGTAAAGGCTACTGTACAGTCAGCACAAGATTTTTGGATCAGAGTTATTATTTGAACCTCGAGGTAGCAAAAACTTCTGAGTCTATAATGGTTATGAGCTTGCATTATTTTATTTGTGAGAGCGGCAGGTCTTTATTCAGCCACCCTCTCCTTTTATAGTAAAAACATTCACTGAATTAGACTTGTATGGTATCAAATCTGATAGGTCATGGGGTGTCCCACAGAACTGGTTACATGGGATAGTAAAAATTGTGTTGTGTTTGTGAATGACTAAAAATATATATTTAAAAAAAAAATATATTGTTTGTGATTTATTTATCCATCCAGGCATTTCTGTGATAGCCACAGTGCACATTCAAGATGTGGATCAGTGTTGGAAGCTGATAACAGTAAAATTATCAATTCAAATTATCCACATTTGTTTTTAACTGGGAAGTGAGAGTTATTAAACACATCCAAAAAATTGAGAGTTATATCTCTCCACAGTGTATTTACTTCCTTAGTGGTAATTTTAGCCACTAATCCACTTCCTAGTTTTGCAAATCAAATATGGCAGTCTGCATTATTGAGTGTGGCCAGATCAAGTGTTCAGAATATGCAGGCTAATTGAAAAGTTTGGATTGTTTCATTAAAAATTGTTTGAATTTATAACTCTCAAATATCTAGCTTTGAAAGAATATTCTTTCATTTGTAATAGTTTCTAGATATGTACTAACATTCTTTATAAATTTTTTAAAAGTATTCCTTGATCATGCTTTGAGCATATGAATGGAAAGGTAATTTTTTTGTTGAAACAAATACACTGTTAATGTATCCAAGAATTCTTAGTTGGTTCACAACTGCTTGAGATGTAGAAGTCAAATAGAATTAGCTATGTACAATAACTGAAGCGGTTGTATTTTGATCTAAATAAATTATGTTTGAGAATACTCTTGCAGTTATATCAATATTTCATGAATTAGCTATGCTTCAGTATTTTCATTGCTCCAAAATTTGTGTCTGATAGATCAGTGACAGTGTTGTAAACATACCTTTTTGCTGATCTATCACCTCGGAAGTCTCCCTCTATAATAATATTCACTTATTATTATTTGTCTCCTTTTGTGTCTGATAAAGTGTTGTTAATTAAAGGAGAGTGCATAACTGTTGTGTTGGTGAAAAAGTATCAATGTGTTATTTCACAATATTTGATCTATTGATATTAGTTTTTGTATAAACTTTCTCCTGATAACAGCAGTCTTTAGATTAGGCAATCTAGTCTTAAAATTAACACCTTAGTTTTATATGTGGCATTTGGTTCAAGCTGAATCTAGAAGCGTTGAGTTTTGTTTGAAATAATACACCTTTAATAAACTAGAATATGGCTTCCAATTCTTTTCTTCATGGCCTCACATATAACATATAAGCATTTTGTACAATATATTTAGAATTATATTCAGCTGAGCCTAATTAAATGATAGTGCTATATTCCTAAAAAGTTATATGTAGGGTGGGTTGACATAAGATAAGTTGTTCTTTGGTATTCACCTGATAGCTATTTCTCTTTATTGTCAACCCTTAGAAGGATGTTAAATGGGCATGGATATGTTTTTGATCAAGGATATGTTGATGCTTACAGCAAGCTGTTATATTTGGTTCCTTTCTTAAAGCCAAACCATCCAACTTGAAGTTCATATTTATTAAAATATTTCTTGAAGTAAAAAAAAAATTAATTAAAACTGTTATTACGAATTAATAGATTTATCTAAACAAGTGGATTGATGGAATAGTTAGAAGCACAACGAAACATAACAGCAGCAGAGGCCAACAAAAGAGCAAAAGACCGCAAATTATATTTCCTCTCAATGCTGAAAGGCAAATGAGGAAGAAAAGAAGGAAATACAAGTGTTAAGAAGTAAAATTTTATAACATAACCATTAAAAATAACCCCAACACATTTATATTTCAAATAAATTTCTGACTGAGAATTGGTAGTTTGAAAAAAAAAGCTTCAATTATTATCATTTCTACAGAATTTCATATTAATGTTGTGTAGTATGGCACTAAAACTATACATTTGTACTGTCAGTCACTATCAGTATTACTACAGGACTACATTGTCTAAATGTGTTTGAATATGTCTTTATCTGTAACAGTGTGATATTGTTTTTTTTTTCTTCATTGTCCAATTGGTCTTTCTGTTTCTCAATCAAATAATGTATACATTTTTGCAGTTATTGGATAAAGATTTATTCTGCCACAGTGATATCACCAGGTTAAATATTGTAGCATCTTGTGTTAGTTTTGTTATTTCAATTGTTATCATAGCCATCTAGTCAGTCAAAATCTTGTCACAAATAGGCCACATTTTGTATAACAACGCTTCATGCAAGTGACATTCACTTATTTCCAAGAAAAGAATTATAAGATTTTATAATGATGTATGCTGTCTATGTGGGGCCATATGAGGTAATCTTCAGCTTTGTGGTCAGTTGACCTTTCTCAGTCCATGCACATGGTCAGGTTGACTGAGGATTTTCTGTTCTTTCTCTTGCTGTGTTTTTTTACTAGCCTCAAACAGGCAGGCTTCTTCTGTCAAACTTAAATCAACTGACCAACACAAGACTCGAGGTTGTATAACAAATGGCAAAGACTTTTATTATTCGTTGCGTAGTCTCCAATCTGTCCATGTCTGCTCTTTGTCAACTAATTCAAATTTACTTGGAAAGGGTCGTTAAAACCTTTCTCCTCTCAATAGTGGCTAGTACTTTTCTTTATTTTCTCATATATATAACTTTGTCTACAGCTGCTGTTACTTTCTAAGTCTTATAGCTAGCACTTCATGTCTGAAGTATATCAAGTTTCTGAGTCTACTACTACAACTTCATAGTAACTATGTTTCCTTCTATCCCTATACTACAGTCTTTTATGCCTACCTGCATGGGATCAGCACAGACTCCCAAAGTCTGGTGGCAGGAAATCTAAGAAGCGCAAGAGAGAACAATACACATTGGGTCATCTCTCTTATACTACTCTAGCAAACGTCCGCAGCTAGTCACGTGCTTCCTGTATCCAGCCATAGGTCAAAATGACGTCACCTCTGCCTGCGCTGTTGGGACGTGATTTGGAAGGAACTTCTTGGAACTGGGTCATGGTCTTTTCTATATATTATCAAGGCCACTCAAGCCTATCTCTATACTACAGTTATCTGCGGCTCACAGGACTGACTTTGTCACAAGTGCATTTGAATAGCATAGTGTTTGTTTTTGGACAATTAAGGATACCAAACAATGCATCACAGACATCAGTCAGTGTTATCGAATAGCATAGGGGTATGACAAGTAATTATGGCTATATGTGGACGATAGGTTGATTAGAAAGTTTTATGCAGGCTACTGTTTCAGCTAATGTAAGTTTTAGGCTGGTAATGTATTCAGTTAGTTGAATGTTTTGTGAACTTTCAGGTTCAGAATGTAACAGGAGCTGACACCTGGGACTTATGATTCAAGTGTGTGTCCCCCACCTATCACTTTAAATAATGTCTTCATAGTTCAAAGATTGTTTACTTGCTGATGGACATGTTTAAGTTGGCTGAATTGTGAAAGCAGATCCCAGGGGGACATTAATACCTTATCAAGCTCAGCAAATGAGCCGTGATAGCTCAGTGGTTAGTGAACTGGACTACAAAGGATGAGAGGTAGGGTTTGATCCCAACCGACGGCTTCCGGGTTCACCCAGCCTTAAATGGGTACCGGATTTTTTTCTGGGAAAGTAAAGCGGCATGGGCGTAATACTGACCACATTACCCTAAAAATCATGTGCCGAAGGTCTGTAAAATTTATGGTCACTAACACCATATTCCCTATATGCCGCCACTTGGTGTGACGGGGGTACTTAACTTTTTTTTAAGCTCAGCAATTCAGGAGTGTTTTTATTTAGCTGGACTGACAAGAGTATATTAGACTTGGATTGAACCAATATCAATGTACTGGTATTGCCAAGTCAGAGTATTGATCTCTACTCTACTCTAGTATAGCTTCTTACTCTAAATACTGTGCTTTAGTAGTAGCCTCCGTCAGTCAAAGTTGACTATGGATTTTTCAGCGTCCCTAGAAATGTTATTTTTTCTTTTCTTTCACTGTGTATTCTCTTTATGAATCTGTCTGCTTCTTGTTTGAGGAGAACCTTTATAGTGTGTTTCCAGAGATTGCGGTCTGCAGCTATGTCTTCCTGTGCTGCAGGATTTATGTTCTTAGTCTTCATGTTGCATTTACACACGCCTACAAATTGAAGTTTTGGGCACCCCCTAGTTCTTTTACCATCTGCCAGTTGTCCGTAGAGTATATCTTTTGGTATGCGGCCATCTTACATAGGGTGTACATGCACAAGCCAGCGTAACCTACATTGTTTGAACAGCGTGTAGATATTCGGGAGGCCTGTGCAAGTCATAACCTCCATGTTTGTCACTATATCCTTCCAGGTGATACCAAGAATACGGCGCAGAAATCACATATGGAATGCATTTAGCCTTCTCTCCTGCTTTACATAGGTTTTCCAAAATTCGCTGCCATACAGGAGGATACTAATTTCCTTTCCAGGGAGTGAGCCTGGGCAGAAAAAGAAAGAGACGGGTTGTTGCCCATGCAACATGTTTCTTCATTATTGTGCATTACTAGTATTATTATTATGATGTTCAAACACATAACATGCATGCAGAAATTATATACTATGATTTTCCTAAAGATAGTGCACACATCAGGTATTGCTTGTTAGGTGCAATTACATTTTTTTTTCTGTCACGAAGTAAGTTAAAAATTAAATGTGAAAGAGAATATAATGAGGTGTCATTTTTTGTTTCCCATAATGTAGTAAAATTAGAGATGTTGGACATGTAATGAGAAGAGATAATAACCGAATAACAAAGCAAGCCCTCATGTGGAAAACAACAGGTAAGAGAAAAAGAGGCCGACCCAAAGAAGAACATTGATCAGAAAGACAAGAGCAGCAGGAATCGGCTCCCTCAATGAGATAGAGTTGCTTGCACAGAACAGAGACAAATGGCGAGATTTGATAAAAGATCTTTAGAAGAATTGAAAACCGCTAGAATACAAATTTAGATAAGAGAAAGAGTATTTGGGTCTATGCCTTATGGGCCATCTACTGCTTGAAAGGTCAATGGATAGATAGATAGATACTGTAGTGAAATAATTTGAGATAAGTAAACAATGTTAAAGACATTTTGGAATTCTTTCCCCCTTTGTTTCATGGAGACATGATTTCCTTAACTATAAAAATTGTTTTAGATGTTTTATTACAAAAAATTGTTTGTATAAATTCTTCCAGAGATCATATTCAATCATGTTTAGTTATTAATGTCTGAATTTTATGCTTTCCATGGACAATAATTATCACAAAGCAGATGTTCACAATTCATTAGAACATGTAGTACACATTTATAATTATATGAGAAGTCCTCTTGCTATGAATCCCTTCCTTGCCACCAGCATCATGTTAATTTCTGTTAACATTGACAACAAATATTCTTCCATAGCCACTCCTCTTGTTGAATATTTAAGTAATTATGCTTCATCTATAATGTTGTGCCAAGCCATTTCTCATTAAAAATCTTTTAAACATTCTTTTGACCTCTCTTTGACTGTTTTCCAAACCTTCCTTTCTGAATCCCAATTATGGTGGATTAAACTTGAGAATCTTGGGAGCCACGATAGCTCAGTGCTTAGTGAACTGGACTACATAGGACAAGGGGTAGGCTTTGATCCCAACCGATGGCTTCCGGGTTCACCCAGCCTTAAATGGGTACCGGATTTTTTTCTAGGAAAGTAAAGCAGCACGGGCGTAATACCAACCACACTGCTCCAAAAATCATGTGCTGAAGGTCTGTAAAATTTATGGTCACTAACACCATATTCCCTATATGCCACTTGGCATGACAGGGGCTCTTTACTTTTTTTTTTTTTAAACTTGAGAATCATGTTCAAGGCAAGTAATTAAAAACAAATCCTCATCAGATGAAGATGTATTAACAGTTTGTGTCCATTTGCAGTTCAGTTATCTACTTTGTTTGCTGAAATTATTATAATTGATGCATAAACATTATGTCAGTACAACTGAATCCCATCAGGAGGAGTTGAATTGTCTAATGTCTTCTGAAAATACATAAATGATCAAATATCTGTTATCATTTTGTGGATAAAATTGCCAATATTTATTCATAAATGGACATTATTTCATCACTGAATGTTGCTCTTGCTTTGAAAGTGCAGGTTGCCATAGGCTGACTTGTCTATGTTAGTCTTGGTCTGCCTCTTTTACCTTGTATCTTCCCTTCCAGGATTACTTTTAGCAGGCTGCTGTGTCTTTTAACATGCTCCAAAAGTCTTATTTGAATTGTGTTTAGTAGTTCTCTTTTTATTTTTAATTCTTTTAAGACTTCATTTGTTTTATTTTCTTACCATCCATTTCTTCTATAAATCTGCATTTTAAAGGCTTCAATTTTCTGTTCTGTTTTCTTGTCTAATGTCCCAGATGCTATTTGTTTTGATGTTAGTATATTTTTTATGGGATTAAAATTGCTTTTTGCCATTCCTATTCTTTTGTTTATTTCAGTTTTACATGTTCTATCACTGGTTATAGTATGTCAAAGGTAGTAGTAGCTCTGAACTCTCTCCAGGTCTTTTCCTTCAACTTTGATATCCACTTGTGGGTTTTAAGTATTATCTTTGTTTATGATGATAGTTTTAATCTTTTTTGATATTCATATCTAATCCATATTTTTTGCTTGTCATATTTATTTCATTAAGTAATTGTAGATCTTTATAATTTTCTGCTAGTAATACAGTATCATCAGCATATCTTAGGTTATTGATTTCCTTTCCATTAATGTTTAGGCCTGATATTTCTGTGTTTTTAAAGATTTGCTCACTGTATAGATTAAACAAGCTTGGTGATTGGATGCATCATTGTCTTACTCCACTTTTTATATCAATAGGTGTAGAGTTCTCATTGTTATATTTTATAATTGCTGTTTGCTTCAGTATAAATTACATATTAGTTATATATCAATGTCATCTAGATGTATATCTTTTAGGTAGTTTATAAGTTGTTTATGTATTCTATCAAAAGCTTTGGTGCAGTCTATGAAACAGGCATATATTGGTTTATTGACCTGTGTGTACTGTTCAATTAATGTCCTCATGCAGTAATATGGCTTCTTTTGTCCCACTGTTTTTCCTAAATCTAAACTGTTGTTCATCTAATTCCATATTGATTTTATTCTGAATCCTTCCTTGTATAACTTTTAGCAAGATGTTTGTCACATGGCTCATTAGGCTTATTGTTCTAAAATCACTGCATTGAACTGCGCTGTTCTTTTTAGGTGATGCAATGAAAGTTGATATTTTTAGTTCATATGGTATACATATCTTGTATGGTATATGGCGTTGCATATGTCTGTGAGGACATTATTTACATCCCAAAATTAAAAGAAAAAAGAAGTTGCTATGTCAAACTTATTCACTGAAATATTGGGTGATTACCCTTTTTCTTAGTGTCACCCTTAAGTGGATGTGTGTGCATTGTTCACTAGTTTACGGCAAAGCTGTGCCCTTTTGGCCAGACACTTCAGTCTTTACCATGTGTAGATTTTGGCCTACTCTTCTAGGCTTTTAACTGCCAAGGGTTCTTTAAAGCGTGCAAATGCATTTGGGTCCTCCGGTTTTTCACTGTTATCCAAGAGGGATAAACATTGGAACACATTACTTGGTGACTAGGAGTGAGTAAACCTACGAAAAAACCACAGTGTTAGTTTTCAAAAATTGCCACCACTTATAACAGGATGTGAACCCATATAACAGGATGTGAACCCAGGACCATCTTGTCCAAAGGCCAACGACTTACCTGTAGACCACCCAGTCCCTGGTGATTGCCCTAACACATAATAAGCACCTGTAGATGATGAATTACAAAGGACATTCATGTGTGGAGAACAAACTATGATTAGCATCCAGACTGCATCTCAAACTGAGAACCTAAAAGTAATGCATTATCATCATCATCAAGTACCAAGCCTGCTGGCAAAGGTGATCATGTCTCTCCACAACTTTCGATCATTTCTATTGTTGACCTTCTGCCAAGTCATTCTCTTAAGCTGTCTGGTATCTTTTCTCTTTGCTTCCCTCTATCTCTTCATCCCTCAATTTTCCCTGTTGTTACAATATATTCCAGCTGTTCTCTTCTCATTGCATGGCCAAAAAATGATGATTGTTTCTTTCTAATACTGGAAATTAGCTCTCTTTTTGCTTTGGCCTTTTTCAGAACATAAAAGTAATGTATGGTGGCATACAAAAAAAAGCCTTCGGACCAACAAAATACACTATTGCCCCACTAAAGACATCCACTGGGAAGAATATAACAAATAGAGGCAAACAGATGGAAAGATGGGTGGAACATTATTCATCATTTTATTCAATAGAAAATGCTGTTACACCAAACGCCCTTGACGCCATTCAATGTCTCCCACCTATGGAAGAGTTAGACATCGAACCAGCTGTAGAAGAACTTAAGGCCATAGATAGCTTAGCTTTTGGCAAGGCACCTGGACAAGATGGGATCCCTCCCGACCTAATCAAATTCTGCAAAAGTGCTTTGTTACATCCCCTGCTTGAAGTACTACATCAATGCTGGAAAGAGAAAACCATTCCTCAAGATTTGAGAGACTCCATAATTGTAACTCTCTACAAAATTAAAGGAGATAGAAGCGACTGCAACAACTACAGAGGCATCTCCTTACTCAGCATCATTGGCAAGAATTTCGCCAGAGTTATCTTAGGAAGGCTATAAAAAATCACAGCACTCTTATATCCTGAATCGCAATGTGGCTTTAGATCCGGAACAATTCCAAATCCAAATTTATTGGCCTTACAAAGGTCTTTGACCTTCTGAACAGGGACGGTATTTTTTCAAAATACTTTCTAAAATAGGTTGCCCATATACTCTGCTGACGCTAGTCAAATCGTTTCATGAGGATATGAAGGGCACTATTTAATACGACGGCAGCACATCACTACCCTTCAACATACGCAGCGGTGTCAAGCAAGGATGCATTCTTACTTCTATATTAAGATTCTATTTGGAATCTTCTTTGCTGTTCTATTATTAAATATTATTATAGATTAAATATGCATTCTCAAATGCAAACGAAGGAGTCTATCTTCATACTAGATCTGATGGTCAGTTGTTCAATCTCGCAAGACTAAAGGCAAGGTCCAAAATCAGACATATCACTATTAGAGAACTGTTATTTTTTGACGATGCTGCACTTGTCACGCAAAGTCAGGAAAAACTCCAGAGCATGGTACATCGCTTTTCGTATGCCTGCAGAGACTTCTGTCTAACAATAAGTTTACAGAAAACTAATATACTCAGTCAGGACATTTAAGCAACACCTGCAATCTCTATTGACAACTACAAACTCGAAGAAGCAGACAGATTCATAGAAAAAGAGAATACACAGCGAAAGAAAAGAAAAAATAAAATTTCTAGGGGCGCTGCAAAATCCATAGTTAACTATGACTGATGGAGGCTACTATTACTACTACATTAGTATACCACAGTTTTCACATTCTCTTTTCCATTGTGAATTTTGTTATGATAATAGTTCACTATATTTTTCTTGAATTTCAAATTGTTTCAGTCACAAACCATAACAAATTAAAATTAGTACCATGAATTTAAAATTAAAAAATAAAGACAATCCGACCTCTGTTAAAGAACAAGATTTAATAAATCATGCAGAATAGCATGCTTGTGATATATAACTTTACAAGTAAAACAAAACTCAAATAACAAAACACTAACACATAAATTATAATGTCTGTGACAATGATTTATCCAGCAGTAAAACACCATAAAACATTGCAGAAATACAGCATGTAAAGTGACATGTAATCATAACTAAGATGAAATGTAAAAATCAGCTTGGTTTGCAGTCTATTTCACCTTCCTCATTTGCTTTCATCTTTTTTAGCTCTCTTTCAAAGGTTTTCTCCATTTCCAGAATAGCTTGTGGTTTTTTATACTGAAAAAAAAAAATTGTTTTCCAGACAAATTAAAAAAAAAATGTATCTATAGAAATATTTTTATTAATTATCACGTTGCCTGTTTATTTCTACATCTTTTAAAGACAACTAAAGTTTAGGGGCTTCACGTAATACCTTTTTTGCAGACACAATGTGCATTTGCAGTGGTCTTATTAGTGATTACTTTTTTTTTAAGAAACAAAACTGCTCCTCTCTCGACTCATGTAACCCCTTTGTAAAAACACAGACCACCATCTGGCAATTTTATTTATCCTCAATATTCAGCTATAGGAGCCCACAATACTGATAACAGCTGTATGGGTACCTAATTTGTAGAGTTAAAGAAGATAATAACAATAAGAAAAAAACCTGATCTACTCTCTGTGCAAATGCTGCATCTTTACCAGGTCTCCTCTCTTCAAAAACCCAGCTGTTGCAAGGAATGTTTTATGAGCTATAATTTTGTTCTATATATTTTGTATCTTCTTCTCCTTTCCTTCCTCATTTGCCTTTCAGCATCAAGGGGAGATATAATTTGCAGTCTTTTGCTCTTCTGTTCGCTTCTGTTGCTGTTATGTTTCCTAGTGCTTATCATCATTGGGTGCCATGGAGCGCCATTCTGCTCTATCTCTTGCTTTGATGGTGCAGGTTGTCATAGGCTGATTTGTCCATCTTTTGATGTTACTTGTCTATGTTAGTCTTGGTCTGCCTCTGCCTCTTTTACCTTGTATTTTCCACTCCAAGATTACTTTTAGTAGACTGTTGTGTCTTACATGGCCCAAAAATCGCATTTGTCCTGTTTGAATTGTGTTTAGTAGTTATCTTTTCATTTTTAGCTGTTTTAAGACTTCATCATTTGTTTTCTTTTCTTTCCATCCAATTCCACCTATTCTTCTATATATCCACATTTCAAAGGCTTCAATTCTCTGTTCTGTTTTCTTGTCTAATGTCCATGTTTCTGCACCATATAGGAATGTTGAGAAGATGTAACATTTTGCTGTTCTTAGTTTTAGCCCTGATATTATTTGTTTTGATGTTAGTATATTTTTAATGACATTAAAATTACTTTTTGCCATTCCTATTCTTTTGTTTATTTCAGTTGTACATTTTTCATCCAGGTCTGTTCCTTCAGTTTTGATATCCATTTGTGGGTTTTGAGTATTTTCTTTGATTATGATCATAGTTTTAGTCTTTTTGATATTCATATCTAGTCCATATTTTTTACTTGTCAAGTTTATTACATTAAGCAATTGTTGCAGATCTTTAGGATTTTCTGCTAGTAGTACAGTACCATCAGCATATCTTAGGTTATTCATTATCTTCAAACCTCAGGTTATTGATTATCTGTTGGCAACCCATCTAGAAGAAGGGAAACTTCGACCACAAAACCCTCCACTACCTTGTGGACTAGATTCTAGTTAAAATCAAAGGTTATGGGAGCACACCCAGAGTAAAAATCCAGAGGGAGGGACCCTAAGGCAGTATATGGTGTTAACCGTCTTTCTGGCATCCCCTGCATCTTCTTTGATACAAAGTCGAGAGGGGGATAGTGCGACTAGGTAAAGCACTATCTGCATATTCCGTGCCCAGGCAAACTGAAATGACGAAGAAAGCACCAATGTTTAAATTTGGCCCATGGAATGTAAGGATCATGTGCCCTGGACTTGCTAAAGCAAACACACTGAAGGAAGGGTAAATTAGAACAACAGCCCTCACAGATAAAGAACTAAATAGGCTACATGTCGATATTGCTGACCTACAAGAAACAAGACTCTCAGACTGTGGTTCTGTAAAGGAAAAAAATTATACTTTTTTCTGGCATGGTCTAAGTGTCGAAAAGCCACGTCTACATGGAGAAGGTTTCGCTGTACATAACAAACATATAAACTCCATAACCACGCCAAAAGGAGTGTCCAAACGCTCAATGATACTTCAGCTGCATACAAAGAGTGGATTAATAAACATCATTAGTGCCTATGCACCACAGTTGGCTGCATCAGACGAAGAGAAAGATAATTTCTACCAACAACTTCATATGATCATAGACTCACTTCCAAAAGATGAGCTATTATATATACTCGGGGATTTCAACGCACACAGGATCTGATCAACAATCTTGGCCAACATGCCTAGGTCGTCACGGCATTGGAAAAATCAACGAAAATGGCCAGAGACTCCTAGAATCCTGTTCAGATAATCATCTATGTGTAACTAATACCTACTTTAATGTGAAACACAAATATAAAGTAACATGGTGTCATGCTAGAAGTGGTCACTGGCACCAACTAGACCTAGTTCTTACATGTATGCAGTCTTTAAATAACATCAGAATGCCTTCAAAAACAGCTCAGGAGATATTTACATTCACACAAGATCAGATGGCTCACTGTTCAACTTAGCACGACTAAAAACAAAAACAAATGTTGCCCTACTTAAAGAACTTTTATTTGCTGAAGATGCAGCCCTAGTCGCTCATAGTGAAGCCACCCTACAATCGCTGATCAACAACCTGGACAAAGCATGCAACCTTTTTTCACTGTCAATTAATGTTCATAAAGCAGTAATACTAAGTCAAGGTGACATCAAACCTATATTAATCACTCTAAAAGATTGTCCGCTAGAACCAGTTCAGAAATTTACATATCTTGGATCCACAATTACGCAAACCATTTCTCTTGATGATGAAATAAACAGCCGAATTGGTAAGGCAGCTATGACCTTCGGCAAACTCACAGAAAGGGCGCCTGGGACAAACACGAAACTAACACTGAAGACCTAACTCTTAATATATCAAACTTGTGTGCTTAGCACACTATTATATGGATCTGAAACCTGGACAACATACTCAAACCAGGAAAAAAGACTAAATGTCTTCCACACGTGATGTCTGAGGGAACCGCAATAGCTCAGTGGTTAGTGAACTGGACTACAAAAGACAAGAGGTAGGGTTCGATCCCAACCGACGGCTCCGGGTTCACCCAGCCTTTGAGGGAGCCACAATAGCTCAGTGGTTAGTGAACTGGACTACAAAGGACAAGAGGTAGGGTTCGATCCCAACCGATGGCTCCGGGTTCACCCAGCCTTTAATGGGTACCAGATTTTTTTCTGGGAAAGTAAAGCGGCACGGGCGTAATACCAACCACATTACCCCATAAATCATGTGCCGAAGGTCTTTAAAATTTATGGTCACTAACATCATATTCCCTATACGCCACTTGGTGTGACAGGGGCTCTTTACTTTACTTTTTTACATGTGATGTCTCCGCAGAATAATGCACAATAAATGGCAGGATAAAATAACCAACTTAACTGTCCTGCAACGTGCTAAGACCTCAACAATCATGTCGATGCTCAGATGTCAAAGACTAAGATGGCTGGGGCATGTCCAGCGAATGGAAGAAAAGCGCATCCCCAGGCAAATACTATATGGCGAACTAACACATGGAAAAAGACAAATCGGCAGACCTAAACTACGATATAGAGATATCTGTAAATATTCTCTGAATGACTTCTCCATATGTGAATATGACTGGGAACATCTGGCAAGTGATCGCACATCATGGAGAGCATGTATAAGGAACAGTATAACATCATTTGAGACTGTGCTAAGGCAAAACTTAGAAGAGAAAAGACTCATGAAAAAGGATGGAAAACCATGTGGACCCGAGGGCCTGACTTGTTCATTCTGTAACTGTGTGTGTTTGTCAAACATTGGTAGAATTAGCCATGAGAGAAGCTGTTCGACAAAAACAAAACCTAAAAAAAATACACAATAGCCTCCACTAAACCGTCTGACAAGATGAAAAGGGCCATATATATATATATAATATATATATAATGATTATCTTTCCATTAATGTTTAGGCCTGGCTTCTCTGTTATGTTTTTAAAGATTTGCTCAGTGTATAGATTGAACAAGCTTGGTGATAGGATGCATCCCTGTCTTACACCTCTTTTTATATCAATAGGTGTAGAGTTCTCTTTGTTATATTTTATTATTGCTGTTTGCTCCCAGTATAGATTACATATTAGTCATATGTCCATGTTATCTAGACATATCTCTTTTAGGCAAAGTTGTCTGTGGTGTATTCTATCAAAAGCTTTGGTGTAGTCTATGAAGCAGGCATATATTGGTTTGTTTACTTCTGTGTACTTTTCGATTAATGTTCTCATGCAGAAAAGGCTTCTTTTGTCCCACTATTTTTCCTAAATCCAAATTGCTGCTCATCTTGTATAACTTTTAGCAACATTTTTGTAACATGGCTCATTAGGCTTATTATTCTAGAGTCACTGCATTCAACTGCACCATTTCTTTTAGGCAATGTAATGAAAGTGCTTCTAATATTCCATAATTATGTGTTTTAATGAGGAATTTGTTTATATATTCTTCCCTCACTTTCTCTATTAAGAAAAGTTCTCTTTAATGAAATTTTGAAAAATTGTCAGCCATTGAAGATTGTTTTCTTTATTTAATTTGAAATAATGAGTATTTAAAACATGTCTCATTATTGTTTTTTTTTCTTGAGGATTTCTGTAGATTTGAAATTTTCGCCTCACAAATACCCAGTTTTAATCCCATGTGGAAGGGCCATATTTTTTCCAAGTGACTACTGATCTCGTGGTAGGTGTGATCTAGTATTTAGTCTTACTGGAAGCAAACAGTAAAATGTTATGCATGTACAAAGATCCCTGACATTGACAAAGAATGGCAGCTTGCATGCTGCTACATTAAAAGTAAGAAAGATTTGGTGTGAAATATTTATTGCTCATTTTACATTTAAAACTCTATTCACTTCAAAGTAGCTCACCTACTGGTGATACACCATTCTCAATGATTTTTATTTTCCATTGTTTGGAGTACTTTCTGGAACTGACTTCTATTGGTGTGCAATTCTCTTATTACATTTCTCTCTATAGTTTAGAAATGACATCCTTTCAAAGTGACACATCTGAAATTTTTCAATAAAATGTGATAGCAGAATCTTATGCTGAGGGCTCCTTTATCACAAACTCCTAGGATAGCTAAATGATGATTTTCATAAATTTCTGAACTCTGTTGACATAATCACTTGATGTGGAAGGCTATCAAAGAATGTATCTTTACCTACCAATACCTGACCTCTATAAACTAATTAAGCCACTCAAAGACCTGCGTTTGGTCCATATATGCTCCCTGTATGCTTGGTTAAGCTATGTCCTTTAATTTTTACTTTGTCACCAATCCAATGAACAACTTGTTCAGTTTAGCGACAAATGATTATAACAAATGGCTGTTTGTTGGCAAAACCTGTCACTAGGTGCACCCAGTAGCCACAGGACACTGTCTGTTAATGTGCTATTTAAAGAGTTTAGTCTTTTTGTGAGTGAGTCTCATATTCCAACCATCATTGAAAATATATTGACAAACTTATTGAAATTGCATCAGAGACCTTTACCATTGCTACAGAGTTAGTGCACAATGCCAAGCTCTTACTGAGTGATCATGAAGGAGATTGGAGTATTAACAGTCACTGCTCTTGTACAGTAATGATGACCCTATATACAAAAGCAAGTTCATTTATTATTTAATTTATTTTTAACTTGATGCCTTAGTGTACATTAATAACCATTATAATAGCAAATAACCATTGCTATGTTTCTGCTGAATATCAACAAAATTGGTTTGGCTTAATTTTTTTCTTCCTATCTCATGGTAGTAGATCAGATATTAAAGTTGCTTTAACTATTAGTACATTTTATTGTAATTTTGAGATGATAAATAAATTGTGAGCATTTATTATACATTTTTTGTGTATGCAGTGGCTCTTGCAGTGATATATATATAAGTAGTTATCTACTACTTACAGAAATAATAAGTGTGTTGTTTGCATGAGCCATCTCAATACTATCTTCTTCTAATGGTAATGCACATCTGTTGAGATCTGGGATGGAGAACTTCTTGTAATACCTAGAAATGTGAACAACAACAACAGTAACCTGGTAAATAACTTGAGAGTATTATTGTATTTATTTGTTAACATCTTTATTCTCTATATACTATTACATCTTAATGAAAATTGATAATTTAAAAAAATTAATAAACCAGCAATTAATAGTTTATTATTTATGACAGTCTGAAGTCAATAACTGGTATTCTGGAGACATTAAAGATGAATTGTGGTAACTTCTAATAATGAATGATTTGTGCTAAACTCTTGTACCCTATAATAAAGTGGCCTATCATGATTTTACCTTTGGCATAAAGTAAACACTTACTCATCACTAATAAAAGATTAAATGTTAACTTTTCAACATAGTCATCAGGTATTAAGGAAAGGTCAGATAAAAATAATATAATAACATAATAACATATAATTCCCAAGAGATTTTCATTACTCATAACAAGCATTAGCTTTATATCAAATATAAATGCACTGACATACATGACAAGCATAGTAATACTACATGGAGGAACCATCAACAATATCAGTGAAATGATTAACAATACCATAATAATTTGCTAAACTAAATAACATTTTAGAATCTTTCAAGCATAAAAGCACAGTCTGCAGCTGTAGCACATAAAAGCATTCAGTTTTCTTCCACAAAAAGTTCTGTGAAGATAATGAAGACCTTATATTGACTGTAGTCTTCTTCAGAAACATGAGTTTGGCCATTTAATAACAGACAGGAAAGAAGAACCCAATAAAGGATGTGTGAGAGCAGTACACATGACAAATTTCTACATACATTTGAAAGCTGACAAGAAAAAACAAAACAACCAGACTACCTATCTAAGCAAAAGTAACAATCTAAACATTCTGCTAAAAAATATTCAGCAACTAAGATATAATTTCACACAGTGTAACAAAGAGAGAAATGATGATAACAGGTAGATGGCGGAAATGTGGTATGGTTTCTTCTGAAAAGACTTCTATTACACTAAGTTTTTCCATTCAATGTTTGTGTAGGTGTGAGTCTTTTGAACAATTATTCCATACAATTACAACAGACTCCTTAAACAGACACTATCAAGTGGCTTATGAAATGAGGAGGCCTATTACTATTATTACACTTCCAACTAACTTTGATAACAACAAGGTACTGTATCAAATAAATGAAAAACCTTCTTACATCAGTAGTTTAGCACCCATAAATCTAAAAGATACAATCTTGCAAACCTACTTCTTGTTCATCGTTGACAGAATGATTTCTTTGTCATCTGATTTTTTTATCTTATAGTTGTCAATGGGGTATGGAAGATTTCGAATTCTCCACTGAAAGTGAGTTTTTGTATCCTTCCGAAGAAATACAGGCTGAAAAGAAAAACAGATTGTCCTACAGTTGTTATTGTAATTGTTGGCTTGTATATGTAGCAGGTATGTTCAAATGAAACCCAAGTCAATTGCTTTATTACAAACATATGCAAGGTACATCAGCATACATGGCAGAAAAAACAATTCGATAAAACAATTGTTATGAAGCAAGTACTCGCCAGTGTTCTTTAGAGAAATGTTGTCATAGGCGATGTAGACATGCATCCCACTGCTTTTGTAGATGGCAGATGCTATCAGAGAAGAATGACTGGTTGCTCATCTAACCATTTTGTCATTGAGGCTATGTCTATCAGAGCCAAATCATTGTTCCTTTAGAGATTTTGTAAAGTGTCTGAACAAATGAAAGTCACATGGTGATAGATCACGACTGTAGGCTGGGTGTTGCAGAACTTTCCACCATTTCCTTGCTAACACTTCCTGCACAATGTTTGTGACATGTGGACAAGCATTGTCGGGCAACAGAATAACACCATGCAAAGGCTGCAGGGTCTCTTATTCTTGATATCTGTATGTAGATTGTCTAGTGTCTCTTTGTAATGAGTGGCACTGATGTTCACACAGGGCTCTTTAAAGTCAGCCAATAGAAGCCCTTCATAGTAACAAAATGTGGACAGATTTTTTAAACACATTGGCCATTTTACAAGGGTCTGCAGTAAAACCAATGAATACTACACGGAGAATGAACACCATACACAATTGCATATTGATGTGTGCCTATTACGTCAGACATGACATCTTTAAGTCCACTTGGCGCAGCTTGGGCAGGTTACATTAGAACACACTTGTACAGCAGTGTACCTCTGCTGATCGAATTTTGTGTGATGCTTTTTTTAATATATATATATATTAAAAATATAATTAGATGATAATAGGTGAAACTCATTATTCAACACTCTATGTTTAAGGATAGAGTCATCATCATTATCTAGATTGTCTTTGTTGGAAGTTGGCTCTTGCGACAGCTACTCTGAAGTTTTCTCTGTCCTACATAACTTTTTTTTCTCAGCAGTCATTCCCATCTCTTTGTGATATCTTGCATCCATCTTCTTCAAGGCCTTCCTCTCTCCTGTTTACCTGGAATTATATTTATCTATCTATTGACCTTTCAAGCCGTGGCTGGCCCATAGGGCATAAACATAGATATTCTTTCTCTTTTCTAAATGTTCTTTTCTAGTAGTCTCAATCCTTGCAAAGATCTTTTATCAAATCTCGCCATTTGTCTCTGTTCTGTGCAAGCATCTCGATCTCATTGAGGGAGCCGATTCTGGCTGCCTTTGCCTTTCTGACCAATGTTCTTCTCAGTGTTTCTTTGGGTTGGCCTCTTTTATGAATTATATCCTCTATAATTATTTTCTCTACGACATTATACTGTTCAACATGACAAACATATTTTATTTATTTCTTTTTAAGTTCTCTATAAATCAGTTTTCTTAAATTTTAGGTGCTTGCAAAATGTACATGTTTTTTCCTTTTTCCAGCTATGATAATTTTTAAGCATTCTTCTTGCATTCAAAGGCATTGACATATGTTTCAGCAGATCCATTGTTGTCCATATGTGGAATTGGAAAAAATACAGGATCATAAAACCCTAAATTTGGTTACTATATCAGTTCCTTGTTATGTGTTGTGCAGCTGTTTTAATTAAGAAAAATATCGCAATAAATAATGCATGCAAAGAGCTTTGCTTTGTGGGAGATTGTGAAATCCATAAACAAATAATATTAAGTCATATTGGCACATTTTCTTTTGAAAGAATAAGTCATGTCACATCATGTAGTAGTGTATGGGAATATGGTATTAGTGTACATATATCCTTATAGACTTTCAGAATATTTTTTCTTTTGGATAATGTGGTCAGTGTTACATCAATGCTGGTTTTCTTTCTCAGAAAAAGCCAGTACCCATTAAGGCTGGATGAACCTGGAAGTCGTCGTTCAGGATCTGACCTCTTGTCCTTAGTGTCCAGTTCATTAACTAGTGAGCTACAGCAACTCCTGCTTTTCTTTTGGGAGCAAAACAAAATCTAACAAATAAAAAGTAGAAAAAAAAATGTAAAAAATAATAACTAAATACTTAAGACTACAGAATTAATTACCTCAAAACAGAATAACTGACATTGGACATTATTTCCAAGCACTTTTTTCCTTCTTGTTTTGAAGACAGTGATTCCATAATATTTAGTGTATATATCATCATCTTCATTAGGTCCAGAAGAGGCCATAACTTTTTGACTGTGAGATGAATGTTTTTCAGCATCTAGCTGTGTTGCCCTTTTCAGTAGACTTGGTCCCATAGTTTCTTTTAGACTGCCACCTTCTTTGCTTTCTGGTAACGTTTCCTTCCATTCACTGTTCTTTAAGATGATTATGACTTTTGATATGGCCAAAATATGTCGGGTTTCTTTGCTTAGCTAAATTCAAAAGAAAGTCTCCGTTCATTTCAGTTCTCTTAAGATGTTCTTGGTTTTTTTTTTCAACCCAGGGTATTGGGATGACTCTTTTGTGGTGTTTCATCTGAAATATCTTTGGTTATGGAAGGCCCCGGTATCACTGCAAAGAAATTAAAATCCATAATTTCTCAACCGTCCGTGCCAGCGTAATCATCCAAATTAATATTTCATCTCCCAAACAAATAAAGGTAACTGTAGTCCCCATCGTAGCAGTCTCAGCACACGCAAAATTACATAAGGCGAAACCGTGCAGAAAGTGAACACAGCCAACTGTTTCCTGCCATATGATATCAGCATTCATCGTAAACAATTGGAATATTGAAACATGATTAAAACGGATGAGACACACAGCTCAAAGTGTGCACAGAGCACTTAACTCAGTAGCTCCTGCAACAAGCCGGACTATTATCTTTTCATATACTTAAGATGGCATCCAGATTTCACATATTTAAGTTGCAACTGCAAAGTTATAGGATCTGGACAGCCCCAGCTTATACAGAAATAGTTGTGTTTTGCCATAGATGTTGAATTCTTATTAGTCTTTGTTTTCTAAGTGACAGATTCTTCATAGTGTTGGGGGTAGAAGGGCTCTTGTTCTTTACAGAAATGTCATTTATTATTTTTGTATATCTTCCTATATTACTGAACTTACTGCAGCACTTACATAACTCTATGCCGTTATCCTAGTTAGTCAATAATTTTTGAATTATCTTTGATTCTGTTGATATGGAAAGCTGTCTTCATACCTTATAGTTTGCCATTTACCATTACTATCCACTTTTACTGCAATAATATCTTCACATTAAACTGTTACATAAATGTATTTACTTTTAAGGTATGCTAGTTAATCATAGTGTTTTAGTCTATAAATAAACAGGATAGTGGCATCGAATCAGTGTTTAGTTTCATATTTCAAGTGTTACACATACAAAAAAAATGTTGATCAATCCTTTCATTTCTTGCCCAGCATAAATTCTTTATTGCCAATAATATTTAACCAAAACATTTATTCTAACACAAATACATGGTATGTCTGTCTTAAAGCATAAAATAATGTTTTGTACCATATTTGAAAATGTTTCCTATATATATGACACTATGTCATGCACCTCTAAATTAATTAAAAAAAAATATCTTTAGAGAATCTACGAAATAAATGCGTTCTTAAAGCTGTAATTGAAGTTAATGCATTGAATGAACTCTTTGTGACACATATTGATGACTGTACCAAGAATTCCTAAGCTTTGATCACCAACAATCTGCTGGAGGAGCATCAGTTATATTTCCTATTCATCATTATAACTGGTCCCTGTTGGAATTTGGCACCCACCACAGTTGCTCCAAAGTTCTCTCTTTGTCCTGCATGAGATGTCCAGTGTCTGTCCCAGCTCATCTGTGACATCATGCACTCACCTTCTTCTAGATTATCCTCTCTCTCTCTCTCATTTACCTAGATCTGATACCCCAATAATTGTATTTTTCCTAGTGAAGGTTAATTCAGTCACAGCCTCATTTTCAACTGCTATAGCTATTCAATCCTAATGAGTTAAACTACCTTGCCATGTCTTCTTTTAAAAAGCTAACTACACAATGATGAGTTATTTTTCTTGAAAAAAAAACAATAATAACAAACCAAGGATCTAAATTGTATGTAGTTGTAGAAATATAAATATGATTACTCACGTTGACATTACTTTCCACTAGTCCTTCAGCATCCAAATTTAAAGATAGATTAGGCTGTTCTCCTACCTCATACTCCCATTTGCCTACTCCTCCAATAGTGCCTTTCTTTCTCCACTTTCTTACTGTAAGATAAAAAAAATAATAACAATTTAATCTGGAGTCATCACAATTTCACATATGTTGGTGTAACCAAGTATTTTATCTCAATGAAAGATTTGGTCTCATAAGAGTCCTTGTTTTGTGACTTAAAGTTTATTGTTCTAAAAGTGCTTATATTTCATAGCCTTAGGTTTCTTTACTATGTGTTCAGTGACAGAGGAACATTCAACAGATTTAACAAGCCAATAGAGGATTTTACTGATCAAATAGGATCACTAAAGAAAATAAGAGGAGAAATGTAACAAATGCTGCAAACAAAACAAGGAAGAATAGAGTAGAAAATAAAACTGAGGGACAATTCCAGTAAATTATTATCATCATCATCAAGTACCGGGCCTACTGGCGTAGGTGATCATGTCTCTCCACAGCTCTCGATCTCGGCAGCTATTTATCATTTCTGTTGTTGACCTTCTGCCAAGCCATTCTCTTAAGCTGTCTGTTATTTTTTCTCTTTGTTTCCCTCTATCTCTTCGTCCCTTAATTTTTCCGGTTGTTACAATATATTCCAGTTGTTCTCTTCTCATTACATGGCCAAAAAATGATGATTGTCTCTTCCTAATATTGGAAATTAGCTCTCTTTTTGCTTTGACCTCTCTCAGAACATTTTCATTACTCTTCTTAGCTGTCCATGGTACTCTCAATATTCTTCTGTAAAACCACATTTCTACAGACTCCAGTGATTTTCTTGTCTGTTGTCCTATTGTCCATGATCCGCATCCATATGATAAGACTGGATCTACATAACATTTATAACACTACATAACATTAAATTATTATACTGAATATAAAAAAAGTTTTAAATGATTTTGAGAGCACGAAATCTAGCCAACTTTCAGCACTGGTATCTATCTATCTATTGACCTTTCGAGCCGTAACCGGCCCATAGGGCGTAGACCAAGATACACCTTCTCCTATATGAATTTTTGTTCTAGCAGTTTTCTTTTAAAGATATTTTATCAAATCTCGCCATCTGTCTCTGTTCTGTGCAAGCAGTTCTATCTCATTGAGGGAGCCGATTCCTGCTGCTCTTGCCTCTCTCATCAATGTTCTTCTCAGTGTCTCCCTGGGTCTTCCAGCACTGGTATAGTACATGAAAATATTGGGCTACAAGAACCCTTTAATTTGTTATTCATCTGTTGTTGCCTTGAAGTGTCTCAGGAGAAAGGAGGTATGTATAATATAATTATATAGTGGATAAGCTATAGACCAATCAGCCTTACAAGCTGTTTGTGTAAAACAATGGAACGTATAATCAATCTCAGACTGCAGTGGTACCTGGAAAGTGAAAATCTCCTTGTCCCACAACAAGCAGGCTTTAGACAGTGTTACTCTACCGAAGATCAGGCAACCTATCTTTCCCAGGAAATTGAGGATGCGTTTCAAGAAAAGAAACTGGTACTAGCAGCATGGATAGACCTAAAGAAAGCATTTGATAAGGTATGGAAGGAAGGGCTTTTGAAGAAACTGAGAAATTATGGAGTAAATGGCAGGATGTACAAATGGGTCAAAGCATACCTGCATAACAGGAGAGCCAGAGTGCAACTGGATGGTCTTAAGAGTAAGAAGGTCTTACTGCGCCAGGGCGTTCCACAGGGAGGGGTACTATCTCCAACACTTTTTCTGATCTACATCAATGACCTAGTTACTGAACTACCACATGGTATCAAAGTGGCAATGTATGCAGATGACTTGGTAATGTGGTGCACAGAGGAGTATGCAACAGTGGCCTCCAAATTGTTACAAAGAGCTATGAATGCACTGAATTCATGGACAAATAGATGGTGTATCAGCATCAATACAGACAAATGCAGTACTACACTTTTCACTCTTTCCCCAAAACAAAAAGCAGGAGCCATCTATATAAACAATGAGCCTGTGAAAGAAGACATACAGGCTACGTATCTCGGAGTTACATTTGATAACAAACTATCTTGGAAACAGCAGATAAATAAGGCAACCCAAAAAGCAAGGAGAAAATTGGCTATTCTAAGAAAGCTGTGTGGAACTACGTGGGGTGCGAGTGGGAAAATACTCAGTAAAGTTTACAACAGAGTATACGCCCACATTTAGAATATGGATCATCTGCATGGTGTTCAGCATCAAACACCACACTTCAAGAACTGGATAAAGTACAAAACCAGGCACTTAGGGTCATCACAGGAGCAATGAAATCAACACCAATATTAGAGATGGAGAAATTGTGGAGGATACCAGCACTGAGAGAACGGAGGGACACAAAGGTGCTGATACAGGCAGAAAAATTTGCTTGCATGCCGAGACATCCAATGAAGGACCGATTCCAAAATCTTGCATTGGGACGACTTAAGAGAAGCAGTTTTATCCACCAAGCCAAGCGTATTAGTAGACAAACACCAGACATGCCAAGAGCTGTTAACCCCCTACTGCCCATACAGAACAGACTCCCTGGACAGAGGAATCTGGATTATCAGTTCAAATACGGACAGAAGTGAAAGGAATAGTTGATAAAGAGGAACAGAATAGTCTACAGCGAAAAACAATAACTCTCAGTTTCCTGGATGAAGAATACCCACAAGACCTATGGATTCGTGTGTATACAGATGGATCAGCACAGAATGCAGTAAAAAATGGGGGAGCAGGTGCATATATAGAATATCCAAATAACACTAGGGATATGAATAAAATAGCAACAGGGAAATATTGTCACAATTATGATGCAGAAATACAAGCAATAAAGTTAGCAATAGAAAAACTGCTGAACATTAATCTTAGCCCGCAGCCTGTAGTGTTTTTGACAGATGCAAGATCAGTACTCCAGGCACTACAATCCAGAAATTACCACATCTGCAGACCTTATTGACTGAACTCTGCAAGCACCACAGGGTTGCCCTGCAGTGGATCCCATCTCACTGTGGAATACCAGGAAATGAGAAAGCAGATCAGTTGGCAAAGGAAGGTTCAACAGGCACACAACTAGATACACCTGTTAC
The DNA here is from genome assembly GCA_032433765.1 of Megaustenia siamemsis. NCBI lineage: Eukaryota > Metazoa > Mollusca > Gastropoda > Stylommatophora > Ariophantidae > Megaustenia > Megaustenia siamemsis. The sequence goes on from JAVIAB010000092.1 coordinate 102,864,161, forward strand.
ATACCATCATAAGAAACAGATAATCAAATCAATCAGAGGACCACAAGCCCCAAATCAGGATGCCTTTTATAATATGAATAGATATGAACAAGTTATCATTATACGTCTCAGAACAGGACACAATCGACTCCATAGTCACATGTATACAAAATTCAAGATCGGCACCTCAACTACTTGTACATGTGGACAGGCGCCCCAGACTGCTGAACACATACTTCAAGACTGCACTGAATATAGTAGACTGAGGAAAATCCATTGGCCCATAGATACAACACTACAGACAAAACTATATGGGCCACTGCAAGAATTACAAAAGACAGTAACATTTATACAGGAAACGACATTGCAGATATAGACAATGCTTCAGGCGAACGAAAGATAGATAGATATAGTGGATAGATGGGATCTAGAAAGAAACTAACAAAATCAAACTGGCAATATCCAGAAAATTATATGTAACTCTTAAATGCAACACCTCATGGTACAAACAATATGACCAAAAATTGAAGCAAAAATTTGCATCGGTTTGGTACTTATCAATAATTCATCACAGATGAAAGAGAAAAGCTCATGGTATAAAAGAACAAATAGTTTATAATTCAACTGCATAGTCATCATAGTTTTAATTATAGCTATAAGAAAGACAACTACCAAAATGACCAACATCTAATGATCCATTAAAAATTATAATAGAAAGGTCAGCCTTCACTTATTAGTCATTCAGAAGTTAAATAACAAACTCTTTATTTTGAGTTGATCTACTACTGAGGTCCCTCATCTTTCTTTCTTTACTTCCTCTGGCGCCCATTTATGTATCGAGGGAAATGCAAAGTTCTAGTTCTCACCCTTTCAGCAGCTTCAGTCATTGCCAGTTAATGTTGCTATAGCATTTCTTTGATGTTGTCTGTCTATTTTACTCTGGGTGTGCCTCTTGCTCTTCTCGTCTTTATATATATATGCTTTGTATGGAAGGAATCACACAGCATTCTTTCTAGAAGGGCAAACCAGTTTGTTTGTTGTTTCTGTATGCAGACCCCTCATTACTTATGGGGAATTTTGCATGGTCTTCTCAATGTCTTTGAATATTTTGTTTATATCAAATTCAAAGTCATTGTAAACCTGCGGTAGATGAGAACAAAGAAGCCTAGTCTCCCATGTCAATTTTAATTAATCTGAACCCAAATGAGTGCTGCCACTATCCAGATCACAAACCATGTTGTCAATACCACATTTCACTGAATTAAGGAGAGTGATGAGCTTATTAAAATCAAATCAACTATATGGTACCTATTTGCAAATACCAGGATATAAGACATTGAAGAAAAGAACAATCGTATCTCTAAATGTTGGAGTTTGGTGCTGTGATGTTTCTAACATAGAAATTACGATGATGTATTTGGTCAATGGCAATGTAAGGGTTAAATTAGATATTACATTTTAATTTGTTTATTTGGGAACATGCTGTAGAAATATTTGATAAACAGTATCAGAAATCTCACCAAGCAATTCTCCTGATATCAAGTCATACTCTTCGGCTAACTCCATTCCATCTGACATTGTAAAATGGACCTTGCGTCTGCCTATGAAACAAAATTGCATCTTTAATTTTCTGCGAACAAAACCACTCACATATAAAAGTAAAAGTAGTAAAGTAGCCCCGTCACGCCAAGTGGCGTATAGGGAAATATGGTGTTAGTGACCCTGTATTTTACAGACCTTCAGCACATGATTTTTGGGGTAATGTGGTCGATATTACGCCCGTGCTGCTTTACTTTCCCAGAAAAAAATCCGGTACCCATTTAAGGCTGGGTGAACCCGGAAGCCGTCGGTTGGGATCGAACCCTACCCCTTGTCCTTTGTAGTCCAGTTCACTAACCACTGAGCTATCACAGCTCCCTCACTCACATATAAAGTAAAGTAAAAGTAAAGTACCCCCGTCACGCCAAGTGGCGTATAGGGAAATATGGTGTTAGTGACCCTATATTTTATAGACCTTCAGCACATGATTTTTGGGGTAATGTGGTCAGTATTACGCCTGTGCTGCTTTACTTTCCCAGAAAAAATCCGGTTCCCATTTAAGGCTGGGTGAACCCGGAAGCCGTCGGTTGGGATCGAACCCTACCCCTTGTCCGTGGTAGTCCAGTTCACTAACCACTGAGCTATCGCGTCTCCCTTCACTCACATATACTTGTAGATATATCATACAGCATTGAGCTGAAGGGCAGGAGCCCATTTGGTGCTGGATCACTAACCACTAAATCAACCAATCAATCAGTTTAGTTAGTTGACAGATCATCCTCTCGGTAGATCTGACAGCCCCATAAGTGCAGTGACAAACAACCCCAGTTCTGTGTTAATTTGCCAGTCTTCTTTGGTTCTCTGCTTAGTACTCTAACTTGCCTACTTGACAGCATTTAAAATGTCAGTCTGATCCACTGTTCATCCATTCTCAACAACAGTCAACCCAGCAAGTCTATCTACTCTCTCATTCCCTATTATACTCTAATGTCTTGACACAAAAATTAAGCAAATTTTAATCAGTCTAACCACTTCGGAGATTCCAGCCACTGCCTTTGAGCAGAGCCCATTTCAATCATCCTGAACATACTCATTGAACTAATGAGAAAATGTGGATAAAATTCTGTCTTTATTGAAGCTACTGCCTTAGGTACTGCCGTGGCCTCCATCATTAAATTACTTGTATTCAAAGCAAATGTACCGCTATCCCTCAAGACAATATCCCGCTGCCCTGATCTGTGATGGCCTATGAGCTGTCTTTGCTGAGCAACAGACCCATCTGTGTATATGACTACTTCACTCCCTGAAGAATTCACAAAAATCATAGCCTATACTTTCACTTCTATGGTTACTGGATTTCATTTCCTACATTCTTTGTTCAGTTTGATGCTTACTGAGAAGGACATGCAACATTCTGCTGGCATACGGTTGGTTCTATATTCTCAAGTGAACAAATCTGTTGAACAATGTCCTTGGCCAGACTCATACAAGATTTCCCTCTCTTTTACCTGCTACCTTTGTGATTCCTGATCTCAATGAGCAGTGGACGTGTGCAAAATGCACCTATTTCAAAACAATAAACACATATAAATGATTAAAGAAAGGATTGTTATGAATGCCACAAACAGAAAGAATAACTGAACAGGTGGCCATGGTTAATATCATATTTAGAGGGGAAGAATGAGTAAACACTGTAAAAGAAATAGTATTTTAATGTCTTCATTACAGATGGCTTTCTCCATTGGGGTGAAATAAAAATTCAGATGTGAATACCTCGTGATTATTGCTCAGGACAAGCAGTCTTTATTCTCTGGTACTATATTTATCACCTGCAGATACCAGTATTGGGATAATGCTGTAAAGATTTATTTTTTATTTTTAATCACAGATGGCAGACAATAAAGAAGCTGAAATCAATCAATCAAAGCCTTTTAGATCCCTTTCTGGATGGCCATGGACAAAGTTCTTCCATCAATCCCTTTTCTTGAGCATTTTCTCTACTTCCTTCCAATCTAGACAATGATCTGATGATTTTCATGACTTCTCTATGAATGATTTGCTACAATATAGTACAGACTATGAAATCAACATACTAACCTATCTAAAGCTACTATATTAACAAACGTATCTCTGTGTGATGAGAGAAAACACGATAGACACGTCTTTGCTGGAGTGAAAGTAATTAAGGTAATGAAGAAAACATGTGCTTGTTTTACCGTTCCATTCTCCTGATCCCACCACTCGTCTACTTTTCCCTGACCACCTTCAAACGTGACAAAAATTTGAGACATTCTGGTTAGTAGTCATCTCCCTCGCTCCGACCATATACACTTGGGTATGGTCCCCTGTAGATGTAACTGTATTACCTGTGCTCCACACTGACTCTGTTTTATTCCCCAATGGACGGTCCAAGATTTAGGATGGTTTCACATGTGTGTCCAGCAACATCATTTATGCTATCATATGCCAATGATGTCACATGACTTATATTGGTGAGTCGGGGAGACGCTTAAGGAACAATTTTTGTGAAGATTGAACAGACTAATGGCACTCCAGTGGTGTCCCATTTCAATTTCACAGACCACAAGAGCAAAAATGACATCTGTATTACAGGTATTGTCCTTTGCCACTGACGACCACAGCTGTATTGCCCTGGAGAATCGCCTTATAGCCCAATTGGGGCCGCTGACCCAACAAGGCATTAATTTATCACACTAATACACATTTTCCTGAAGCTGCTCCTTCTCTATAGCATATTTTACTCTTTTATTCATGTATGATTTCATTAGCATATACACATGTTATGCTGTTCTCTGCTCCCCTCTACTAAACAACACTGTGACCACCAGTCACCTTCTTGTGTCTGGGCTGCATACTTTTATGCAAGGCGATACCCTTTCCACGTGAACTACACAGTACCTTACCTATTTCACATTCTTAGGGAACACGCTCTGAAACATCTCACTCTTTCCTCCTTTCGGATACCCTGTATTCTTCTGGTCTATTCTTTGAGCTTTGTATTTGCACACAGTACGAGGTGTGGTTTCTTCTGAGTATGTATGTTGTCTGTATACACACTTATTCACATAGATGCGTACACACATGTGTAATTGTAACTTTGCGTATATGTATATATATATATATATATATATATATATCTACAAGAAATTCTTAACCGTCCACTACCTCACAGTTTAATAGATTTTGAAGCTGAAACACCAGCAGCAGAATTAGATGTAAATTTAGATGACTTCACCTTGAGCGAAATAGAACCACCTTAAAAAATATGACCAATAACAAGGTTTCTGGAGAGGATAAGTTAACAGCTGAGATCCTCAAGGCAATTGATAGCCATAATTTAATACATCTCCAGAAAATGTTCAACATCATTTGGAAAGCAGAGAAGACGCCTCATAAATGGAAAAAAAGGAATCATTGTTAAGATTCCAAAAAAGGGCAATCTTAGAGATTGTAACAACTGGAGAAGCATGACACCTTTGTCAGTTGCCTCAAAGTTATTCTGCAAAATCATCCTAAATAGAATAAAGGATTCAATAGATACAGTAATGCGTGAAGAACAGGCTGGGTTTAGAAAAGGGAGAAACTGCCTTGACCACATTATTACTCTACGACTTATATTGGAGGAACACACTGAAAAGCAAAAACCTTTTGTACTTAACTTTATCCACTTCAAAAAAAGTATTTGACAGTATTCATAGAGATTCTTTGTGGAAAATTCTGAAGCAATATGGCTTACCATCAAAATCATAAATATTATTAAAGACATGTATGATGGTTACACATGTGCAGTTTGAACATAGGAAGGACTGAGCGAATGTTTCCCAATAGAAACTGGGGTTAAACAAGGATGTATTTTATCGCCCTTGTTATTTAGAGTTGTTATGGACTTCATAATTAAGAATGCTGCACTGGTAATAAAGGCATCGAATGGATACAAGGAGACCATTTGGAGGACCTCGACTTTGCTGATGACATAGTTCTCATCAGCAGCCAGATAAAAACGATGCAGGAAAACACAAATGAACTATCATCAATAGCCAGCAAAATTGGGCTTGAGATCAATCATGAAAAGACTAAAGTCATGAAAAGTTTAATTCCAACAGACGACAAAATATACATGGAAAATAAACCAGTAGAAGAGATCGATTACTTTACCTATCTTGGAAGTCACATTGATCGAGATGGGGATACAAGCAAAGAAATTAGAATCAGAATAGCTAAAGCAGCAATGTCTTTCAGAAGCCTTGAAGAGTTGTGGAAATCAAAACTTATCAGCACAAACACAAAACTTAGACTATTCAAATCAAATGTACTATCAACCCTTACGTATGCATGTGAAAGCTGGAAAACAACAAAAGATAAAGAAACAAAGTTGAACGCATTCGAAAATAAATGTCTAAGGAAAATACTTGGTATAGCATGGAACGAATTCAAAACAAACGAGGAAATTAGAGAAATCGCCAATCAACCACTAATATCTTCAGTAATAAAGAAAAGGCGATGGACATATTGAGAAGAACATTGATGAGAGAGGCAAGAGTAGCAGGATTCGGCTCCCTCAATGATATAGAGCTGCTTGCACAGAACAGAGACAAATAGCGAGAATTGATAAAATATCTTTAAAAGAACTGAAAACTGCTAGAACACAAATTCAGATAAGAGAAGGAGTATCTTGGTCTACGCCCTATGGGCCGGCTCGAAAGGTCAATATATATATATATGGAACAAAATAGTATACAGCGTAGAACAATAACTCTCAGTTTCTTGGATGAAGAATACCCACAAGACCTATGGATTCGTGTGTACACAGATGTCTCAGTATAAAATACAGTAAAGAATGGGGGAGCAGGATCATACATAGAGTACCCAAATAACACTAGGGATATAAATAAAATAGTAACAGGGAAATATTGTCACAATTATGATACAGAATTCCAAGCAATAAAGTTGACGATAGAAAAACTGATGTGCAGTAATCTTAGCCCACAGCCAGTAGTGTTTTTGACAGATACAAGATCAGTACTCTAGGCACTACAATCCAGAAAATTGCCACACCTGCAGATCTTATTGACTGAACACTGCAGGCACCACAGGGTTGCCCTGGAGTGGATCCCAACTCACTGTGCAATACCAGGAAATGAGAAAGCCGATCAGGTGACAAAGGAAGGTGCAACAGGCACACAACCAGATGCACTGGTTACATGCCATCATAAGAAACAGATAAATCAATCTGAAGACCACAAGCCTCAAATCAGGATGCTTTTCATAATATGAATAGATGGGAACAAGTTATCATTATATGCCTCAGAACAGGGCACAATGACTCCACAGTCACATATATACAAAATTCAAGATCGGCACCTCAACTACATGTACATGTGAACAGGCGCCCCAGACTGCTGAACACATAATTCAAGACTGCACTGAATATAGCAGACTGAGGAAAATCCATTGGCCTATGGATACAACACTACAGACAAGACTATATGGGCCATTGCAAGAATTACAAAAGACAGCAAAATTTATACAGGAAATGAGATTGCAGATATAGACAATACTTCAGGTGTTTTCGCTTGGTTGTATATACATAGATATGTATAGACATTGCCAGTAGCATTATAGTTGAGGTAACTATAAAATATCCCTCAACATATTTTTAGAACCTTTCCACCTGTGTTTGGTCCCCTCAGTTAGCTGGTCAGCTACACTGGGTATCCTGCGCAGACCAGCCAGCGAATACCATTTATTTTCCTCCTGGTCATTTTTACTTTTATTTTTCATTCTAGTTCAAAATTATTTTGTTTTAGATTTTGCATTATTAGTTAGCTATGTAGTGTTAATTTTATTTACTTACATATCTGTGTGCGTGTTGTTCCTGCTAGCGGCCTATTGAACCGAAACGTTGTCAAAATTTGTGTCTTCCATAAGTAAAGCTTTAACCAAACCGTTTTTTTCTATTTCTCCTTTTGTATTAGAAAGGAGGCTGAGGCGGCAGTTATAGTCCTTAAAAAGCATTACTGATACAACATTAAATACAACTTTCAAATCTCATTTCAAGCTGCAGCAGTTTCAAAATGTATGGTGAATGCACACAGAAATCTGGGACAGGCAGCTATAGTGGAGACAATATATATCTATAAGAAAGACATATTAAGGTGACTCATGGACTGTTATTTTTCCTATTATTGTTTTAAAAATAATTCTTCTGAAGTGGATTTATTGCCAATATGTTGTGAACAAAACTGCGTGCCTCTTGACTCAACACACTCTATTTCATTACAGCAATTTTGGAACTTTTGTCTTTCCTTTTTGATCTCTATTCGCTTGGCCAGATAGACTTACCTGTTTCAAGGATCACCATATGGAAGTGGATATGGGACTAGTTCAGTTTTGGTTTGCTGGTCTTGCTTGCTACTTGCTGACTACTAAAAGCTGATTCACTGCGCCACATCTAAGTTTCAATTACCATTTGGACAAGTTAAAGAACTGCAGAACTGAAGCACCCAAGCTGTACAGCAAATGAGCCCATGTGGCTACTGGGGACCTGACTAATGTCAGGAAAGAACAGAGCCACTGTCACCTGCCACACATGTAATAAGAGGTGACTAAGGAGATTGAGTTCAAGGTTTACGCTGATGCTACAGAGTTTGTACATCTGACCTGAAACCATCTTCGGTGCTTTTGCTAGTCTGGCAGGCTGGAGAGAGGATCTGAGCACTCTGGAGTTGTCCTTTGTGCACTGAGGACGATCTGTCCGCTAAATTAAATTTTAAGCTAGCTAAAAATAATCAGAGACACACTGCCGACTAATAATGTCACAATTAGTGAATCTTCTCCAGTTCCCCACTGTCTCTATGGAAATTGACCAATCAACCAGATTAAGCAAGTAGGGATCAAAGAGAAAAGGCAAACCAAACCTGATATTAAAAAAATGCAGTGCTGAAATTGTATGTGTTCGGTTGTAAGGCTCAGATATCATAACTTGTTGTAAACCATGCCACGATGCAAATTATGCCTATCTAAAGCCCTTTCAGGGGTGGACAAGTATTGGAAGTAATTCTCAGACAAATGCAAACAAACAAGCCTGAGACTATATATATTTATTGAATTAGGTGTGGTATAATATTAAGCTCTATTTTTGCTTTGACCTCTCTCAGAACATCTTCATTACTCTTCTTAGCTGTCCATGGTACTCTCAACATTCTTCTGTAAAACCACATTTCTACAGACTCCAGTGATTTTCTTGTCTGTTGTCCTATTGTCCATAATCCACATCCATATGTTAAGACTGGCTCTACATAACATTTAAGAACTCTTTTTATTAGGAAGAAACAATCATCATTTTTTGGCCATGTAATGAGAAGAGAATTATTTCCACACAAAATATCCACAAAACAACATGGATATCTCCTGATGATAGAACATCAAATCAAATTGACCACCTATGTATTAAACAACAATTCAGATCATCATTAATAGATGTAAGAGCATACAGAGGTGCTGATGTTAATAGCGACCACAACCTGTGCATTGGGAAAATAAGATTAAAATTTAGAAACCAACAGAAGAGGTCAATTACACATAAAATTGATAGTCATAAACTGAAAGATGAAGCCATAAAGGAAAAGTTTAACATAGAGCTAAGTAATTGTTATTCAGCACTTGGTGAAATAGACTTAGATATCAATGAAATGTGGGACTCACAGAGCAAAATACTAATGACAGCAGCAGAAGCAAGTGCTGGACTGAAGAAAATGGAAAAACGAGCTTGGATCTCAGACACCACATGGAAATACATCAAAGAAAGAAGAGAAGCAAAGAGAGCCATGACTAATGTAAAGACAGATCTTGGAAAGGTTCTGGCAAAAGCAACATACAAAGAATTAGACAACAAAGTGAAAAGTTCGGCAAGAAGAGATACAAGAGCTTATATAGACAACTTGGCAGAGAAAGCAGAGACAGCTGCAATTACAGGAGACAGCAGAACTCTTTATACTGTACAAAAGATGCTGACAAACACCTATACATCCAGTGGAACACCAATTCTAGACAAATCTGGATTAATGCTAACAACAAGCGCAGACATAAAAGCTCGTTGGGCGGAACACTTCAAAGAAATTCTTAACCGTCCACTACCTCACAGTTTAATAGATTTTGAAGCTGAAACACCAGCAGCAGAATTAGATGTAAATTTAGATGACTTCACCTTGAGTGAAATAGAAACCACCTTAAAGCTAATGACCAATAACAAGGCTGCTGGAGAGGATAAGTTAACAGCTGAGATCCTCAAGGCAATTGATAGCCATAATTTAATACATCTCCAAAAAATGTTCAACATCATTTGGAAAACAGAGAAGACGCCTCATAAATGGAAAAAAGGAATCATTGTTAAGATCCCAAAAAAGGGCAATCTTAGAGATTGTAACAACTGGAGAGGCGTGACACTTTTGTCAGTTGCCTCAAAGTTATTCTGTAAAATCATCCTAAATAGAATAAAGGATTCAATAGATACAGTGATGCGTGAAGAACAGGCTGGGTTTAGAAAAGGGAGAAGCTGTCTTGACCACATTTTCACTCTACGACTTATATTGGAGGAACACATTGAAAAGCAAAAACCTTTTGTACTTAACTTCATCGACTTCAAAAAAGCATTTGATAGTATTCATAGAGATTCTTTGTGGAAAATTCTGAAGCAATATGGCTTACCATCAAAAATCATAAATATTATCAAAGACATGTATGATGGTTACACATGTGCAGTTCGAACAGAGGAAGGACTGAGCGAATGTTTCCCAATAGAAACTGGGGTTAAACAAGGATGTATTTTATCGCCCTTGTTATTTGGAATTGTTATGGACTTCATAATGAAGAAATGCTGCACTGGTAATAAAGGCATCGAATGGATACAAGGAGACCATTTGGAGGACCTCGACTTTGCTGATGACATAGTTCTCATCAGCAGTCAGATAAAAACGATGCAGGAAAACACAAATGAACTATCATCAATAGCCAGCAAAATTGGGCTTGAGGTCAATCATGAAAAGACTAAAGTCATGAAAAGTTTAATTCCAACAAGTGACAAAATATACATGGAAAACAAACCAGTAGAAGAGATCGATCACTTTATCTATCTTGGAAGTCACATTGATCGAGAAGGGGATACGAGCAAAGAAATTAGAATCAGACTGGCTAAAGCAGCAATGTCTTTCAGAAGCCTTGAAAAGTTGTGGAAATCAAAACTCATTAGCACAAACACAAAACTTAGGCTATTCAAATCAAATGTACTATCAACCCTTACGTATGCGTGTGAAAGCTGGAAAACAACAAGAGATATAGAAACAAAGTTGAACGCATTCGAAAATAAATGTCTAAGGAAAATACTTGGTATAGAATGGAACGAATTCAAAACAAACGAGGAAATTAGAGAAATCGCCAATCAACCACTAATATCTTCAGTAATAAAGAAAAGACGATGGTCATACGTTGGACATGTGATGAGAAGAGATAATAATCGAATAGCAAAGCAAGCCCTCATATGGGAAACAACAGGTAAAAGAAAAAGAGGAAGACCCAGGGAGACACTGAAAAGAACATTGATGAGAGAGGCAAGAGCAGCAGGAATCGGCTCCCTCAATGAGATAGAACTGCTTGCACAGAACAGAGACAGATGGCGAGATTTGATAAAATATCTTTAAAAGAAAACTGCTAGAACAAAAATTCATATAGGAGAAGGTGTATCTTGGTCTACGCCCTATGGGCCGGTTACGGCTCGAAAGGTCAATAGATAGATAGAATGAGAAGAGAACAACTGGAATATATTGTAACAACTGGAAAAATTGAGGGATGAAGAGATAGAGGGAAGCAAAGAAAAAAATAACAGACAGCTTAAGAGAATGGCTTGGCAGAAGGTCAACAACTGAAATGATAAATAGCTGCCGAGATCGAAAGTTGTGGAGAGACATGATCACCTACGCCAGTAGGCCCGGTACTTGATGATGATGATAATATTAAGAGCAATGAAAGAAGAACAAGAGAGAGATTAAAAGGTGAGAAACTAGAAACTAAACTAAAACAAGCAATGCACACTTTTTCAATCACCTAAAATAGAATGAGAAACCATTGAGGCTACTTCATGTGCAGTGGAGAGTGAAGCCAGTAAACTTCTTTGTTATGAACATCAAATTAAGTAAATATAAACTGATAAACCAGGCCTAAACATTAATGGAAAGATAATCAATAACCTATGCCTAAGATATGCTGATGATACTGTATTATTAGCAGAAAATCCTAAAGATCTACAACAATTACTTAATGAAATAAATATGACAAGCAAAGAATATGGATTAGATATGAATATCAAAAAGACTAAAGCTATTATCATAAACAAAGATAATACCCTAAACCTACAAGTGAATATCAAAATTAAAGGAACAGACCTGGAGATAGTTCAGAGCTACAACTACCTTGGACATTCTATAACCAGTGATGGAAAATGTACAACTGAAAAGAACAAAAGAATAGGAATGGCAAAAAGTAATTTTAATGCCATGAAAAATATACTACTAACATTAAAACAAATAACCTCAGGGCTAAAACTAAGAATAGCAAAATGTTATATCTTCTCAACATTCCTGTATGGTGCAGAAACATGATCATTAGACAAGAAAATTGAACAGAAAATTGAAGGCTCTGAAATGTGGATTTATAGAATAATAGGATAAATTGGATGAAAAGAAAACAAGTGATGAAGTCTTAAAACAATTAAAAATGAAAAGAGAACTACTAAACACAATTCAAACAACATAAATTAGATTTGTGGGGCATGTTAAAAGACACAGCAGCATACTAATAAAAGTAATCATGAAAGGGAAAATACAAGGTACAAGAGGCAAAGACAAGCCAAGACTAACATGGACGAGTTACATCAAAAGATGGATAAGTCCGCCTATGATAAATCTGCGCAATCCATACAAGAGACAGACCAGAATGGAGCTCCATAGTAGCCAACCTTCAATGCTGAGACAACACTCAATGAATGAAGAATTAATAAACAGATGGCAGGAAATATATGAAATTCACGAATTGAATAGAACCTGGACTCAACTGGAACAATCGAAAACTAATCAGTCGTCACACAAGAATAGGTCAAGTTAAACTAGTTTAGTTAGAGTGAGTGTAGACTAGTACTACTAGTAGTATTATTAAGTATAAGTTTTAATTTTTAAGTCAGTCAAGTATGACTATAATGACATAAAATATAACACGACGCATTGAACGGTTATATTCATGGCATTGTCACCGACAATTCGGACAATATCACAAAATGAAAATGTGTTGACGATTTATTTGCTAATTAAGAGTTTAGATGATGATGTATAGGTTTTAAAAGTTTATGTAATATTACAAGATCTTTTAAGCGAATAAATATGCATAAGTTAAACAAACCATCTTGAACAAGGCATGTTTTATGCGATGAACGCAGCTTCTGCAACCACACATCCGCCATATTGTTTCTTAGTTACTGGTCTTTTTTCATTTTTAACCACACAAGAGCGTTTACAATTTATAAAACATTAACGATTGCAGATTAATAATACGGCACAAAATTTATTGTTAATCCCACAGTCCAAGGATCACTAAACTTACAACATCATAGTTTTGGGGGATAAAAAAGTACTGGAATATTGGATCAAATATAAAATAAATAGCTTGATAAAAATCTACTAAATATTTCTCCTTGAAATTTGTTGCTTTAAAATATGTAAACTATTTGTTGTAAACCTTGAGAAATAAAATTGTACGTTTTGATTTTATTATATAATATATTGCTAATACTAATGCTATAGAGAAGTTTTAATGTATAATACCAATAAAATTAATATAATTTACAAAAAAAAACATGTGTAAATTGTTTTAAAGCAAACAATAAATATACTAGTATAGTGTTTTTGTTGTTGCTATCATGCCTGTTAAATAGAATGGTTGTGTTAGCTATGTAAAATGTATGCCATAATAATAAAAAAAAAAAGCTAAGAAAAGTACAGGGTTTTATTTACAAGAAAACAGCATCAAGATAGTGTTGAAAATTCAATTCTAATAATAAAAAAAGATGCAACATTTATTGGATAGTAAACTCAAGTTGAAATTTTTGGACACCTAATGACGAATGACTGGTTTTTGTGTGTGTATGTGTGTGTAGACGAATACGATAATACATGATGAAGAAAATATCTTTGAAATTAACAAAACGTGTTGTGAGTACGAAATACATGTACTCAATATATTGAAGCGCTAAAGAGACAGCTGGTCGTGTTAGTTATCGATTGTCAACGTTATAAGACACACCGCAAGATTACTTTTATTTGTTATTGATACTGGCAGTCAATTCAATCAACATATTTATTAAACAATTATTATTTTTTATTACTATAAATCTGGTTACAAAATATCTACTGTAAACCTAACAGCTTCATCTCAAGTCAATAAAACCAAGTCATCTTATATAGATTAATATAATAAGAGATTATATGGCAGCATAATTGTAGAATACAATTTCTGGTTATATTTGCTTTTTGTGCCATTTATCGATCCTGGAGACAGCTTTCCCCAGTTTTCTCAGCAGAACACAGTGACGTCACAGATTTTGTGTTCAATCCATGGATGGAGGATAGGATGGGATGCATGAATCGCCTTCTCTTCAATGTTGTATTATTATTTACTTGTGATTTCATCAAATTGAGGGTAAGTTATATAAGTTGTTATGTTTGGACAATTACTAATGATGTTATTCTTATCACCGCAAAATCTGACTCGACATCACAACATCCGCAGTTGAAGAAAGGCAAGGTGAAACCGGTTTAAACGAAAAAAAAAATAATTTTTTAAAATAAAATAATATAATTCTTTACTCAGTCTGATCTGATCTCACTGATCTGAATAGTAAAATAGTTTTTAAACTCATTTTCCCCATATCGTTACTTAACTGGAGCTAAGGGAAACATAAATATAATAAAGTTTATAAGAGAGAGTCAGAGAGAGAGAGTTATTAATACAAATAATAAAATATTAATATGAATAATATATAATAATATATTATTTTATTATATATATTTATACAATGTCAATTGAATCCCATATATGATATGATAATAATTATGAAGTATAAGCACTCCATCTTATTTTATTATATTGTATATTTTTAAAAAAACATCATTAATTGAGGCTTTTAAAGCTGCCTAATTTAGTATTTTATAAAAATAATGAATAATTGTTATTATATAATATTATATATAATATATTTTAATAATATTTTCATTCTTGGACTGCCAAAAATTTAGGAAATAATTTCATTTATTACACTTGATTATTTGTGAAGTTTTTCTATTCTTTCAATATTCTTTGCACACTCTATTGCTTATAGTTATAGGTCCAATTGTATAATATAATGGAAAAAAAAAATTATTACCTCCTGCTCCTGAGTCTATATAACGATATAATGAAAAAAAATGAACATGGGTGATGTGTGCCTGAGGATAAACTTGATAAATGATATCCATAGTAATCATAATTATCATAGTACTGTTGTGTTACTGTACTTACTGTAATCTATCACTACCTAGTACTCAGTACTGTAGCATACAAATATAAAAGTATCTCATTGACTCATTGTAAAAAAGATAGGTACAAATATGATGATTCAGTAATTCGTACTAAAAGTGAAATAAGGAATTGGTTTTATATTGTGTTTATGCAGTGGCAGTGCATGAATAAAAAAAAAAAAAAAAATTAATGACTGTGTCACTCAAGTCATTGTATAACTAAATATATGTAAAGTAAGTAAAGAGACACTGAGAAGAACATTGATGAGAGAGGCAAGAGCAGCAGGAATCGGCTCCCTCAATGAGATAGAACTGCTTGCACAGAACAGAGACAGATGGCGAGATTTGATAAAATATCTTTAAAAGAAAACTGCTAGAACAAAAATTCATATAGGAGAAGGTGTATCTTGTCTACGCCCTATGGGCCGGTTACGGCTCGAAAGGTCAATAGATAGATAGATAGAAGTAAAGAGCCCCTTCACATCAAGTGGCGTATAGAGAATATGGTGTTAGTGAGCATTATTTTTTACAGACCTTCGGCACATGATTTTTAGGGTAATGTGGTCGGTATTATGCCCACTAGTAAGTGGTCACATGTTATTCAACCTTAGTTATTTTTATCATATGATATGATTAGTCTGCTTTATGATGAAGAAATATTCTGTCTGCTCAAATTAAAATCTTTGCTCTTTTTTTTTAAAGTGAAATTAGCATTTTTGGGGGGTTGTTTCCTTGCAAATGTCAGTGCCATTGCATTATGTAGCATATCTCTTTTGCAGAAATTACTTTTATCATTTAACCTATTGTAAGCATTAATATTGTGAATACTACTCGTATTGCATATGCATTGATTTGAGTAAAAATATTTCCATTAGCACATTTTTTAGTGAAAGTGGATGGCTTTACAAAAGTAGAGTGAAAGAAAAAGATCTTATTGGTGAAAATAGCAAATTGTTGAGTATTAGAACGGTGGTTATCATGTACAATCTATGATGATTGTATTTAGCTAGAACAATACCGACTTCAAATCATGTTTTCTGTGAAGAACACAACAAACTACAAATTACAAGCTTCTGACTCTGATGAAAATATTTTAGACTTAATGCCTTCCTCTACCGACTTCATGTGTCTACGGTTTCTGGCACATCTCAATTACTTTTATCTTTCCAAAGTGATATGGCGAAAAAGTATGATGCAATGATAACCAATCGAGCTTAAGTCAGTTTGCTGACTCCAGAATCATGTGAATGTATTTTGCAGATATAAAAAACTGTACAGAGACCATAGAACCAAAATCAAAGAAACACAACTGGTAAACAAATTAATGTCCACTCATGATGACTTTCTGCTAACAACTAGACTCATGAAGATATCTCATCTCTGTATTATCTACTGAGCAGTGAAAACTGAATAAAGAGAAAGAAACCTTCTTTGCATTAATCAGTGTATCTTTCTGGTTATCACGGAAACTATTGTAGTGGGATCTGAGCCTCCATGACTGGAATTGTCTTGCACCTAATAAAGACACCTTTAAATTGTTAATGCCATTCATGTTTTACTGCAGTTAAGAGTCTCATCACTCTACTGTGCTTGTAATCTTCTATAAATTTCACTCAGTGTTATGCCCTTCTTTACAATACATTATATTATACTATGCAGTTCCATGTTTGCTCACTGACATGACCGCTGCTTTGTTTAATAAGTGATTCCTGTTACTTCCCCTACCTTACATCTCCAGTTTTGTGTTGGTTTACCAGTCTTCTTTGACTCCCCACCCATCACTCTTATCTTGCTTCAGGTCTTTTGACATGATGTTCTGTCCGTCGTGCATGCAAGCTTGTCTGCTCATTATTTCCTATTATTCCCAATTGCCTTGGCATTACAATGAAACAATGCCAGTCTTAACATCACCAGAGACTGATCGTTACCTTCAAATCCAGTTTATTTCAATCTTCAAGAGCACACTACTTGAATCACTGAGAAATAATATGTGGGTAATAAGTCTATTTTCGGTTGTATCCAAGATGGAGGAATTATTTTTCTCCGGCTTGGTATAGAACCATTTTGTTAATGAAACGTGGACCTGATACAGAGGACTTCATAATGAAGAAATGCTGCACTGGTAATAAAGGCATCAAATGGATACAAGGAGACCATTTGGATGACCTCGACTTTGTTGATGACATAGTTCTCATCAGCAGTCAGATAAAAATGATGCAGGAAAACACAAATGAACTATCATCAATAGCCAGCAAAATTGGGCTTGAGATCAATCATGAAAAGCTTAATTCCAACAGACGACAAAGTATACATGGAAAACAAACCAGTGGAAGAGATCGATCACTTTATCTTGGAAGTCACATTGATCGAGATGGGGATACAAGCAAAGAAATTAGAATCAGAAACGCTAAAGCAGCAATATCTTTCACTAGCTTTGAAAAGTTGTGGAAATCAAAACTCATCAGCACAAACACAAAACTTAGACTATTCAAATCAAATGTACTATCAACCCTTACGTATGCGTGTGAAAGCTGGAAAACAACAAGAGATATAAAAACAGTTGAACGCATTCAAAATTAAAGGAAAATAACCTAATAATCCTGTCTAAGGAAAATACTCGGTATAGAGTGGGATGAATTCAAAACAAACGAGGAAATTAGAGAAATCACCAATCAACCACTAATATCTTCAGTAATAAAGAAAAGACGATTGTCATATGTTGGACATGTGATGAGAAGAGATAATAACCGAATAGCAAAGCAAGCCCTCATGTGGGGAAACAACAGGTAAGAGAAAAGTGGAAGACCCAGAGAGACACTGGGAAGAACATTGATGAGAGAAGCAAGAGCAGCATGAATCGGCTTCCTCAATGAGATAAAGCTGCTTGCACAGAACAGAGACAAATGGTGAGATTTGATAAAACATATTTAAACGAATTGAAAACTGCTAGAACAAAAATTCAGATAAGAGGAGTATCTTGGTCTACGCCCTATGGGCCGGCTACAGCTCGAAAGGTCAACAGATAGATAGAATAAGTCTATGTCTCCTTCCAAGATAATGCTTTAGTTGCTACCTTGACCTCTTTCATCTAACTACTTATAGTTTAGGCTGACACACACAAATGTCTTCATTTACAATTCTTCATCTGGCCAGAACTGTGAGGCCTATGAGCACCACCAGTTCTAAATTACACATCTATCTGTCACACACATTTATTTCTTATGTCCATAAGAACCAAATTGTTTTATGTTAGAACTAGGTTTCAGAATATAAGGCTTATAGTCAGTCTATCCCATGTGTGATCTATATTGGATTGAGTGTATGCATATTGTGCTGTATTGTGTCAATGCATCTGTGTCTAGCACCATATCCTGCCCACTTCAACATTTTCCGCAGGCGGTGCATGTGTTAGCTTTCTAACATGGCATCTGTAAACAGTCTTGGATTCATTGACATTTTATTGTGTAGGCGGTAGCATAGAGCTTCAAAAGAATTATAATGTAGTTATATGAAGCTATTTGAAAAGGTTATGATCATGCTTGAATGCCACAATGTTGACATGAGCCATTAAGATTTTTTACCCTGGCAGTTTATGTTTGGTGATTGCAATAGATTTCCTAATTTCCCAAGTCCTTCTGGAGAAGTTGGGGTTTGTCCATTCTAGAGGCACTGCAATACTAGGGCTTCATTATCAACAAATCCCACTGTTGTTGGTATTACAGAGATCCTCACTTTCTTATTTTTTAACACACTGTTACCTGAG
Source organism: Megaustenia siamemsis (assembly GCA_032433765.1). NCBI lineage: Eukaryota > Metazoa > Mollusca > Gastropoda > Stylommatophora > Ariophantidae > Megaustenia > Megaustenia siamemsis. The sequence goes on from JAVIAB010000092.1 coordinate 102,883,061, forward strand.
AGCTCAACTGGGAGGTGAGGTGATGTCTTGGTCAACTGAGGGCTGCTAATCCTGCAATGATGGCTGTGTGTCACTAAGCTCTTGTTACCTTTTAGATACTTTTGAGCTGCATTTGAATATGAAATGGAAATGTATTTCTTACTGTTATACCTTCCCTGCCCTGAATCATGTATTAATCGAGAGCTTAATTTTCCTCTTGGACTGAAGACGGCACATAAGGAGGAAGTCCTGGTTCTCCATGATTCCTGCTAGTTCATGTAGTTCTTGATTGTTTCTTAGTTACATGGTTGAGTACCCTATTAATTGTTCTGCATAACGATTCTCTGGGTCTACTCTTGTTTTCTTTTACCTGATACTTTCCACATGAATGCCTAATGGTGAAGTCTTTCCTCATTCGTTCTCAGCACATGAGCGATGTATTTCCAATGCTTTTGGAGAGTTTGAACAAGAAAATTGAAGATTGATTTTAAAAGCTTTGAAATGTGTTGATACAGATAAATTGAAGCATGTCTTGTTGGGGGAGGGGGAGGGAGGAATATAAGTAAAGAATTTCTGAAAAACATTGAATGTAACACGACGTATTAAAAGATATATACGTGGAATATGATGAATAAACTATTTTCTCCTAGAATCAATATTTTGCTGAAAATTACTCTGGAGGGCACTTTTGAAAACAACGGGTTATGAAAATAGTTGTTGTACATACATATGAGATACAGTGAGAGCTTTACATCCATAGATTGATTATCAATAGAGATTTGTCCTAAGGTATCAGCAAAACACTCGGCAGCTGACTTTGGAGATCTATTGTATGTAGTATTTTTTTATGCAAATGTTTGGAGCAACATTTTGAGTTTGTTGGAAAATATCTTGTAGCACTCATTTACCTTTTGATAGTCATTACCATGTAAATTACTTGTTAATTTGAACACCCAAAGCCTGGAAAATGATTCTTTCCTCTGATTACTGCCAGCAGCTAAGGACACCAATCTTGTCTTTGCTAATGATTATTAATTTGGTCACAACCCATATTTAAATTCTGTACTTAATGAGTTTATAGTAATTGGATACACTATATAATTACAATAAATTGAAACATAATACTATTTAATGACAACAAGACATTTAAAAATACAGTGAGTTGACTGAAACTACAGACACAGCTGGATAAAATGGATATGATTAAGTAATAATGGATGTGTCACACTGGGAACTTTAGAGAAAAAAGATTGCAAGTAATTGGTTATATTAATATTTTTAAAATAAAAATTGAGTTGAACCAATTATTTGTATTTGAGTCAGATTACTGAGTTAAAGTACATGATGATAAGTGTGCATTTTAAAAAGTCTGTCATTAATTCTCACCAGATATAATTAAAAGGTTGGGATAAGACTAGGTTTCTAGAGGGTAATGTACAAAGTAGGAAAATTGAAACAGATAACAGAAAATGAGAAACTGCAAGATAATAATTTTGGGGATTGTGTGTTTACTATCTCCACAAGAACATACGACTCCAATGTTTAATTAATTGTACCTGTGATAGTTGAACGTGCAGTGATGGGGGGCTCTAAATCTGAAGATCTTTTTTTTACATTATTGCTTTTCAATGTGGGAGATGTTTGTGGATCACATTTGTGCATAACCTATCAATCTTCACTGCTTCTGTCCACGCTTGTTGAGAAGTTCTTGGTTGCTGTTTTGTTTAGCTATAACATTCTGCTAAACAGTTTTTTTAAGTCAAGTTGTGAGACTTGATGTTTCCATATTTTTTTAAATTGCTCTTCACCATTTGGACTCAAATAAAGGCACCGAAATTACAGAGGTGTCAAATATTTTTTGGTTGGGTTTTATTAGGAGGATACACAAATGCTAGTTAGCATTCACAAATTAATATTTTGGCCTTTTAAACAAATCTTTTTGATCAAGCATGTTTCTTAGGTATTTGCTGTTGCTAATGATTTTCTATTCTTACCTGATTATGATTTCCTATATCTAACGTCAATTGTCATATCATAGAACAAATCATCTTTTTTTTATGTTATATTACTATTTTATATGTGTGTATGTATGTGTGTATATATATATATATATCTTGTAGTTTACCAAAAATATCTCTAAATTAAATATATACTTTTTTTTTTTTTTAGAACTTAATCTAAGTGTTTTTCTCCATGATATTTTTCCCGAACATTAAACTTATATTTCAGAGCAGTATCATGCATGGGATGGATGGTTTTATTTTAGGATTGGGGTCAATCTGCCAAAAGGCAACAAATGTACAAATGAAACTTGTAGCAATCAGAAAACAGATGAGCTTGTTATTTTTAGCATGCTCTGCTATGGGAAAGAAACGACTGGAGCTGGCTGCAGCATTTCTTTGAGATGTAAAAAAAAAAAAAAAAAAAAAAAAAAAAAGAGAGAGAGAGAAGGAAAAAGAAAAGATGATAAAAGGATAGGATACTGGCCTTTTTCTTGTTAGAAATATTATTGTTTAGAAACCATTAGCAAACGTTATTAACGACCTTTTAAATGACGGGAATTTATGAAATGGTTTTCTCGCCCACACCACATGTTAAGTCGGGCTATGTATAGGCAATGTCTATAATAGACATTGGAAATATTGTCAGATTGCTTTTGTGGGGGTAATTGTGCCACATTAGAATTCTTTATTTGTTTATTTGTTATCGATCGAGTGCATGAAGACGGCGGCGCTTTTCTGTGGGGCATTCGTTAACCTTAGGCTTAGGTAATTTAAAAAAAATATAAATGTGGGGAGAGGATGTGGGTGGGAGAATCAGCTAAAGTAACTTTTACAGTTTATAGAAGTGTGCCAAACAAATCACGGTTTTTACGTTTAATGGGACAGATATAAACAGAAGTTTGCATTTAATATAATACATAAAAAAAACGGATGAAGAAATCAACCATAATAAGGTATTGCTTAGCACGGGGAAAATTCTATCTTGTTTTAAATGCGATGTTTCAGTTTCCTGTTTGTTCAATTTATCTGGTATTTATTTAAACCAGCACTTGAGTACTGCTGTATACACTTGCTTCCCTTGTATTTAGCTTGTAACAACTACTGACTGCTTGGACCTGGCACGTGTTACGTTTCTAGGAATAACTGCACGGCTGCAGAATTTTGCACATTGGTTCCTTGTCTAAATAGTTTCATATTCAACCATATTCCAAGACTGGTTTTCACATGGGAGAAAGACAATTATCAATTTATCAGAAAAGAAAGAAAGAACAGTTTGAAAAGTAATAGTAGTGTTTCTTTGGCAATTGAAGCGTTCTTATTTTCCTAGGCCCGTACGCCCGTTTTGTATAAAAATAAACAACGTGGAAGCATACTATTAGTATTATAAGCTATACTTTAAAAAAAATAAATAAATACAATATTTCGCAGAATTAATATTTTATTATCTGAACATCCTGTTGCAGTGATAAAAAATAAGATAAAACTTGCCAAAAACAGTCATATTATTTATTGCTATAGAGGAATAACATGCATTATGTTGTTTACCTGATGAGGTGGTCGTGCAGTTTATTTGTTTTAATTACGAAGCTGTAATTGAGATAATATATATTTGAATTCTGTTCTTTTGTGCGTTTTAATGCTGAATTTGTGTATTAAAAAAATAACAACTTTTCTAAATTAGAATTGACTTAATAAATGTAACCCTTTTTTTAAAAACATTCCTCGCCTTTTAATTTTTTTTTTAAATACGCACACCTTCCCTTCTCCCCCTATTTTTGAACCTGGTGTCGCAGTAGAAGATATGGCCAGTGAACTGGTCCATCTCGACAGACATCGGTCTGTAGATTCACCCGGCCTTCAATGGGTACCAGATTTTTTTTTTTTTTTTAAATGGAAGAAAGACGTCGACAACTTTGCTGACCCAATTACCCAAAACAGTTCGAGTGATTGAAAAATACGACCACTAAGTGATTTACGCCAAATTCCCTATACTCTACATTGGAGTCATGATAGTTTATTTAATTTTGTATCGACATTTAATTGTCGGTTGAATTGAGCGACCCGCTCCAGTGTGTTTTCTAGTAGACAGGTTGTGATGTCGATAGTTCTCACTCCTAATAGATGTCTTTCGAGATATAGCTTTCATCATGTCTTTCTGGTTATTGACCATCAAAAATGAAGTATGTAATGAAAGCAGTTGTTTGTGAAGTTCTATGTGTAGGTTCTTAATTTATTAGCCACAAACCTAAGTGCCATATTGCATCCGGTGGTCAATATAACTTGTGGTGTCTTGTAAGATACTCTTCCGCTACACCTTCTCTGTGGGGCCATCGTTTGTAAGGTGTTTCAGGTATGATCTCACGATTCAGCTCTGTTTTCTCTGTCCTCAAGCAGGTTTGGATGACATACATATTTTTTTTTTACTTCTAATTTTGGAAAATGCTTTTCCCTGCAACAATACCTAGTTCATAGAAAGTATTTAAAGCAAAGCTAGCAATATTCATGCAAACGAATGCAATCTGGTTATTGCCTCACCTTCGCACACTTTCCATCCTAAAAATAAACAATTGTACATTAGGAAAAGTAACTATCAAAATTGTTATCTTGAGCCTATTATTACTGTCCATCTCCAAATCAGGCAGATACAGAATCACGGTAGAATCTGCTTTTTTCTGTATCCTCTCCGGGGTCAAATAACAACTTTTATCCAACTACCTCGTAGCGACTGCACTGAACATGTAGCGTTTATTCTCCGGCTCCTTAGTCGTCACCCTTCTCGGCACACCTAGAACTGATTAGTATGATATAGTGATAAAGACAGTTTAACTCTTTATTCTTTGTTTATTTCTATTGGATTGGTTACACTTTTTATTATTGGAAATACTTTAATCATCATCGAGTACCGTGTCGACTGGTGTATTGAACAAGTCTCTCAACACCCAGTCTATAGCCACAGTTGTTTATAAATTCTCTTGTTGATTCACCATCAAATCATTCTTTTAAACTGCCTATACCCTTTCTCTCTGCTTACCTCTATGTGTTCTTCTCTCGATTGTTCCTGCTGTTACAATATACACCAGTTCCCTTCTCTTACCCCCCCAAAAAAAAAAAAAAAAAAAATATATATATATATATATATATATATATATATATACACGTTACAGTGAAATAAATAATAAATACACTAAATTTGTAAGATATCTGCTGTTGACCACTGTCAGAAAGAAGAAAATAAATTATTATAAATTCTAGTATTTTGATAAATATTCATAAGTGCTTCATTCTCTGTGTATCTCTTGTCGTCACTTCCGGACGATGAATCATTGCCGTTCAACGTATCCATGTTATATACTCGCCAATTAGTCACGCAGTAGCTGCTTCGGCAATCAGATCAACTCTCACAAAAGCACAGTTTTTAGTATTTATTGATTTTACTTATATTGCCCCTAACCTCAGGAGTAGTGATGTTGACAAATCGAACGTGTCAAAGAGAAGTATTAGGGAAAATGTTAAAGGAATAAATAGTGCTGATTATTGAAAATATCTACCTACTGTTGAAACAATTCCTGAAATTGTGAACAAGAAGAATTATAGTTATTCTATTTATTAGTTAATTCGTTTCTCTTGGATCGAAGACAGTACATAGAGTAGAAATAATAATTTTCCACGTCTGACGATTCAATTTTCCAGATCTTCTATCTATTGATTTGTTCTTAAGATTATAATTGATCCCTCTTTATTAATTGTTCTAACAAGAGTTTCTTTAGTGGTCTTTGTTTTCCCTTGTCTTCCGGTGTCCGCATAAAGGCATGTTGCGGGAGTCTTCTTCTGTCCATTCTGATCGCATGACCTATGTACTGCCAGTGTCTTCTCGTATTTATATTTATTACTGGTCTTGATTTTTAACATATTGCTTTATAATTATATCTATCTTCCTATTCTGGTATTTAATTAAAAGATAGGGAAAATATTGTTGTACATTTTAAACGAAATTTTGTAACCTTGAGATAAATTTATATTCCCGTATAGTTTTTTTTCTTTTTCTCTCCAAACATCTTGTAGGCGACTAGTACCAGACGCGCTTTCATGTAATCATTTGTTAACAGATCTATCCTTAGTCTTTTCCTAACCTCCAGGAACAGGAAGTGAATCCGTCTTGCTTGTCCGGAAACCGTTTGTTTATAAAGATGGCACAGTTTTGCCTCCATTTAGCAAATTTCTTTCTCGTGCGATGCGAAGATTCCCACGCTTCTCAGTTTCCATGTTTTTGCATTTTAAAAAATGTAAAAGCGTCAGTGTTCTCTATGTTTTTCTGCCTTCTTTGCTTCACAAACTTGCACATCCTCCGGCCATGAACCAGATTTACCTGAGTCGGCTTGGTAATGTAATATAAGTGTCTCACTTCCTCACAAATGAGGTGATACATGGGCGTAGACAGAAATGGAAGTTACCCCTTAGTGTGCGGAACGTCTGGTAATAAATTTGAAAGCAGCATAATATTTTTGCGAGAACTGGAAAACAACCAAGGAAAAAGAAAATAAATTTGGTGTATTTGAAAACAGATGCTTCAGGAAAATACTTCATATACCATGGATAGATTTAAGTTCAATGCAGAAATAAGAGATATGACAAAGCATCTAAAAATGTTATCTATAATCAAGAGGAAAAGGAGGACATGTAATGGCCATGTGATGAGAAGAGGCAGCAGGAGAATCTCAAAGCAAGCCCTGAAATAGGAACCAGAGGGTACAAGAAAAAGAAGCAGGCCTAGAGAAACGCTAAAAAGAACACCGAAGCGAGAGGCAGCAATAGCAGGCATCAGCTTCCATGCCGAGGTTGAGAGGCTCGCCTAGAACATGGACATAATAGCGAGATACAATGCTGGTCCTGTGTAAAGTATGACACTTGGCAACAAAGATCGTGGGGCATTCTAGAACGAATGCCATATGTGCCGTCTTCCGCTCGAAATGATAATAGATAGTTAATTATTTAATTATGTTCATGGAATACAGCTTCCATACAGGAAGCCATGAAATACCATGAAATTATGTTCATGGAATACAGGAGACCATTTGGAGGACCTCGACTTTGCTGATGACATAGTTCTCATCAGCAGTCAGATAAAAACGATGCAGGAAAACACAAATGAACTATCATCAATAGCCAGCAAAATTGGGCTTGAGGTCAATCATGAAAAGACTAAAGTCATGAAAAGTTTAATTCCAACAAGTGACAAAATATACATGGAAAACAAACCAGTAGAAGAGATCGATCACTTTATCTATCTTGGAAGTCACATTGATCGAGAAGGGGATACGAGCAAAGAAATTAGAATCAGACTGGCTAAAGCAGCAATGTCTTTCAGAAGCCTTGAAAAGTTGTGGAAATCAAAACTCATTAGCACAAACACAAAACTTAGGCTATTCAAATCAAATGTACTATCAACCCTTACGTATGCGTGTGAAAGCTGGAAAAAAAAAGAGATATAGAAACAAAGTTGAACGCATTCGAAAATAAATGTCTAAGGAAAATACTTGGTATAGAATGGAACGAATTCAAAACAAACGAGGAAATTAGAGAAATCGCCAATCAACCACTAATATCTTCAGTAATAAAGAAAAGACGATGGTCATACGTTGGACATGTGATGAGAAGAGATAATAATCGAATAGCAAAGCAAGCCCTCATATGGGAAACAACAGGTAAAAGAAAAAGAGGAAGACCCAGGGAGACACTGAAAAGAACATTGATGAGAGAGGCAAGAGCAGCAGGAATCGGCTCCCTCAATGAGATAGAACTGCTTGCACAGAACAGAGACAGATGGCGAGATTTGATAAAATATCTTTAAAAGAAAACTGCTAGAACAAAAATTCATATAGGAGAAGGTGTATCTTGGTCTACGCCCTATGGGCCGGTTACGGCTCGAAAGGTCAATAGATAGATAGATAGAATACAGCTTTCCATTTTGGAACTTTCTCGTGTGCAAAGCTTTGTCTTAATGTTCTAAATACACAGATAAGTGAAATGAAATCGTTAATATTATTCTAAAAACTATAGCATATATATGCAGCCGCGATAGCTCAGTGGTTAGTGAACTGAACTACAAAGGACAAGGGTAGGGTTCGATCCCAACCGACAGCTTCCGGGTTTACCCAGCCTTAAAATGGGTACCGGATTTTTTTTTCTGGGAAAGTAAAGCAGCACGGGCGTAATACCGACCACATTACCCCAAAAATCATGTGCTGAAGGTCTGTAAAATATAGGGCCACTAACACCATATTTCCCTATACGCTTAAATATATATATATATATATATATATATATATATATATATATATATATATATATATATATATATGGAAAACCATTTACAATTTGATCAATGCAACTAGAATGCAGCGCAGAAAGCGTAGTTTATGAGTTAGTATATTAAGATGGAAAGGGCACAAAACGTCTCCGTCTCTCTCTCTCTTCCCCTCTCCCTTTTCACACACACACATAGGAAATCTCTTTTCTTATCCCAGACAAAATAATACTTGCTAGGCCATACCAGTAATTCTGCGAGAAGAAGAAATATGTAGAGAGAAAAAGGTCCTCTTGTTAATATTACAACAATGCACATCTTGTTGGTTTGAAGTCAGTGAAATGGTCAATTCTAAGGTGGCTCATGAAAGAAAACTTCACTCACGCTCTGTTATTCACTGCAAGAATGAACGAGACATGGCATTCATTATTAATTATTTTTTAAAAGAAATGCAGCTGGGGAGTCTGGGAGTCATGACTCTTGTGGAACCGTCTTGTTAAATGTTCAAGATTTGGAACGGAAGTACATGCTTGCTGTTTTAAAGGAAAGGGGCGATTAAAGACTATTCTGAAATAAAATTACCTAATTCTGTATGCTGTTTTGTATATGCAGTTTTAAATCACAACTGGAGACGAAGGCGCGCCTACCAGCACCAGAGCTGGGAGTTGTCAGCGACCCACAGCTGATGGCTTGCGCCAGGATCCGTGAACCAAAACCATCCAGACCCAGCTCCACCTCTCCGCGGTGCCTCCAGTAACAGGCTAACCTGTCTAGTCTGGCGAAGCGTGCAGGGATCGAAGAGGGAAGACAACCTGGTACTCAAAAATGTCGTGCTGAAGTCGGATGTGTTGGGTCGAAAAGCGCAAACATAACAGTTATACTGCAAACCACAACACAACGCAGACACGTCCACTACGTCCTCGTAAGGGCGGATGATGAAGAAGAATATTCTAGTCTACCATGATACTCGTCATTGGGCGAACGCAACCAACCAACCAAATTACAACTATAAAACGTCATAACTATAGCTTCCCATGTTAATACACCAGAACTATAATTACAATGTAAATATCTCAATTGTAGTCAAGGTGTTTCTCCCCCCCCCCCCCCAGCTGGAACGATCTGGGAAGCGTTTCGAAAAACTTATCGTTTTCAGGTTACTGAACTTTACAACTCGGTTACTGCCTGTTTTGAATTTCCATATAATAACTTATATAAATATAATTGTATTAGTGTTTCAATATAGAATATATTCGACGAATATATGTACACCAGTGTTCATAGGTCTTGTATATTATGATTTTCATGTATTGTGGATAATAATGTTCCAGCATACTTTTTTCTCTTTTTAGAAAAAAAAAACAATCATCGACTGTAACTATTATTGACATATCACAAATGTAATTGTTATGGAAAACAATAGTTTTGTAGATGAAAGCACAACTCAAGTTTAAAGTTTGTTCTGAGCGAACTCTTAGACTAGGTATCAACCAGAAACACTAAAGCCACAACAAGCACGTCTCCGCCTTTGGTGTGATAAATTAGAATGAGAGAAGCAGGTAAAATCTCTCGCCCGTCCTTGAACAAATGAGCTTCTGTACTTGTGTATGTTTGAACTGTTTTAATCTCCGCTGATGGCAGACACTATCGCCACAAATCACGTTCATTAAACTGGTTAGCTCTCGCTAACTCACTGTGATGAATGTGTGATACAGGCGAAACTATCGGTTACTTTGCTTTATGTTACCTTCCTGCTAGGAATGTCTGGCTGGCTGATGCTTCATGTATTTTCGGCTAAAAGTTCACTGTGGTAGTTTATTCCAGCCACAATATGGAAATGAAAAAAAAAAGTATGCGATATTTTGCAGCCAAAAGACACGTATTTACATAATAAATATGCGCGCGCGCACGCACACACACACACACACACATTATATCTACATACACATAATGTGCATTCAGTGGAAAACCATATTTCTCTGTTTACGGTAATTACAAATTATTTATTGCGAACAAGGAAATAATTACAGTATCACTGTTCAACATAATCCTCTTCTAGTTCAATGTACTTATGGCAGCGCTTAACAAACGCGTAGACACCATGGGAAAAGAATTGTTTTCGGACGGGTGCGCAGCCGCTGTTACAACACCGCTTTGGGTACTCAACTTGCACACTTTTTGAAACTTCAGCTCGTCATGAATGATAAGATGGGCAGATCCAATGTAAGTATCTAATAGTATTGCTATCTCCTTGACTGTGTTGCGAATGTTTACCCCTGCTACGCTTCCACGGCTGATATATTGTCTTCCATGGATGTTGGGTTCAGGTGAGGAGAGTCAACCTTAACTAGTGACATCGTTCTTGAACTTTTCGGTCTATTTATACGCTTGTGTACGGCTCATACGCCTCTCACTGTATTTATTTCTCATCATCTTATGAATCTCTACAGGTTTCGTGCCTACTCTAAGATAACACCTCACAATACTTCGCTGCTCTTGCTTAATCACTATTGCATGGGAGCCACCATATTGTTGAATTGTTTTCCATGTCCGCGTATGCGTGCTTCAATCGGTCATATATTGCTAGTTAAAGTCACTGCGTCCGCATATTAGACGCACAATAATATAGGTCTTACACGCGATTATTAATACAATTTATCCTGCTTTCCACCGACCTACCGTTGTTTGTGGCATATTATATATGACTTCCAAAGACGTGAATAGTCGAGGCAATGCATATACATTTTAAAAATATAAATTTTAAACAAATAAGTAAAGATAATCTAATATTATTATTTGCATGTAGAGCGTTTCAAATGTAAACTACTAGAATATCATTAGCTTGATGATTAACAATGGAAAAAAGACGTGAAGATCACATGGGACCTAGGCATAGTTTGCATGGATACAGTAACTAAAAATAGAACGTTTCTGATTTTAGGAGAATACAAAACTAAACAAACACACGTTTCGACTTCTAAAGGTCTTCAACGGGGGTCAAGAACAAAAGATAGACTCATCATCATCAAGTATCAGGCCTGCTGGCGTAGGTGTTCATGTCTCTCCACAACTCTGAATCTCGACAGTTATTTATCTTTTATGTTGTTGACCTTCTGCCAATCCATTATCTTAAGCTGCATTACATAGCCAAAAAATGATGCTTGTTTTTCCTAATATTGGAAATCAGCTCTCTTTTTACTTTCGTCTCTTTCATAACGTTTTCATTACTCTTTTTAGCTGTCCATGGTATTCTCAACATTCTTCTGTAAAACCACATTTCTACATCAACCAGTGACTTTCTTGTCTGTTGTATTATTGTCTATGATTTACATAGATATGTTAAGACTGGTTCTACATAACGTTTAAGAACTTTTTTTTTCTTGTTTCCTTTGTCAAAAATGGATTGAATAGCCTTTGTTATACATTATAATCTGAGGATAACATTGTTCACATATATTTAAATTAATTTGCCTGTTTTAATATTGTTCCACCTGTCTTTATTGTGCTTTGGGATAATGTCTTTTTCCTTTGTTGCTACCAAAGGTAGACTGCCTGTCTGTCTATTTGTGTATTGACCTTTCGAGCTGTAGCCGGCCCATACGACATAGACCCAGATACTCTTTCTCTTTTCTAAATTTTTTATTCTAGCATTTTTCAATAATTGTAAGATCTTTTATCAAATCCCGTAATTTGTCTCAGTTCTGTGCAAGCAACTATATTTCACTGAGGGAGCCGAAGATAGACTACAGAACTTTAAAAAAAAATTCCACATGTTGTTTGACCTTTGTTATCAATAACAATGCATACTTATGTGATTTTACTCAAAGAAATCGTGATCTGTAAAAGTGACGATAGAAAAAAGGACGTAGAGGGAACTATTAAACATCGAAAATTACGCGTGTGTAGTGTGTGCATAAACTCATATTTTGTATACTGTTTTTTTATATTTTAATCATTAAAGATTATATGCAAATTAAAATAAACGTCAATCACATCTACGTTTACTTTTGTAGTGGTTTATAGCATATGTTAATACTGTATTTATTTATCCTTCACATCTTTTCACGGCCACGGAAATACACAAAAGATCGTACCAGATGTCCGTAACTAGCGTTGCTTTCATTGCTATGTCGTTACTGTAGTTATCCGTATTGTGTGTGGAGTGTGTGTAAGCAGACTTTACTGTGCCAAACTGCCGGTTGAGCCTGTGTAGTAAAGCATTGCTAGCGGTACAACCTCGAATATTAAGAGTCGGAAGAAATAATTGCAAGCCAGAAAATTCTATGGCGTACTGGGTGATGTGTTCAAAGAGTGCGGTGAACCGCTATGCGTGATTTATAGTGATTTTCTTGTTCATTATCGCAGTAACGTTTTCTCAAGACATCACTTCTGTCTAGAATTGCCATAAAACCTCAATAAATCATTTTCTCTTTTGGGTTAAGCTTCTTGGTTCGCAATATTCGTTTTCGATTTCGTTGAATTCTGTGGAGTTAGTACACTCAACTTTTTAACTCTAGCTTTTCTGTTCTTCAAATATCCTGCTTTAATCAACAGCTGATAGAATGCCGGAGAGATATATTTGTGGATGATGCAGAAAGACCGATATAAGACTGACATGTAAATTATAAACGTGACAGACTGCTGCGGTAAGATTAACGGCGAGAACCTATTAATATAAAGAGAGAAATCGGGCAGGGCTGCGTTATGTCTCAGTGTATGTTCAATTTTTACACAGAGAATATCACTAAAGACATTATGGAAATTTCATGTTTAAACATTAATGGAAATGTAACTAACAACATCATCATCATTCATCAACTAATTAAAGTAATAAACAAGAAAAGCGACGAATATTGATTAAAATTTTAAGCTATTATAATACACTGAACCTTCAAGTCAACATCAATATATATGGAAACAAATAGAGCGAATTTAATCTTATAGCTATCTTTGGAGATTGAAGAGTGATCGAACAAGTGAGACAAAAATAAATAGAAGAGTGAAGCGTTTATAGCAACATGAAAAGTACCCTCGCAAGAAAGTAAGTAACATCGGGGCTAAAATTGATAATAATAAAGTGTTGTGTATACTTAGAATTCATGTATGGCGCACGAACGTGGACATCAGATCAGAGAATTGATATTTTGAAATGTGACCTTTACAAGAATTAGAAGTATTAAGTGGAAAGAGAAGAGTATAAAAAATGAAGCTTTGAAATAGCAACATAAATAACATTTAAAGAAAGTGATTTTCTTGCCGAGAGAGAGAGGAAGGAGGGGGGCAGGTGGTGTGAGAGAGTGTGTGCGTGTGTTTTAGCAAGTAAGGCAATTTCTTTGAGATAGGTGAGACTTCCAGTGGGAGAGTGATGGCAACATTTCACCAACTAAAGCGATCTTCATCTCAGAAAAAAAGTCATAAAATAATAAAAACACAGATAAGCTTCTACTGACATTGTAAGTAGCAGACAAGAAGAATATGCTGAAATATTGCCCAAGCTTCTACTGACATTGTAAGTAGCAGACAAGAAGAATATGCTGAAATATTGCCCAAGCTTCTACTGTCATTGTAAGTAGCAGACAAGAAGAATATGCTGAAATATTGCCCAAGCTTCTACTGACATTGTAAGTAGCAGACAAGAAGAATATGCTGAAATATTGCCCAAGCTTCTACTGACATTGTAAGTAGCAGATAAGAAGAATATGCTGAAATATTGCCCAAGCTTCTACTGACATTGTAAGTAGCAGACAAGAAGAATATGCTGAAATATTGTCCCATTTCTGAATAGAAAAGAAAGTAAAAAAAGTAAAGTACCCCCGTCACGCCAAGTGACGTATAGGGAAATATGGTGTTAGTGACCCTATATTTTACAGACCTTCAGCATATGATTTTTGGGGTAATGTGGTCAGTATTACGCCCGTGCTGTTGTACTTTCCCAGAAAAAAATCCGGTACCCATTTAAGGCTGGGTAAACCCGGAAGCCGTCGGTTGGGATCGAACCCTACCCCTTGTACTTTGTAGTCCAGTTCACTAACCACTGAGCTATCGCGGCTCCCAGAAAAGAAAGTGCTTCTAACTATTTCCCTACAGGAGCTTCTTATCAACCCAACAGAAGAGATTTCAAAGACAACATTTTACATCGTTTTAAGAATCAATCTACATATTTATATTTATCTAACATATTATATATGAATTTTTAGATAATTGAACAAGGTGTTAGATTTCACCAATGCCAAGATGATACAAGACATGTAAAAAGAATATCGTTTGATGACGGTTCACACTAATCAAATTGAGAGTGACGCACTGTGCGTCGAGTTAACGGAGGATGTGTGGGGGGAGAGGGAGGGGAACGAGCTTTAAAGCAAGGGCATTTTCTTACCACTGAGATCAGCCTGGAGGACTTATAGACTGGAGAATAAAGGCCTCTTATCACAGAGATCAGCCTGGAGGACTTATAGACTGGAGAATAAAGGCCTCTTATCCAAGGCACTCGCCGCAAGGTGTTCGGGTCTGAGTTTTAATTTCACACGCGACAGAAAAAAAAACGTTTCTCCCTATCGAGATTCGAACCCACGTTCTTCTGGATTGAAGCCGACAAGTTATCGATTCGGCCACATGTGTGTGCGTTTCGATGCACTGTATGCGTATAGGGACGAATTTATGGAAACTGTCAAAATTCATCATCATTTTGTTTGACGGTGTTAATATTTCGGGTACGAGTTGGACTTAAAAAGTTGAAAATCGGTGACCAGTCTGCTTTCTTATAAGATATGTATCGACTGTTAATGGTGAAAACAAACTGGACATTTTGAAGAAACGTTGAAAGCAAGAAAAATGATTGTATTAGTGCCTCGGGGTCCACGCTATCCGTTTACCTTTGAGACCAAGAAGGTGATGTGGTGGGCAGCATTCGCTTCCTGATTTCCTAGGTTCTTCTGAAGAAGCTGGACGTTTGTCTATTCTAGAAGTCCTGCAAACCTAAACTTTCTATTTGAACAGACCCCCATCACTGCGAGAATCAGAACGATCCTCATCTCATTAGCCAGTCTGTTTTGGCACAGAAAGTCTTCTATACCATTAGACCCGAGCAGTGCGAGAGTTACGTCGATCCTCATCTCATTAGCCAGTCTGTTTTGGCACAGAAAGTCTTCTATACCATTAGACCCGAGCAGTGCGAGAGTTACGGGTACCGCATTTCCTTAGCCAACCTATTTTAACACAGACTTACAGGAGAGACCAGCTCGGGTGTGATGTCTTGATCCACTATGGTTCGCTGTGCATGCCATCGTGATTAAAGGTTGCCCAGCTGCGAGCTCCTATATCAGAAAAGATAAAACATACCAATATTAAGCAAGTTGGTGCCTTTGTAAAAGGATACATCTGTTATCGTTAAATTATGAACTTCACAATTGTTGTTGCATGATGGTCAGTTTAAGATGGTTGTAATTCCGTAGAAGTAGTATGTGATTTTACCTACCGATAATAGCCTGCTCTTTTGAGGATTAAAGGAGGACAGTTTTTTCTTATAATTATGTGAGGTGCCAATTTATAAACATCGGTTGACTTTGGCTTGTTCAGCCGGGATCAATACCACATAATCTGGACTAAGTTGGTGAACAAACATTACGCTGTTCTCACGCTTCTAAATTGGACCAGGTTTGAAATTACTATATTTTATCAACGAGTTAGGGAGAGTTAAATAGATTTATAAAAAGTAGATTAGTAACAATAATAAAATAGTTCTAGTCATTCAAGAAATCCGAATGCGTGGCGTAGTTTCGCAATCATTTACTAATAATTAATTTCCATTTTTGTTAAGAATCAATTTTAATCAATCATGCAGATTAGGAATGGGGGAAAAAATATGCTCTTAAAATAGCTACAGTCTAGCCTATTTCTGAAGTACTCCTGTGACGAATATGCAAAGTTAATGGTTCTGTTGATTATGTTTTCTAGCTGAATAGGCTACATGAGTAAACATTCTCTCTTACAGTGAGCAGTCGCTTACAGGGATACAGCCAAGAGAAAGTACTCACTGGGGTAGCAGAAGGATGGATTAGCTATTTGTAAAAAAAAATATATATATATCCTGAAACGATAACTATCGCTATATAATGGACCTGGTAGGTAAGGAGGACTTAGTAGAAAATAGTGGGAATAGAGGAGAACAGTATGGATCAAACTTATGATAGGACCATTATCATTGCACATCAGGTACAAAGGTGCTCTGGTCTTATCTGTCGCATTTTTTTGCCCGGGAACTGACCTTTTAGCATCTTCTTTTCGACTTTACCTGTCAGAGGTTATTTAACGTGCACACGTGACCACCTGTTTTGTTGTTGTCTTTATTCGAGAGGGCTAGACATTGAGTCTCACCACCTAGAGATCACGAAGAAGGTACAACCGCAAAGAAATCACGAATTCTCAGAGAATAAATTTCCACTGCCTGTTGGGGAATTCGAACCGTGTACTTATTGTCCAAAGGCCAGAACCTTACCTCTAGATCCACAAAGGCCAGAACCTTACCTTTAGACCCACAAAGGCCAGAACCTTACCTCTAGACCCACAAAGGCTAGAACTTTACCTCTAGACCCACAAAGGCCAATACCTTACCTCTAGACCCACAAAGGCCAGAACATTACCTTTAGACCCACAAAGGCCAGAACCTTACCTTTAGACCCACAAAGGCCAAAACCTTACCTCTAGACCCACAAAGGCTAGAACTTTACCTCTAGACCCACAAAGGCCAAAACCTTACCTCTAGACCCACAAAGGCCAGAACATTACCTTTAGACCCACAAAGGCCAGAACCTTACCTCTAGACCCACAAAGGCCAGAACCTTACCTTTAGACTCACAAAGGCCAGAGTCTTACCTCTAGACCCACAAAGGCCAGAACCTTACCTTTAGACCCACAAAGGCCAGAACCTTACCTCTAGACCCACAAAGGCTAGAACTTTACCTCTAGATCCACAAAGGCCAAAACCTTACCTCTAGACCCACAAAGGCCAGAACATCACCCTTAGACCCACAAAGGCCAGAACCTTACCTTTAGACCCACAAAGGCCAAAACCTTACCTCTAGACCCACAAAGGCTAGAACTTTACCTCTAGACCCACAAAGGCCAGAACCTTACCTTTAGACCCACAAAGGCCAGAACCTTACCTCTAGACCCACAAAGGCTAGAACTTTACCTCTAGACCCACAAAGGCCAAAACCTTACCTCTAGACACACAAAGGCTAGAACTTTACCTCTAGACCCACAAAGGCAAAAACCTTACCTCTAGACCCACAAAGGCCAGAACATTACCTTTAGACCCACAAAGGCCAGAACCTTACCTCTAGACCCACAATGGCCAGAACCTTACCTTTAGACTCACAAAGGCCAGAACCTTACCTCTAGACCCACAAAGGCCAGAACCTTACCTCTAGATCCACAAAGGCCAGAGACTTACCTCTAGACCCACAAAGGCCAGAACCTTACCTTTAGACCTACAAAGGCCAGAAATTTACCTCTAGACCCACAAAGACCAGAACCTTACCTTTAGACCTACAAAACCAAACCTTACCTTTAGACCTACAAAACCAAACCTTACCTTTAGACCTACAAAGGCCAGAAATGTACCTCTAGGCCCACAAAGGCCCGAACTTTACTTCTAGACCCACAAAAGCCAGAATCTTACCTCTAGACCCACAAAGGCCAGAATCTTACCTTTAGACCTACAAAGGCCAGAAATTTACCTCTAGACCCACAATGGCCAGAACCCTACCTTTATACCTACAAAGGCCAGAAATTTACTTCTAGACACACAATGGCCAGAACCTTACCTTTAGACCCACAAAGGCCAGACCCTTACCTTTATACCTACAAAGGCCAGAACCTTACCTTTAGACCCACAAAGGCCAGACTTGTGGACACCATGAGAATGGCGATCGACTAAGCAACACGAAGGACCTTTACAAGATGTGTAGAATACTGACTGTTTTGTCCGTCCGTGGCCACTGAGAAGTTACATTACAGTCTTTCAGTTGCCCATACTTTGATATCAGACGGAATATGCGCCACAAATATAAAAAAAAAAGCAGAATACCTCAGCCAAAGTCTCATTCAAGAAAATGAAAAACATCTTGTCTAATATGACAATGTCAGTAGAAGTGAGGGAGGAAAATCATCGGTGCTGTACAGAGACAATTCATACCTATGAAAGTGAATCATGGACAGTAGACAAGGAAATAAAAAAAGACGATTAGAGGTCACAGAGATGGGATTTCTCAGAAGAATGTTCAAAGTTCCCTGGACAGCTACAGAGACCAATGAGGAAACTTTCAACGAAGCTAACACAAAAAGAGAGCTCATAAAAGCATAAGAAAGAAGCACTCGACATTTTTCATATCATGAGAAGAGAAAGTTGGAGTACTTGGTTACAGTTTGCAAAATACAGGGAAAGGAAGATTGTGACCAAAAAGAGAGAAGACACTTGATAGTTACCGTGGTGTCCTTGCTCGACAAACAGTCAACAAGAGAATTGATGCTATTCATTATGGATAGGCAATTTAGGAATGACAAGATGGCCAACTCAGACCAGTATTCTACGTGAATGTGATGGTCATATTCTGGGAAATAACATTCTTTTAGATTCATCGAAATCTAGCGAAACAATACATGTAAAGTTCGTTCTTGATTCACATGCCCCCAGTTGTTCACTTAACAATAATTGATCCTAAACATGTTTCATTTCCGTAGCATTTGCCACCCATTTCCTTCATTTGAACCCTTTCATATTACCAGTATGTCTGTTGTTAATATAATTCAATAATTAAACTACAAAACTACAATTAACAAGTTAATATTATATCAACAATTAAATAGTTAATATAAGTCAATTCAGTTTCATAAAAAGAATTTTTTTTTTTACTTAGAATAATCATCACTGTATGTCCGTGATATTTTCTTCATTCGTGACGTTAGAATCACTAAAATGTTCATCTGCGATGTTTTTATAACTAAAATATTATCCGTGATGTTTTGTTCAACTGTGACGTTTTATTCACTAAAATGTTCATCTGCGATGTTTGAATCATCTATTTCTATTTAACAATCTATTTCACGGTATCACTTCACGTTCTCACCTTATCTCTCACATCTCGCGCACCCAAGGCTTTTCAGTCAGCACAAACGCTTGACGTTTATTAAACAAGTTGGCCGGTTATACACACTGGGACAACCGAACGGTTACCGCATTCATAAACAATGTTATCATCCTGCTTTTCATCTCATTTCTTGTCATTGTTCTACTTAAAAGCCCCTAGGATGTCGACTCCTGCTTCCATTGTTCTGTTACTTCAGACCATATATATATAAGCTTCCTTTGTCCCATTGTGGAAAGATGAAAAAGGGAGAAAGGGGTCTAAGAAATGTAGCTCCTAACTAGCTTAAGTGGAATTCGTTTTGTAGTTAATATTCAGAAGTTACTAGACTTTTAAGAACATTAGATCACTAATGTTCACCACATTATTGTTTTAATCACACAGAATAGTCATCTTTTGCAAATAATGCAATCTTCAGCCATAAATTTGATACCACAAACATCTCCAGCCGCTCTGTTGTTAACACAAAAATCTTCGGCCGTATTGTTGTTAAAACAAAAATCTTCGGCCATATTGTTGTTAACACTAAAATCTTCGGCCGTATTGTTGTTAACACTAAAATCTTCGGCCGTATTGTTGTTAACACTAAAATCTTCGGCCGTATTGTTGTTAACACTAAAATCTTAGGCCGTATTGTTGTTAACACTAAAATCTTCGGCCGTATTGTTGTTAACACTAAAATCTTAGGCCGTATTATTGTTAACACTAAAATCTTAGGCCGTATTATTGTTAAAACTAAAATCTTAGGCCGTATTGTTGTTAACACTAAAATCTTAGGCCGTATTGTTAACACTAAAATCTTAGGCCGTATTGTTGTTAACACTAAAATCTTCGGCCGTATTGTTAACACTAAAATCTTCGGCCGTATTGTTGTTAACACTAAAATCTTCGGCCGTATTGTTGTTAACACTAAAATCTTAGGCCGTATTGTTAACACTAAAATCTTAGGCCGTATTGTTGTTAACACTAAAATCTTATGTCGTATTGTTGTTAACACTAAAATCTTAGGCTGTATTGTTGTTAACACTAAAATCTTAGGCCGTATTGTTGTTAACACTAAAATC
Organism: Megaustenia siamemsis; assembly: GCA_032433765.1. Taxonomy (NCBI): domain Eukaryota; kingdom Metazoa; phylum Mollusca; class Gastropoda; order Stylommatophora; family Ariophantidae; genus Megaustenia; species Megaustenia siamemsis. Next base: position 102,903,558 of record JAVIAB010000092.1, read on the forward strand.
TTAGGCCGTGTTGTTGTTAACACTAAAATCTTAGGCTGTATTGTTGTTAACACTAAAATCTTAGGCCGTATTGTTGTTAACACTAAAATCTTAGGCCGTATTGTTGTTAACACTAAAATCTTATGCCGTATTGTTGACACCAAAATCTTCGGCCGTATTGCTGTTAACTTTAATTTATTCAACCGTCGTGTTAACATCATAATCTTCATCCGTTGTATTGTTAACCCGTAAACCTGCAGCTTTATTGGTTTAATCTAAAATGATAAGTGCTTTTGCTGTTTTAATGACTATAATCATCAGTGATGTTTTAATGACTAAAATGATAACATATGCCGTTCTGTTTTAATCATAAAATATTGAGTCTTTATGTTTTATTTAATATTGTACCACTATGTTGTTATCTCCAAGTAACTCAACGGTTATGTTTAGTTGCCAAAACATGCAGACTTTCATTGTGTCCTTTTTTTAATTTTTTAATCTTGACCAATTAAACATGGCATCAACAACCAAAAACATAACAAAAACCCCGCGAGAATACACAAACACTGAACCCAACATCATGAAAGAGGAAAATGAAGAAGTAATCAAATATGCACCAAGAAATAAAGCATCGGAGATAGATAGATAACATACAAATAGAAATAATAGCAGCAGCAGGAGAAATAGGAGGTATTTGGCTGCATAGAATATTCAATGTAGCATGGCACCAACAAAAAGCATCAGAAGACTGGCAACAGGCAATCATCGTACCGATATGGAAAAAGAAAGGTAGCAAGAGAGACTACAATCAATATAGAGGTATATCGCTTCTCAGCCATGTAGGAAAGTTATACGCCACAATTGCCTTTCATAATATGAGTAGAAGTGAACATGTTATCATTATACGACTCAGAACAGGACACAATCGACGCCACAGTCACATATATACCAAATTCAAGATCGGCACCTCAACTACATGTACATGTGGACAGGCGCCACAGACTGCTGAACACATACTTCAAGACTGCACTGACTATAGTAGACTGAGGAAAATCCATTGGCCCATGGATACAACACTACAGACAAAACTATATGGGTCACTACAAGAATTACAAAAGACAGTAAAATTTATAAAGGAAACGACATTGCAGGTATAGACAATACTTCAGGCGAACGAAAGATAGATAGATACGCCAAAGCTGTGGGGGGGGGGGGGGGGAAGGCCGAGACCAATAATAAAACTACAGTTAAGCGATTCTCAAATGGGGTTCCGAAAGAAAAAAAACCAGAGGATGTACTACTGAAGCTCTATTCACTTTAAACAGCTAGCAGAAAAGACGACAGAACTACAATCAAAATTTGTACATAGCTTTCATTAACCAAGAAAAAAGCATTCGACCGAGTAAACAGAGAACAACTGTGGGAGATACTAACAACATACGGAGTAAGCCAACATTTAACGAACCTAATTAAAAGTCTCTACATCAACAGCAGCTGCACAGTCAGAACAGCAGTTTCGAAGTTAGATCAGGTGTAAGATAGGGGTGCATACTGTTCCTACTCTGCCTATTGTTTATTACATATATGGACCATATATGCAAGTTAGCCAACCATCAGAGACAGAGTAGATAAATGAGTTTCCATTTTCAGACGATGGGGCACAAATACATGGAAAAATAGAAGGCCTACACGAACAGTTAAATAGGCTCAACAGCATAGACACAAAATACAACATGAAAATCAACATCAATAAAAGAAGTTATGAATATCGCAAAAGAGAAGTAGAATTGAACATAACTATAGACGGCAGACAACTGAAACAAGTAGAGGAATTTAGATACCTAGGAAGTCTAGTGACAAAAAACAATTCACAAACAGTAGAAATAGACTCAGGCTGCAACAAAGCTTGCCAAATCATTGGACGCTATCACCATTATCCAACAAGGAAATAACTGTAGAGACCAAACGGGCACTCCACACGACAATCCTCATTCCAACGTTGTGCTACCAATGCCAGTCATGGACCCTTTACGCAAGAACAATAAGAAAAATAACATCTACTGAGATGAAATGTGTTAGACGAAGAGGAAACAAACAGCCTGAAAGATAAGATCAGCAATGAAGAACTGAGAAAAAAACTAGGAATAACCCCTGCCATAGAATGTATTGTGGTTAACGGGGTAGGGTTCTGCCCTACCAATGGAGGAGTAAGACGTCTCCTTTCCTCCGCAAGACTTCGGGACACCCTTGGGCGAGGTGGAGTTCCCGTTTAGCGCCTCTCCCCCCCCCCCACCCTATCATGGTTATGTGAAGCCAATAGAGCAGATGGTGGATGGTGTTGTGGAAGCAGCCGACAAGTAGTGCCGGTTATGGTCCCCACTCCGCGATGGCAAGCAGAGGATCTCATGTATAGAGACAATGGCTGCGATCCCCGACTAGTACAGTCACTTCCAAGAAGGAAAGGAATGGCAAACTACCTTTTTATATTGCCTAGAATGTCAAAAACACAACTTAATATCCACAATCAACATTTTTCGAGCACATCATGAGATGAAGAGAGTTGGAATACTTGGTTACAACTGGCAAAATAAAAGGAAAGGGAGATCGCGGACGACAAAGAGAGAAAATACTGGATAGCTTGGTGTCATAGCATGGAGAAAACAGTCAACAACAGAACTGATACGATGCACTGTGGATAGAAGATTGTGGAAGGACATGATCGCCTACGCCAACCGGTATGGCACGTGATAATAATAATGATAATAATATAATATGTAAAGAAACAACAGATACAATGATTTAGCCGCATGACAAGGCAGAACGATCGCAACACAACGAGCCTTCAATAAACGTTGAGAGAACACTAGATCAAAAGGCCGACCGTGAAAAAGATTGATTGACAGCATATTAGAAACACTAGGAAACATAACAGCAGCAGAGGCGAACAGAAGAGCAAAAGACCGCAAATTGTATCTCCCCTCGATGCTGAAAGGGAAGTGAGGAAGGAAAGTAGAAGAATAAGAAGAAGCTTGAGCACACACAACTGTAGCAATGCATCCATTTAGTCAAGTCTTGTAAATAGTCTCTCTCTTAGCACCGACAAAGAATTAATTCACAGAGTAGAGCCCCACTTGTGTGATGAGGAGAAAAATCGGAATACTAAAAGATTGAGTTATGTATTCAAATACAAGTAACTTCTCCTGCAATGATTGGAATTTACATTATCCAAACAGTGTGGGCCTAAAGTAGGGATTCTTGGTCCATATTAAGTTCATCATCATCATCGAGTGCCGTCTCTGCAACGAAGGTTGGCTACCATGGAGCTCCATTCTGCTCTGTCTCTTACTTTGATGGTGCAGGTTGTCATAGTCTGATTTGTCCATCTTTTGATGTTACTCGTCCATGTTAGTCTTGGTCTGCCTCTGCCTCTTTTGCCTTGTATTTTTCCCTCCAGGATTACTTTTAGTAGGCTGTTGTGTCTTTGAACATGGCCCAAAAATCGCATTTCTCTTGTTTGAATTGTGCTTAGCAGTTCTCTTATTATTTTTAGTTGTTTTAAGACTTTATCGTTTGTTTTCTTTTCCTTCCATCCAATTCTACCTATTCTTCTATATATCCACATTTCAAAGGCTTCAATTCTCTGTTCTGTTTTCTTGTCTAATGTCCATGTTTCTGCACCACATAGGAATATTGATAAGATGTGACAATTTCCTATTCTTAGTTTTAGCCCTGGTGTTATTTGTTTTGATGTTAGTATGTTCTTCATGACATTAAAATTACTTTTTTGCCATTCCTATTCTTTTGTTTATTTCAGTTGTACATATTCCATCACTGGTTATAGTATGTCCAAGGTAGTTATAGTTCTGAACTGTCTCAAGGTCTATTCCTTCAATTTTGGTATCCACTTGTGGGTTTTGAGTATTTTCTTTGTTTATGATCATAGTTTTAATCTTTTTGATATTCATATCTAGTCCATATTTTTTGCTTGTCATGTATATTTCATTAAGTAATTGTTGCAGACCTTTAGGATTTTCTGCTAGTAGTACAGTATCGTCAGCATATCTTAGGTTATTGATTATCTTTCCATTAATTTGTAGGCCTGGCATCTCTATGATGTTTTTAAAGATTTGTTCAGTGTATAGATTGAACAAGCTTGGTGATAGGATGCATCCCTGCCTTACTTCTCTTTTTATATCAATGGGTGTAGAGTTCTCTTTGTTATATTTTATTATTGCTGTTTGCTCCCATTATAGATTACATATTAGTCGTATGTCCATGTCATCTAGATGTATCTCTTTTAGGCATTCTATAAGTTGTTTGTGGTGTACTCTATCAAAAGCTTTGGTTTAGTCTATGAAGCAGGCATATATTGGTTTGTTTACTTCTGTGTACTTTTCGATTAATGTTCTCATGCAGAATATGGCTTCTTTTGTCCCGCTATTTTTCCTAAGTCCAAATTGCTGCTCATCTAATTCAGTATTGATTTTATTCTGAATCCTTCCTTCTATAACTTTTAGCAAGATTTTTGTAACATGACTCATTAGGCTTATTGTTCTTAAGTCACTGCATTCAACTGCACCATTCTTTTTAGGCAATGCAGTGAAAGTTGATGTTTTTAGTTCATTTGGTATGTATCCTGTATGGTATATGTCGTTGCATATGTCTATAATCATTTCAATGCCAAAATCTTCTAGTGCCTGTATCACCTCTATCTGTATGCTGTCAGGTCCTGCTGTTTTTCCCTTTTTCATTGTTTTTATAGCTTTTTCCTCCTCAGATTTTAAGATTTTATAGCCTGATGTACATTTTATAACTGGTTTCTTGTCCCTTTGATCATGAAATAGTTCTGTTATATATTCCTGCCATCTATAATATCTTTATTGTCTGTTAACATTTTTCTTTTTTTTTTGTCTGCAATGCATCAACCTTCTGTGACTTTTTAAATCTTTATTAGTCATTCTCTTTATTTCTGTGTGCATTCCTCTTAAGTCTTGTTTGCTTTCCATAGTTTCTATTTCTATACATTTTTGTGCTGAGCTTCTTTTGAATTTTGCACATTTTGCGTATTTCATTATCTATTTTATTGTATTGGCATTTTTTCTAAGATAGTGTTAGTTATCCATTTTTGTTTTTTGTTCTTTTCTTTTTTAAGTAAGGTGTCGCAGGTTTCTTGTATGCTTTTCTTTATGCATTGCCATTTGGTTGTTACTTTTTCATCAGGATTTTCTCTTCTGTATTGTTCAATTCCTTCTTCTAGCAGCTTCTGGTATGTGTTCTCTACTTGTATTGTATAGGTATCTTTCATATCTTTTTGATTTAAAGCTGTTATATCTAGTGGATTTGTTGATGAATTAGACTTTGGCTTGTTTCTCTTTAGTTTGATTTACATTTTAATCATTACATGATTGTGATATGAATTAATATCTGCTCCTGGGTAGGTTTTGGCTTTCTTTACGCTGTAAAGATTACGGTACCTTTCTTTTATCATTATACAATCTATTTGATTCCTCTTCTTATCTCAGGGCTTTTCCGTGTGTATAGTTCCCTTTTCTCTTGCTCAAAGTAGGTGTTACATATTATCAGCCTGTTTTCTTCACATAATTGTATTAATCTTTCTCCTCTATCATTTCTTTTTCCTAAACCATGATTTCCTATAATGGTCTTATATCTACCTTTTCCTACTTTAGCGTTCATGTCACCCATTACAATCAAGATGTTTGAAGATTTAACTTGCTTCATAACTTTTTTTAGGTTTTCATAGTATGCCTCTATTTGTTCATCTGTGTAGTCTTGAGTAGGTGCATATGTCTGTATTATTGCTATGTCGAATGGTTTTGCTTTCAACCAGAGTATATGTAGTCTTGAGTAGTATAATCCTATCACTGTATGTCCTGTGGGTACTTATATATTTTTGTAGCTCTCTTTTTATCAGTATTCCTACCCCCTTTGATGTTCTGTTGTGTTTCCTGCGTATATAAATGTATATTTTTCATCCTCTATGTATCCACATTCTTTTCATCTTTCTGATATGCCTAAAATATCTATATTTATTCGTTCTGCTTCTTGAATCACATTTTCCAATTTCCTTCTTGATATAGAGTCCTAACATTCCAAGTACTTATTTTAAGATCTTTCCTCCGACATAAGTTCGAATTCCTCTCCATGGCTTCCTCTGGACTAGTACGTGATGAGGCTCCAATCTCTTTCACGGTGGTCAGCCCATATTCGTCTGTCGTGTTCTGAATATGCCTCATGTGTACCACACACTTTGCTGTTTTCGCTTTCTGGGCCGTTGATCATTTCTGATTCCTCCGCCCCATCCACCGTCACAGACTTTTCACATACGGGTTGAACATACCCGGATGCCGGTAACATTTTTGTCGAACCATGTGCTTGCTTATCGATCCGCCAACACACAATACAAAGAAGAATAAATCATATTCCACTTAAATATCGGTAATCACAGTTCATTCACACGTCAGAAGTAAAACATACACCAAACGGGGAATAGCAACACATAATTTCATAACTAGACTGTCGCGTAAATCATTTAAATATATCAGCAATTGTCGAATTATAAAAACGACTACACGAAGCCGCCATGACACCGGAAATTATTAAGTTAGGATTGAGATTTTCTTTCTTGCTTTCTTTCTTTCTTTCTTTCTTTTTCTTTCTTTCTTTCTTTCTTTCTTTCCTTTCTTCCTTTCTCTCTGTCTTTATTTCCTTTCTTCCATCCTTCCTTCTTTCTTTCTTTTTTTTCCCTTTCTTTCTTTATTTCTTTGGGAAGTCCAAACCATTCGATTATTTGTTCTATAATGTATAGTATTGCACCCACCTTTTTTCTGAAGGTCTAATTCGGTAAAGTATTCTTGGGGGTTATTTACAAGGTAAGTTATAATGATTGAGCTTTGCGAATAAGAGAAAAGTAGACAAATCTACTTTTGTACTCAAAAGGTTTTCCTCGGCGGAGGAACGCAATCACAAGCAGTACAGATTTCAAATTCTAAAAAAAATATGAAATAGTATTATAATTGTAGTTAGCACTTACAATAATTGTAACGTATCAACACTTAAAATCACACGATCCGAATGGTTATCTTTGCCTACCTACTTATTTCCACTATCTTTGCCTACCTACTTATTTCCACTATCTTTGCCTACCTACTTATTTCCACTATCTTTGCCTACCTGCCTATTTCCACTATCTTTGCCTACCTACCTATTTCCACTATCTTTGCCTACGTACCTGTTTCCACTATCTTTGCCTATCTACCTATTTCCACTATCTTTGCCTACCTACCTATTTCCACTATCTTTGCCTACGTACCTGTTTCCACTATCTTTGCCTATCTACCTATTTCCACTATCTTTGCCTACCTACCTATTTCCACTATCTTTGCCTACGTACCTGTTTCCACTATCTTTGCCTACCTGCCTATTTCCACTATCTTTGCCTACCTACCTATTTCCACTATCTTTGCCTACGTACCTGTTTCCACTATCTTTGCCTACCTACCTATTTCCACTGAATGTTGTTTATTATTGTCATCGCTCTTCCACTTCTACGTGAACTATGATGGTTTCTCTTATAGGGTATAAGGTGTTGCTACTTTCTGGTCTGATTCTAATGGAGTTTTTGACACTTCACGGATTGTCTTTCCTCTGCCTTCTTGCGAAGACCACTTCCTTCATCGCCTGCCCTTTTAAAAGACGTTTACTGAATGCAGCTGCGTTCTGTTGTGTTTCACAAGAAAAATACGACCCAACACATCCGTCTTCAGCGTGATATTTTTTGCGCACCTGGTTGCCTTCCCACTCGACTCATACTCGTTTGTCTTTTGACCATTTTGGTTAATCAATTACCAGATCCATTACGAAGAAACGGAGATTCTTTATTAGCCCTTTCCTGACACAAGTGGCCAACCATGATTTGTTGATCATTTTCAAACCAGAAGCAGTCCGGCATCTTGGCCCAAGGAGTTGTGAAATATTGTATTTCCGTACTACTTTTATCGTTTTCTGAAAGATTAGTTATATTTCTGTGTGCTACATTTTCTCGTTAATTCTGTTCTTTAAACATTACCTACGCCTCGTAGCCTAATTGAATTACACTTCAAAGGCGCATTGTTTCGCCTGCTTACGCTCATTGTCTCTTCTTGTTTCTTGACATGTGCAGCTTTGATGAAGCCTCGTGAATAATAATTTAGAAAAATAATACTCCACGTAACGTATACAATATAACTTTAGTAAAATTATATATATATATATATATATATATATACACACACACACACATACATACACGCACGCGCGCACACACACTTTCACTTCAGCATCGATATCCTATATATGAAGCTAATCACATCAGCGGAGCTATTTGTTGTTTAATTTGGTCATTGATATAAAAAGAGGAGTAGACAAGGATGCATCCTATCACCAAGCTTGTTCAATCTATACACTGAGCAAATCTTTAAAAACATCATAGAGATGCCAGGCCTACACATTAATGGAAAGATAATCAATAACCTAAGATATGCTGACGATACTGTACTACTAGCAAAAAATCCTAAAGACCTACAACAATTACTTAATGAAATAAACACGACAAGCAAAAAATATGGACTAGATATGAATATCAAAAAGACTAAAACTATGATCATAAAAAAAGAAATACTCAAAACCCACAAGTGGATATCAAATTGAAGGAATAGACCTTGAGACAGTTCAGAACTATAACTACCTTGGACATACTATAACCAGTGATGGAAAATGTACAACTGAAATAAACAAAAGAATAGGAATGGCAAAAAGTAATTTTAATGTCATGAAGGACATACTAACATCAAAACAAATAACACCAGAGCTAAAACTAAGAATAGCAAAATGTTACATCTTCTCAATATTCCTATATGGTGCTGAAACATGGACATTAGACAAGAAAACAGAACAGAGAATTGAAGCCTTTGAAATGTGGATATATAGAAGAGTAGGTAGAAATGGATGGAAGGAAAAGAAAACAAACGATGAAGTCTTAAAACAACTAAAAATGAAAAGAGAACTTCTGAACACAATTAGAACAAGACAAATGCGATTCTTGGGCCATGTTAAAAGACACAACAGCCTACTGAAAGTAATCCTGGAGGGGAAAATACAAGGTAAAAGAGGCAGAGGCAGACCAAGATTAACATGGACGAGCAACATCAAAAGATGGACAAATCAACCGATGACAACCTGCACCATCAAAGCAAGAGATAGAGCAGAATGGCGCTCCATGGTAGCCAACCTTCGCTGCGGAGACGGCACTCAATGATGAATTTGGTCATTTCAGCGAAATCATCATGTAAAACTCGTTATTTCAGGAACATCGTCTGTAACCAAGTACGTTGGTCCTGGATAGTCTAGTTAGAGGTACAACGTCGGCTTCTGAACAGGAAGGACTCGGGTTCAAATACTGCTGGTAAATTTTCAAAAATAGGGAAAATTAATCAATGGTTTTTTTTCTTTTACGTTGTTACCCTCCCCTGGTTTCTTAGATAGTGAAATTTTATGTCTAACCATCTCGGATAACGGCAATAAATTGGTGGCGCTCCCCCGCGCGTGCACTCGCGCATGTTACAGAACCATTGGCATCGAAAAGAGCAAGCCATAAATGTGCCTGCTGCCCGTGAAACATTGTCAGCAAAATCCTATCTTCCTCCAGAGCTGGAAGTTGTCAGCGACCCACAGGTGATGGCTTGCGCCGGGATCGGTGAACCAAAACCATCCAGATCCTGCTCCACTTCTCCGTGGTGCCTCCAGTAACAGACTAATCTGTCTAGTCTGGCCAAGCGTGCAGGGATCGAAGAGGGAAGACAACCAGGTACTCATACATGTCGTGCTGAAGTCGGATGTGTTGGACCGAAAGGCGCAAATATAACAGTTCTACTGCAAACCACAACGCAGACACGTCCACTCTGTCCTTATAAAGGCGGGTGATGAAGAGTAATATTCTAGTCTACCACGATACTCTAGAATAGTTTAGTCATCGAGCGAACGCAACCAACCAATCAACCAACCAACCATCTTCATCGTGGATCTCGAGGGCGTGCTGCGGAGTTGGTGCATGTGGGGCAGGGCTCTCGATGGGGAGCACTAGTGGGGAGTCCTGCGTCAGCAATAACGATCATAATACATACAAACATACAATAAAGTACTGTTAGCTTTAGAGCATATGAATAGTGCAGTACTGCCACCTCTAGGACATTTTGTATTTATATGTTCAGTCTAGGAATAGTTTCAAATGTTTGTCCTATTATTTCTTTGATTTAGTTCTTAATTTATACCAATCATGCCATGGTACTATCATATCTGCCACACATTTTACATTTAATATTCGTATATTGTACTAAGTAATTGGTCAAAGTTGGACAATTGTAGTCAAAGAATGATAAATGTTAACTTGTTATCATCATTTTACTCCCCATACAGTGCACGCGCGCCATCACTCGGTTTCTTTCTCCCTCACTTTCAAACCTTTCTCACATCTTCGTGTATGCACGTGAGCGTGGGAGTTCAACACTAGACATCTGCACACTTAGGGGAGCTTCCCTGTCAGACTCGTCTGTCTTGTAGAAATACCTTGAAGCAGCTGAAAACAGAATGAGTTGAATTGATTAGCGCACTCGCTGAGAGTCGGCATTAGGCGCTGCTCGTCTGGTAGTTCGGTTGGCCTTGTTCTTTATAGGGACACCCCCACGACTATTTCAGCTTGGACACATATACAGCCATTGCAATGTACTGACTTACCAGGCTGTGTGTTTGATTTTTTACAGACTGTGAGGATTCTCTTTCTTCTGTGTTCACTAATTTATAGAATTGCTCCGTCTTAGTTTACTAGTTTAAGGCAAGTATATTTTCTGTGTGTGCTAGTTTAAAGAAAGTATATATTTCTTGATGTGCTAGTTTAAAGAAAGTATATATTTCTTGGTGTGCTAGTTTAAGGCAAGTATATATTTCTTGGTGTGCTAGTTTAAGCCAAGTATATATTTCTTGATGTACTAGTTTAAAGCAAGTGTATCGTTCTTCTTAGTCTACTAGTTTAATGAACGTGTATCTCCTTAGTGTACTAGTTTAAGGCAAGTGTGTCTCCTTAGTGCACTAATTTAGGCAAGTGTATCTTTCTTCTTAGTCTACTAGTTTAATGAACGTGTCTCTCCTTAGTGCACTAATTTAAGGCAAGTGTGTCTTTCTTCTTAGTGTACTAGTTTAATGAATGTGTATCTCCTTAGTGTACTAGTTTAAGAGTTTACCTTTTTTAGTGTACTATTTTTAGACAAGCGTACCTTCCTATTGTACTAGCTTAAGACAAGCATACCTTCTTATTGTACTAGCTTAAGATAAGCGTACCTTCTTATTGTACTAGCTTAATAAGGCAAGTGTACCTTCTTATTGTACTAGCTTAAGACAAGCATACCTTCTTATTGTACTAGCTTAAGACAAGCGTACCTTCTTATTGTACTAGCTTAAGACAAGCGTACCTTCTTATTGTACTAGCTTAATAAGGCAAGTGTACCTTCTTATTGTACTAGCTTAAGACAAACTTACCTTCTTATAGTACTAGCTTAATAAGGCAAGTGTACCTTCTTATTGTACTAGCTTAAGACAAGCGTACCTTCTTATTGTACTAGCTTAATAAGGCAAGTGTACCTTCTTATTGTACTAGCTTAAGACAAGCGTACCTTCTTATTGTACTAGCTTAAGACAAGCGTACCTTCTTATTGTACTAGCTTAATAAGGCAAGTGTACCTTCTTATTGTACTAGCTTAAGACAAGCGTACCTTCTTATTGTACTAGCTTAAGACAAGCGTACCTTCTTATAGTACTAGCTTAATAAGGCAAGTGTACCTTCTTATTGTACTAGCTTAAGACAAGCGTACCTTCTTTTTGTACTAGCTTAATAAGGCAAGTGTACCTTCTTATTGTACTAGCTTAAGACAAACTTACCTTCTTATTGTACTAGCTTAATAAGGCAAGTGTACCTTCTTATAGTACTAGCTTAATAAGGCAATGTACCTTCTTATTGTACTAGCTTAAGACAAGCGTACCTTCTTATTGTACTAGCTTAATAAGGCAAGTGTACCTTCTTATTGTACTAGCTTAAGACAAACTTACCTTCTTATTGTACTAGCTTAATAAGGCAAGTGTACCTTCTTATTGTACTAGCTTAAGACAAACTTACCTTCTTATTGTACTAGCTTAAGACAAGCGTACCTTCTTATTGTACTAGCTTAAGACAAACTTACCTTCTTATTGTACTAGCTTAATAAGGCAAGTGTACCTTCTTATTGTACTAGCTTAAGACAAACTTACCTTCTTATTGTACTAGCTTAAGACAAGCGTACCTTCTTATTGTACTAGCTTAAGACAAGCGTACCTTCTTATTGTACTAGCTTAAGACAAACTTACCTTCTTATTGTACTAGCTTAAGACAAGCGTACCTTCTTATTGTACTAGCTTAAGACAAACTTACCTTCTTATTGTACTAGCTTAAGACAAGCGTACCTTCTTATTGTACTAGCTTAAGACAAACTTACCTTCTTATTGTACTAGCTTAAGACAAGCGTACCTTCTTATTGTACTAGCTTAAGACAAACTTACCTTCTTATTGTACTAGCTTAAGACAAGCGTACCTTCTTATTGTACTAGCTTAAGACAAACTTACCTCCTTATTGTACTAGCTTAAGACAAGCGTACCTTCTTATTGTACTAGCTTAAGACAAACTTACCTTCTTATTGTACTAGCTTAAGACAAGCGTACCTTCTTATTGTACTAGCTTAAGACAAACTTACCTTCTTATTGTACTAGCTTAAGACAAGCGTACCTTCTTATTGTACTAGCTTAAGACAAACTTACCTCTTATTGTACTAGCTTAAGACAAGCGTACTTCTTATTGTACTAGCTTAAGTCAAGCGTACCTTCTTATTGTACTAGTTTACGACAAGCTTACTTTCTTATTAGTGGATGAATTTAAGGCGCTACCTTCCTAATGCACTAGTTATGTGAAGTATACTTTCTTGGTGCACTATTTTAAGGATTGATTTGTATGTGTCCAGTATTTAAAATGGAAATTCTTCCATTGTGCATAGAAGTTTAAATATTGCTTCTTCTTGTTACCCTAGTATGTCTGTTGGAAAGAGCGTCAGACACCCATAAATGTAGTTACAGTAAGTAAAGGTTTCATACACCCATTAGATGTGTTGGCAATGTGGTGTTAGTTCCAATATTTCAGCTTCCGACACATTTGATGGCTGATGTTGTCGATATTACGCAAGACTGTGTTATTGAGTTATTTTGTCGGTCATCATCATCGCACTCCGAACATGTCTATATGTGCTCAGATCCACTCCTCAACAAGTCCCGCAGTGTCCAGCGACTGATGACTCCGGTTCTGTGTTGGTTTATAAGTCTTCTTACACGCCCATTAAGTTTATCGTTTCTGCTGTGCTCACTCTCATCTCTTTCAATCCGAAGGAGCGACGTGTACTCATTGTGTGTCGATGACACTGTCGGACATCTCACATCTCGGGGACATGCCCGCCCGCCCGATCCATTGGTTGACCGTCCTCAGCGACAGCGCGGCTAGCCAACCAGTCGAAACCCGATCCATTGGTTGACCGTCCTCAGCGACAGCTCATCTAGCCAACCAGTCGAAACCCGATCCATTGGTTGACCGTCCTCAGCGACAGCTCATCTAGCCAACCAGTTTACTCTTTCATTTTCCCATGTTCCGGCATGTCCAGGGACGTAAACAAGGGTGACCTACGTATTTTTCTTTTACTTCTGCATTGATTTATTTATAAGACTGTCTTATTTTTCACAAAAATCCTTGTAATATTTGGAGTGGCTTGGTAAACCCCGTAAGTCACATTAACAAATGCGTGGTATCGAACTCTTGTCTCTTTAGTTAATTTCGAATACGCTTGTATTTAGACATCGCATCTTCTTCTTCTTCTTTCCTTCCTCTCTGCCTTTCAGCGTCGAGGGGAGATATATTTGCGGTCTTTTGCTCTTCTGTTCGCCTCTACTGCTGTTATGTCCTAGTGCTTCTAATATTCCATCGATCCATCTTTTTTCGTGGTCGCCTTTGGGTCTGGTGTTCTCACAACGTTTGTTGAAGGCTCGTTGTGTTGTGTTTTGTTATTTCTGCCTTGTCACGTGGCCAAACCATTTTATCTGTTGTTTCCTTATATATTCTATGGCGGGGGCTATTCCTAGCTTCACAGTATATAAATTGGATTTTTTAAACGTTTCTTCAATTAGTCATAGATGCTTTCAGAATCCCACAATATCTCAATAGTGAGAACAGCTTTCATTGTTCTTTGTTTGAACATCGGATGCACTGGGCCACTGGCGCAGAACACAGTGCAACGTTTTAACGAGTGTTCAATCAGAGTGGATATGGCAGACTCTAATTGTGATGTTCTGTCTGTGGGGGCGATCAACACACTTAACCTGACAGCTGACTTCATGTGAGAGTCTGGAGACGCGTTCTAGAGACATGACATTTGTACGACAATTAATGTTTGTTTGCGCTATTTTTATTACATAAAATCATGAGAAGAACATCACAAATTTGACTAGTTTGGTACTTCTGTTTAAAACTATAAATTTTTTCGTGACATATGTAGTTTAGTAACGTGTAAGCTGTGGGTTATCCAAATCCACTTGAATGTAGCATACTATGCTTCCTCTTCAACGTCCACATGTTAAGTGGGCGTTATACGTTATATCGCTAGTTTTTCGGCGTGCCTTGATATCTGCGCCTTTTGGTCCGACATAATCCGTCTTAGTCATGAATCGATTTGTTAAACTTTTACTTGGTGAATTTGCCTTGACAACGGCAGTTTTGTCAATTTTTTACTTTAAGTTTGCAAGGGTTCTTTAATGTACGCAGACTGCACTCCGGGCCTCTTTTTTCTTCGTTACCCCGCGAGGATCTGACTGCACCGCGAGGGTTAGACATCGAATTCACTGCCCAGAGACGGTTAGACCATTGGATCTCACTGCCCAGAGTCGGTTAGACATCGGATCTCACTACCCAGAGACAGCTAGATATTGAATTCACTGCCCAGGTACGCTTAGACATCGGACCTCACTGTCCAGAGGCGGTTAGACATCGGATCTCACTGCCCAGAGAGGGTTAAATATCGGATCTCACTGCCGAGAGGGTTAAATATCTGACCTCACTGCCCACAGAGGGTTAGACATCGGATCTCACTGTCCAGCGACATGGGACGAGGAAAGTCACGAAAAACACGGATTTGAAGAGAAAAATCCAACCGCCTCTGGTGGGACTCGAATTCGTAATTGATGGGTGTGAGGCCTAATCTTACTGCTAGACCACCGAGCTCTCAAATGTAGTATAGGAGAATCATATAAAGTTGAGGTTTATGAGCAGGTGATCAAAACTATTATAACCAACCGCGCAGTCTATTAGTTCGTGTTAAGCGCACAAAATAATCTAAAGAAGCAAAATTAGGTCAATTGTTGAAGATGTCACTGAATGTTCGCTGAAAATGCCATGCCGATTTCGTGTTTCCACAACTTCCTGTCCTTAATTAATTTATCACATTCGTCTTTGCCTTTCCAAGCGATGATGTAAAATCATTAATCGTCAATGTCACCTCTAAGACATCTCATGTACCAAATGTGGCACGTTGTGTTCAGGAACTAATCAAATGAAGCGATGTAGCAACATGCGTATCGGATCGTGCTTCTTCATTCCGAGGTCTCGATCGACTTTCAGTTCATTGTTTTTTCTCCTCATGTGGTACAGCTCTATCTACTATTCTTTCACTTTATATACATCATTTAAGTATTGTTTTCTCCTCGTGTGGTACAGCTCTATCTACTATCTTCCTTTCACTTTATATACATCATTTAAGTATTGTTTTCTCCTCGCGTGTACAGCTCTATCTACTATCTTCCTTTCACTTTATATACATCATTTAAGTATTGTTTTCTCCTCGTGTGGTACAGCTCTGTCTGCTATCTTCCTTTCACTTTATACTCATCATTTAAGTATTGTTTTTCTCCTCGTGTGGTACAGCTCTATCTACTATCTTCCTTTCACTTTATATACATCATTTAAGTATTGTTTTCTCCTCGTGTGGTACAGCTCTGTCTGCTATCTTCCTTCAATTTTATATACATCATTTAAGTATTGTTTCTCCTCGTGTGGTACAGCTCTGTCTACTATCTTCCTTTCATTTTATATACAACATTTAGTATTGTTTTCTCCTCGTGTGGTACAGCTCTGTCTACTATCTTCCTTTCACTTTTATATACATCATTTAAGTATTGTTTTCTCCTCGTGTGGTACAGCTCTGTCTACTATCTTCCTTCACTTTATATACATCATTTAAGTATTGTTTTCTCCTCGTGTGGTACAGCTCTGTCTACTATCTTCCTTTCACTTTATATACATCATTTAAGTATTGTTTTCTCCTCGTGTGGTACAGCTCTGTCTGCTATCTTCCTTTCACTTTTATATACATCATTTAAGTATTGTTTTCTCCTCGTGTGGTACAGCTCTGTCTGCTATCTTCCTTTCACTTTATATACATCATTAAATATTGTTTTCTCCTCGTGTGGTACAGCTCTGTCTACTATCTTCCTTTCACTTATATACATCATTTAAATATTGTTTTCTCCTCGTGTGGTACAGCTCTGTCTACTATCTTCCTTTCACTTTTATATACATCATTTAAGTATGTAACAGTATTTGCATTGTTACTATTTTTTCTTTTTAGTTATTCTATTCTACTCTATTCAATCTTTTCCAGCAGCCATTATATTTTACAGTGCGTCCACTGTTGTACTAAACCTGCCCCTAATGATTCTGTGTCTAGGCAGGAATTTAATTCCATCATCCTTACAATTTCATTAATCTTCCATCATCCTTACAATTTTCATTAATCTCAGTTCCGCGCCCCCCCCCCCCCTCCCTCCCAATCCTCAATTCCACCCAATTATTATGAATCCTATCCACACACATTGTTTGATTGATCCTTCCACTTTTTCTTTAATCTTGAGTCCCATTCTCCTTTGCTTTTCTCCACATTAGTCTGATCCGCATCCTCCCTGCTATCTGTCATGAATCTCTGGTTAATCCTACCTGCATTCGTCCTCAATGTGCGCCTAATTCCTTTCTTGTTCTTTAATTTGTGCTCTACATTCTTACACTTTACATCTAGTTGCTTCCCTTCCTCCTCACATATTTCCTTGTTCTTCCCTTCCTCACATATTTCTCAGTTCTTCCCTTCCTCCTCACATATTTCCTAGTTCTTCCATTCCTCCACGCATATTTCTCAGTTCTTCCCTTCCTCCTCACATATTTCCAAATTCTTCCCTTCCTCCTCACATATTAAAGTTCTTCCATTCCTCCTCACGTATTTCTTTTCTTGGTTCTTCCCTTCCTCCTCGCATATTTCCTATTTCTTCTATTTTTCTCACATATTTCCTAGTTCTTCCCTTTTTCCTCACATATTTACTAGTTCTTCCCTTTTCCCTCACATATTTCTTAGTATTCCCTACCTCCTCACATATTTCCTAGTTTTTCTTAGTTCCTCAAATGTTTCCTAGTTCTTCCACATCATCACATATTTCTTAGTTCTTTCCTTCCTCCTTACATATTTCCTAGTTCTTCTCTTTTTTTCTCACATATTTCCTAGCTCTTCCCTTACATCCTCACATATTTCTTTGTTATTCCCTTCATCCTCACCTATTTCCTAGTTCTTCCTTAGTTCCTCAAATGTTTTACTAGTTCTTCCATACTCCTCACATATTTCTTAGTTCTTCCAATCCTCCCAACATTTTTATGAATCAGTTGTCCTACATCCCCCCCCCCCCCTTTTTCAGTCCTCCCCTCCACACTATCTCAATTCCGTCTTCCAAATTTCCTTCCTTCTCCAGCCAAAGGGGGATCCATGTTTGAAATGTCCCCTGGTCTTTGCTGCATTGCATGTGACCATGATGGGACGTATTGGTGACTGATTACAACGCTAATGCCAAACCCATTGTAATTGGTATATTTTATCCCAACGCAATATTGTGTGTCATCCAGCGCATGTGTTGAGCAGTCTTTTTTTTTCTAAGGAGAACTTCTAAGTTCCATACTTGCTATATGGTCGAAAGTAAATTTACTTTTGTTAATTCTGTTGCTCTCATCTTGTTGGATTAAAAGAGAGAGTGAGAGAGAACGAGAGAGAGAATCTAGAAACTTGCTCTGAACGAATGACGTGGTAGAGAAGACATAATAATGAACAGATGCTGAGAAGGTTGAATGGAGTCAGGACAGAATTCAATATTAAATTTAAAAAAATACTTTGACTGAAACGGGAGATAAACGATGCCATTAAAAAAAAAATATACATTGATCTGTTCCCCCTTAAAATTTTTTTTTTCCTTTCGAAATTTCTGTGGAGGCAGGCTGTGGTCGTCAGTTATCTCAACTAGTCATACTGACGATTATGTGTTCATATCTTAAACACCGTGTTATCAACGCAGCGCATGTTGTTTACTTTGTGGCCTGGTCGTTGTTATTTGGCTTTGGGCTTTCCTTTACTGCGTTTTGCCTTGTCACTTTAAATAGAAAATCGCCCTGAAGATAGGACACATTTCGGTCTCTCTCTCTCTCTCTATCTCTCTCTCTCACACACACACTCTCTCTCACTTTCTCTCTATATCTCTCTCTTACACACACACACTCACTATTTCTCCACCTCACATACTCACACACACACCACACTCTCTCTCTCTCTCTCTCTCTCACACACACACACACACTCATTCTTTGCTCGGTAGAATCGGCAAGAAGAATATGTTTAATTTATCACGAGTTGTTTGTTTACCAGGCGAATGGTTTGAAACCTGAATGCAACTGTATTTGATTTATTTGAAAGCCCGTGAAATTGCTGGTTGAAGGACGGTCACATCTTACTGTCTTTGTTATGTTAATCACTCTCCATGAAAACTGTTTGTGTGCCCTCACAATGCTTTCCGTGTCTGTTCCGTTATTTTGCACAGATCAGGTGGTGACACAATTAGACTACTATAATAAATAAATGAATATTTATTACGATGAAATTATGAGGCGAGACGCAAACAAAATGCAACCAGACAATAGTATGTTTACAGTACTCGGACAAATCCATAAACAAACAGCAGAAGATACAGAGAACAATAGGCTGAGGGAACTAGGATGAACCTGTGCTGCTAGACATCGCCCTGCTTGTATCGTTTTATGGTCATGTGAATAGTTGCAACTCGAAGCGGGAATTAATTTAAACACAATATTGAGCGCTTTATATTCTATTAACAAGCATAAACCACACACGCACACAGACTAAAATATTTACGTTGTTCTATACGCATCAAGGGATATGACAACACTAGTAGTAGTTTCCAGTGGTTCTCACAGTTGCGTCGCTGCACACAGGCAAGGTGTGAAGGTAATATCGTGTTGCGCGTATCAGTTCCCACATTCTTTAAGGCTTAGAAGGAACCCTTACTTGCTAAAAGAAGATAAAAAGAGAACACTTCAGTGGAAACGTTGGGGTTCTATTTTAGAACTAATCGTGATGTTCCTACATTTCCAGATTGATTTTTGTTTAACCAGCGCTGCTGTGTTTGTGCTGTTTCTGCCAGTATCTCACACTCTACTGCAATACATGCTATGAAAATACACATTTTTTTCTTTCCTGTTGTAGGCAAGTTTGAATTTCCATTCCGAGATATAATTTCTTTGTATATATTTCGACTTTATATAGTCAGAGTAAATAAAGAAATATAGACAAGAACTGGTAGCTTTAAATGACTTGGAACACCATTGTGTTAGCTTGTATAGGTGTCTTGCTTCTGGTCATTGTACTATATGTTTTTTTGTGGGGGGGGGGGGGATAGTAAGCCTGAACTGTCCAGAACGTGTTCTGCTAAACTTGTAGAACTCTGTAACAATAATAGTAACTCAACTTCACAACTTACTGCCTGTTTTCAATGTTAAAAAATACAAGTAAAGAGAAATGATAAAATTTTTAGTTTTTGTGTGCATGCGTGCGTTTGTGTATCTTTTTATAATTTATCGTTACATGTATTTTTTCACCACTATGTTATATTATTATGTTGATTGTATACTTTTTATTTTTTTTTTATTGTTCTCCCGTCACTCTTAACATTATTTCGATTGTCTCTGTGGTTTGATATACGTTTTCCATAGCGTCTCTCAGTTTTGGCAGCAAACTACAAGGGTTGCCTGTCCCACTGTGTGAGGGGCTCTGGGAGTGAAGACAGCAGTGGTCTGTTAAAGCAAAGGTAAAGTACGAGACTTCAATCGGTGTCTTAGCACGCGAGTTTTTACCCATATGTGCGCCGCCTCTTCAGAAGTGTTCGGAGACTTCTGGATAGTGTCGCTTCAAGCATTGAAACTCACAATGCGAGGCGGCATTCCACCCCTTCCCAGAGTACTAACCTGGAACCAATTTCTGTCAGCGGCTGGGTGACCGCGGGGGTATTTTTTTTTTTTAACCTCGAGTACAACTCACATTACTTCCATCGGGAATGGAACACTTGTCCGAACGTCGGTAGATCAGTCGGGTGGTTTTCCAACTAGGCTATCGAGTCGTTCTCTCTCCCCCCCCTTTTTTTTTCCTCCAGTGGTCTATTCTTTTTTATGACTAGAAGTTGTTTCTAAATTTGGGAGGAATTGCTGAAAATATACGCTACGAATATCCATCCATCTTCTCCTTGTTTTAGTTTATTTGCGGTACAATACACAGTTCGTCGTCAACAGTTTGTTATTTGCGAAAGCTGTTTCAATGAAAGTGCTAAATGGGGCATGTTGAATAAAATAATACATCTAGTCTCCCCGCAGTGTCGTGTCCTAGTGCTATGATAGCAGTTATTTTTGTATTAGTTTGTTGAACACCAAAATCCCATTAGTATTCTTTGTCAAATCACCATTATTTTCCTGTGTTCTCTCTTGCTCTACGATGCGTGTCGACTGGCCTGACTAACTAGTCACTCTATCTCTCTGTGTTTCTCTCTCGCTTTCTGTCTTGTTAATGAGAAATGTAATTCGGTCAGCCTTGCCAACTGTAACATACCTACAACGGACGTATTTTAAATGGCTGCACCACTCATTGGTTTTTAAATTGTTCAATCGCTCTAAAGCGAATAGAGGTCACATGTCCAACAGTCTATCCAGCAATTTAGATTTTTTTAAAAATTGCTCCTCCTCCTCACTCTCTCCCCCCCCCCCACCCCCTCTCACCCCCCCCCCCCTTTTCACCGCTAAATTAAAATTGTATTTTCACTTTTCCCCTCTTTATCTCACAGAGAAGTGGAGGAGGAAAATACAAACAGGAAGTGTGGTTCCCACTGGGTGTTTCAGAATTGCGTTGAGGAAAAATCGATATAGCGATGCCTTGCTGTTATGATGCAGACGGCGAGTGGCTGATAGAATGTAGCTCGGTCGATATTCCTAGCCGTGATTGTGTACAGCCGCTTTGCAGTAGGTTCGTTTGATCTCGCTTGAGCTCATTTTAAGTTTTGATTAACCTACGTACTTTAACGTGCCACAGATGTAGATTTTACGAAGAAAAACATTTATATCGGTTTCACAATACAGAAGCTCCCAAGGCAATTAGCGCTAGAGCATCTACGTCTGTGTTTGTATTTTACGATAGATCTGATCTGACTTGTATATATCTAAGGCTGCATTTGGTCTTACTATCTGTAATTGTGTGTTGGTACCGAGCAATGTTGTTTCTACCCATACTGTTGGTACATTATTGGTATTGTCTTTCTTGTTTACATTGACAACCAAATTGAATTCTACTGCGTTCTCCCGACGACAACTCATGCCATCGCCCGCACTTTAAAGACTTTAAAAAGAACGTTGATGCCTCGTGTTGTCAATTCTGATATTTGCGCCATTCGGTCCAATACACTGGACTTTAGCATGGTATCTCAGGGTACCCACCGGGTTACCTTCCTTCTACAAAACTTACTAACTTGGTCAGACTTATAGTCACTTCTAGGGGCACCACGAAGATGTTTCCCGTCTTGGTCAGTTCAGGTTCTCTTATCCTGACACAGGAGGAAGTCAGCTATGAGTGACTTATCTCTTTCGGCCCAGGAATTATCGGTTGTTCTTCCCTAAATCCAAAATAAATTGCATGTCAACACATTGAATAATAAGCAAATAGATTTGCACTTTCAGCTTTAGATTTGAAGGTCAAGTTAAATACCGTGCAATTAATTATACGCTCTTGATATATCGCCTTCTAATAATTTTGTTAGCTATGTTTTGGCAGATTATTTTGGTCTTCTTGCCTCGCCCCTTCCCCAATTAATAGCCATGTAGACTTTCAGGCACAGATTCAACTTAATATTACTATGTTCTTCAACATGGGCAACGTCACTTTTAACCTCCAAATTATTTAGAAAAGGTGAACGACACAACGTCTCGAGATTGTCATATAGGATATGTGGTGTTTTGTGCTCACATTTTTATGACCGTCCATACATTTTTGGCTAATTGGTTGTCAGCAGTAGGCCAGGGCATTCTATCATTCTTTACTAGAAAGGGGAGGGATCGAACCTGGCTCTTCTTCTCACTAGACCAATCCTTTAATCACTGCTTCCACAATCACTAGACCAATCCTTTAATCACTGCTTCCACAATCACTAGACCAATCCTTTAATCACTGCTTCCACAAACACTAGACCAATCTTTAATCACTGCTTCCACAATCACTAGACCAATCCTTTAATCACTGCTTCAACAATCACTAGACCATCCTTTAATCACTGCTTCCAGAATCACTAGACCAATCCTTTAATCACTGCTTCCACAATCACTAGACCAATCCTTTAATCACTGCTTCCACAATCACTAGACTACTCTGCTTGTTCTCTGAATTGATTACTGCACGACTTTGTGTCATCATCTTAAAACTTGTTTCATTTTACTTTTTTGGTGTTTGTTTTATCCTGTCTTCTTTCTCTGATTTAAATATCAGTGTCTCCACCTGAGACTAATGCAGCAAATGTGGTGCACAAATGTGCAAAAATGACAACATGTGTAAAAATGACTGTATTGTAGGCACATATTGTTAAAGAGAATAGTCGCACGATCTACCTCGGCTGTTAGATTGCAAGGTAATCTCACTGTGTGAATCTTGAGCTGCATCAACAACAAAATGATCTATGATTATGGCATTAGTGGTTGTATATTTTGCTTTAAGTCTAGCTTAACTGAATACGGAGCCATCAGATCTGAGCGGATGTTGATGTAATCTGAAGTTGCCGTGAATGCCATGATGTATGAAGTAAACACACTCATAATTCGAAACATTCAAATTCACATCAAGAACATTTTACTTATTATAAATGATACTTTATCCCTTCCGCAAAATAAATAATTAACATGTAACAGTTTTTCTTTCCACGGTGACCCGCTTGTTAATTTTGTCAAAGACACGTAAAGATTGCTAATGTGACTGCTTGGTCATTGTTCGTCATTGCAAGTATTAATTGAAAAAAAAGTAATATAAAGATATCTCTTTTTCTTTCGCAGTGTTGATTATTCATGGAACACCGTTTGACAAAGTCAACTGCCAAAGGCAACTTTATATGTAATTTTTGTTTTAAAAGTAGTCCTGTCAAGCCAACTGGCCTATAGGGAATATGGTGTTAGTGACCGTCATTTTATAGACCTTCGGCAAATGATTTTTACGGTAATGTGATCGGTATTACGCCCGTGCCGATTTACTTTCCCAGAAATTAATCCGGTACCCATTTAAGGCTGGGTGAACCGGAAGCCGTCATTAGGATCAAACCCGATCACTAGTTCTTTGTAGTGAACGTTATATGTATTTTCATGAAAATGTATTTATACTTCACGTTCATATAGTAGTCAGCCTTCATAACCATCGCACTCGGCATACGATGATGATGATGACGATAATGATAGTATGAGGAGCCGTGTTAGAGCAACAATGAGTGTACTGATCTGCTGGATTTATTGAGTTATCGATGTACAGTGAACTCTTTTTAGGTTCACCCAGTCTTAAATGGACACCAATGATGCTTTATTAGAATTATAGATAACACTACTATAGCACCACCCCACACCCACACACACAAAAAAAAGAAAAGAAAACCTGCCAATTGCCCACAGAATTTGCAACGAACAATATTCCTTGCACACACGCTCGATGTACAACATAATCTTGGGTTATGTTTTTCCCCCTTCTATCATACGCGCTTATTTCCTGGAATATTATTTTTCATGAATCTTCGCGCATCTGCCATTTAAATCGTTTTCCTTATTTACCCACGGAACTGAATGAAGTCTTGGCTATTGTAAGGTAGAAGTAAAGAATTTCCTGTACAATTTGGATCACCAGTTGTGCAATATCTAGCGCGCTATCCACACGATAAATAGGGCGCAAGTTCAGCTATTACCCTTTCATTCGACTCAGCGTAGAATGAGTGCATTGTTCAACTCAGTTAGAGGATATAATAACAGTGATTAAAAGTATGAACCCTTCCCCCCCCCCCACTTTTTATTTCCTCTCACCCCTCCCTTTTTTTCCTTCCACCACACACACACGCACGCGCGCGTGCGCGCATAAACTTCACAGTCTACGGCCTATTATAGTGAATACTTTACTTACCTTCAATACCAACAAAAATATTCCGATATTTTGCATTTGCCTACTGACTTAAAAAAACTGTTGAAAGAGGTTAGATATCATGTATTTTTTGAACGGCTAATAAATGTATGTCTTCCTTGGTTATTGTATGGGTGGCTGAGCTATTTTTATCGTGCTGGCTATGGCTTGAAAGATTGATGAGAAACAGATTGGCGTGCAGATTGGCTTATCTTGAAGCAATTAGGGATTAGTGCTAAACCAACATAGTACGGCTTATAATGCGGATGTTTGAGTTGAAACGTATCTTTAAGCCTGTTTGAATGCCTCTCATTATTCGATACGTGGGTTGCAGTTTGGTGGTGAATTGACACACCAGATGTGGTAAGTCTCTTAGGAGAATAGGCGAAGAAGAAACTATTCGGAATGAAATGAAAACGAAAACTTCTTCTTCTTTCCTTCCTCTTCTTTCCTTCCTCTTCTTTCCTTCCTCTTCTTTCCTTCTCTTCTTTCCTTCCTCATTTGCCTTTCAGCGTCGAGAGGAGATATATCTCTCTCTCACTCTCTCAAGGGGAGATATATATATATATATCTCACTCTCTCTCTCTCTCTCTCTCTCTCTCTGCGATCAGGACTCAATCAGAGTAGGATTCCAGACTCTCACATGAAGACAGATGTCTGTTTAAGTGACTGACATCATAATTAGAGTCTGTTAGATCTACTCTGCCTGAATACCTGTTAAACGTTGCACTGTGTTCTGCGCCAGTGGCCCAGTGCATCCGATTTCAGCTAGCATTTTGTTCAGTTTTGCTTTCCTTAGCCTTTGATTGTCCCCAATCTTCCTGCAGGGCAGCAGATTGTCTTTTATGTAGGGGGATTCTGCCCTTAGATGGTCGGCTCTCCCAGGTTTACAAGCACCATCTGCCCGAGTCACTAGAGGTGACTATCACAGACATGCACACACAAAGATATGAGATGTGACTAAAACTGACATGCACACAACGATATGAGGCATGACTAACACTGACACACACCAAAATATGAGATATGACTAACACAGACACACACACTAAGATATGAGATGTGACTAGCACAG
The DNA here is from genome assembly GCA_032433765.1 of Megaustenia siamemsis. NCBI lineage: Eukaryota > Metazoa > Mollusca > Gastropoda > Stylommatophora > Ariophantidae > Megaustenia > Megaustenia siamemsis. The sequence goes on from JAVIAB010000092.1 coordinate 102,929,332, forward strand.
ACACGCACTAAAATATGAGATATGACTAACACAGATACACACACTAAGATATGAGATATGACTAAACTCAATCTTGCACATACAAAGATAAAGATAGTAGATGTGACTAACATAGACATGCACACGCAAATATATGTGATATTACTAAACATAAACACACAAAGATATGAGACATGACTAACATAGACAGACACACACGAAGATGAGATGTGACTAGCATGGACATACACACAAATATATGAGATATGACTAACATAGACAAGCACACACAAAGGTATGAGATGTGACTAACATAGACATGCTCACAAAGATATGAGATATGACTAAACACACACACACACACACACACAAAGATATGAAACATGATTAACACGGACACACACCAAGATATGACTAACATGACACACAAAGATATGAGCCATGGCCAGCACACACACACACACAAGCTAAGATATGAGTTATGCCTAGCACAGAAACACACCAAGATATGAGCCATGGCTAGCACAGAAACACATTAAGATAAGAGCCATGGCTTCACGGAAACACACCAAGATATGAGCCATGGCTAGCACAGAAACACATTAAGATAAGAGCCATGGCTTCACGGAAACACACCAAGATATGAACCATGACTGGCACGGAAATATACGAAGATAAAAACAATGGCAGCTAGACACACACCAAGATATGAACCATGACCAGCCCAGGCACACACCAAGATATGAACCATGACCAGCCCAGGCACACACCAAGATATGAACCATGACTAGCCCAGGCACACACCAAGATATGAACCATGACTAGCCCAGGCACACACCAAGATATGAACCATGACTAGCCCAGGCACACACCAAGATATGAACGATGACTAGCCCAGGCACACACCAAGATATGAACCATGACTAGCCCAGGCACACACCAAGATATGAACCATGACTAGCCCAGGCACACACCAAGATATGAACCATGACTAGCCCAGGCACACACCAAGATATAATCCATGACTAGCCCAGGCACACACCAAGATATGAACCATGACTAGCCCAGGCACACACCAAGATATGAACCATGACTAGCCCAGGCACACACCAAGATATGAACCATGACTAGCCCAGGCACACACCAAGATATGAGCCATGACCAGCCCAGGCACACACCAAGATATGAGCCATGACCAGCCCAGGCACACACCAAGATATGAGCCATGACCAGCCCAGGCACACACCAAGATATGAGCCATGACCAGCCCAGGCACACACCAAGATATGAGCCATGACCAGCCCAGGCACACACCAAGATATGAACCATGACCAGCCAGGCACACACCAAGATATGAGCCATGACCAGCCCAGGCACACACCAAGATATGAGCCAATGACCAGCCCAGGCACACACCAAGATATGAGCCATGACCAGCCCAGGCACACACCAATATATGAGCCATGACCAGCCCAGGCACACACCAAGATATGAACCATGACCAGCCCAGGCACACACCAAGATATGAGCCACGGCCAGCACATACACCCACCAAGATATTAGCCATGGCCAGCACATACACCCACCAAGATATGAGCTACGACTAACATATACACTTGGAGGGCAGATATAATTTGCGGTCTTTTGCTCATCTGTTCGCCTCTGCTGCTGTTATGTTTCCAAGTGCTTCAAGTATTCCGACGATCTATCTTTTTTGTGGTCGACCCTTAGGTCTGGTATTCTCGCAACGTTTATTGAGGGCTCGTTGTGTTGTGTTTTGATCTTTCTGCCGTGTCACGTGGTCAAACCATCTTACACAATGGCCAGTGTCCGTGCTCTTTGGTGGTGGTTCGCACAAGAACAAAACTACCGTTCGTGGTGCACGCAAAACACCATTGGTCAACGACTCATGAGAAAGGCCTTCATAGAAGGAAAAAAGAATTATAGAAAGAGCCTTCCACGCTTCTTGTTGGCTCACATGGAATATGGTGTTAGTGTCCGTTTTTTATTTTTTAATAGACCATTGTACATTTTTTTTTTGGTAAATAAAATGACCGGTATTATGCCAATGCCGTCTGTCGAAAAAAAAATGGTACCCATTTAAAGCTGGGATAAACATGGACTCCGTCGGTCAGAACCGAACACAACATCTTGTCCATGGCAGACCAGCTCACTAACGAAAGAGCGAGCTATTGCAGCACCCAACCTGAGCTGAAAATGATCAGCGATAAGATTCAACTCCATATACCGCTATAGACCTGAAAACAGACTCGTCAGCCTAGCCAAGCGAGTATAAATTGAAGAGGGAGCGCAAACTACCCTAAACTACAGTACTGAAATTGTTAGGCAGAACTACATATATAGCAATAATACATAGCTGTGTGCAGCCACGCCCATTGAACAGCGGGCGACGAAGAGCAATAATCACATGACAAATTACTAGAAGAAAACCAAAGACCGATTTAATTTATGCACAAAATGTATTCATTGTGTGCTCGGTGATTCTGAACTCTCGTAGGTAAAATAATATACAAAGTACACGTATAAATGAATTCGGGAGGAAAAATCGCTTTAAAATACGTAATAGCCATAGTAATCTTGATTGACACAAACCTCATAATAAAAGCACCTCCACTTTATTATAAGAGCACCTCCTTTCTATAACAAGAGTATCTCCACTCTATAATAAGAGCACCTCCACTATATAACAAGAGCAGCTTCGTTCTCTCCATCAACACCAATTACTGTGGTTTCCTACATAGAAAATGTCGTGCCTTAACGACCGTGTTACATGACACCCATTACATCCGGTGCTCACAGGAGCGGCTGTAACTTTCTGTTTCTGTACTCGCCTCGTGCTCAGAAGTAACCATTTCTGCGAATCCAGTGCTCAGAAGTAACCATTTCTTCGAATCCAGAGCTCAGAAGTAACCATTTTTTGGGTTTTTTTTTGTTTTTTGTTTTGTTTTTAGTTTTAATCAACTCTGTTCTTTGAATATTGAGATCACGCACCTAGTTGTATAAGATACGGACTATCAAATGCTGGTGACGTGTTCGGGTTTTCCGCGTAACAGAGGTCGTAGTCGTTAAATAAAGTGGGAAAAAAAGACTCTTTACACCTGACCTTCTAAATATTCCAAATAGTATAATTTTCTATCATTAGATATAGGCTATTTTTTTTTTTTTTTATTACCGTTGGAACCTTCGATAGCCCGTGCACTCTACAGACATCTTCAGTGTGCGGTCAGACAAGAGATTGGAGTGCTAATGGCACTATGAATGTCTTACATCCTGTAACAAAATTATACCTAATAATTAGGAGATCTCTCAGATGTCTCTCTTTGAAAACAATAAAAAAAAAGTGAAGACCAAAGCAAAACAAGGATAGACTTGTACTAAAAGGATTATTGGTTGAACTAAGTAGTACCGGAAGCTGATGAAAGCTAGACCAGCACGTGTTGATGAGTGAACGTGCACCCACGCGCTCGGAGGCGTAATTTGAAAACCTCTGATTTCAGGGCACACGGCTAAAATAAGGATAATGAAAGTACAGATAAGACTTTTATAAATGGGCCTTTACGTAAACCAAGAGATTGGTGGGGTATGCCAAGACCGCAAATAAAAGATTCATGACAAGAACCGAACTCCACTAGCAAGCGAATTGTAGATAAGATTAAGACGGTGGGCAAGGGCATAATTTAAGAGAAGATTTAGACAAATGAGTTGGCGTGGAATTTACACATAGATACAAAGATGTTACAGGCAAGAAATAGCGAAACAATGATTTGTTGAAACATGTAATCTATTTGAAGATGAATGATTGACGTTGATATATTATTTTTTCAGAGGACAACACAGATAGATAAATAGATTCATAGATCCACATAGGTGGATATAAGGAATTTGTGAGTTTGATTACATTCAATGTAACAACTCGCGCTGTGCAGCTAACAATGTCCAGAGAGCTAGGCATAGTAGTACTTCTTGGCAACACAACACGTTATATGCACGAAGAAACAGTTTGGTATAAGAATGAAGATAAATGTAGAAACACCGTGATATCATGTAGCATAATGAATGAAGAATGATGGACGAGGAAGTATAAAACGGTTTAAACTAATGGAGCTACAAATAGTTAATTTTCAACAACCTCGCGAATTTAACAATTTTTGTCAACATAATATTTATCTCCATGCCTGTACTTGTTGACTTTTGTTGGATAGGTTCGTGTCACATTAAGAGATCTTGTTGTAGTGATAAAATTGTCATGTATTTCTGAATGTCCAAGATTAGAGCTGCCTGAGCCGTTATGGCTGAACACACATAGGAGCACACCGTGCAGGTTGTGTTAGAGTAACTCACGTAAAATTGTACAGGTTGTGTTAGAGTAACTCACGTAAAATTGTACAGGTTGTGTTAGAGTAACTCACGTAAAATTGTACAGGTTGTGTTAGAGTAACTCACGTAAAATTGTACAGGTTGTGTTAGAGTAACTCACGTAAAATTGTACAGGTTGTGTTAGAGTAACTCACGTAAAATTGTACAGGTTGTGTTAGAGTAAATCACGTGAAATTGTACAGGTTGTGTTAGAGTAACTCACGTGAAATTGTACAGGTTGTGTTAGAGTAACTCACGTAAAATTACAGGTTATGTTAGAGTAACTCACGTGAAATTGTACAGGTTGTGTTAGAGTAACTCACGTAAATTGTACAGGTTGTGTTAGAGTAACTCACGTAAAATTGTACAGGTTGTGTTAGAGTAACTCACGTAAAATTGTACAGGTTGTGTTAGAGTAACTCACGTAAAATTGTACAGGTTGTGTTAGAGTAACTCACGTAAAATTGTACAGGTTGAATAAGAGTGACATTTAATCATTTTCCTCAAGTTGCAATCATCTGATTATTTTTTCTGCGCGTCTTCTGTTCTCAGCATATCTTTCCAGGTCAATATATTCTTGTTATTTTTTGCATTTTGCCATAGCTTATAAAGAAGCTGCGATTTTGTATCCTTTTCAAATATGACTCTATGCTTTATTCTCGAGAAGTTTATGAAAAACGATTGAATGGGTGGGACAATGATGTATATGTTTAGAGACCGATAGTCTAAAGGGATCTGGTCGATCCGGAGTGCTTAGTGGGAAAAGCAGATGTATATCTATAATCAACTCTTTAGCAGAATAGTCAGTCTGCTCACACTTCTAGAAATACTGGGACGGTCGGTGGAGCGGATATGGGGATGCCCTGACTGCAGTGAACCTGATTCAATGAATAGAGTAGAGTTAATATGTATATTTATTCGCCCTTCCTGTTAATGTCTACACAATGTATACAACCATCCAATCGTTCGTTTGTCTGCCTGCCGATCTACCAGGCTATCCTTTCTCCTATTTGTTAATAAGTCCGTCTGTCCGGGACATTAGTGCCTCGATATTTTCTTATCAAACTGATTGCATATTTTCCTCCACCATTCATATCTTAGAGAGCGGAAGTCACTCCTTATACAAAGTAAAGGTTCTCTCCATGCCTTACTACGCGTATGGGGAATATGGTGTTAGTGACAATATTTTTATGTGACAACGGCACATTTTTGGATGATGTGGTCGATATCATTTTAGCCCGCCTTCACTTCCCAGAAAAATATCTGGTACCCATTTTTAGAGGCTAGATGAACCCCGGAACGTCGTCGATCCGAAAAAAAAAACTCCGCTCTGGCTGGGGATCTAACCTGGACCCATCTGATCAGGAAATGAGCATACTAACACTAGGCCACCGAGGCGTCTTATAGAAGTTGGTAAAATAAAAGTAGGGTTAACTTATGTTTATATATATATGCGTGCGCGTGCGTGCCTGCCTGCCTGCATATATATATATATATATATATATATATATATTATATATATATATATATATATATATGATATTTCATAAATTAGTCTTCTTCTTTCGTTCTTCATTGGCCTTTCAGTGTCGAAGGGAGATATTTTGCTGTCTTTGGTCTTCTGTTGGCTTCTGTTTCTAAAACTCCATCAATTCTTTTATTTCATGTCGACCCTTGAGCCTGGCATTCTAACAGCACTTTTTGAAGGTGCCTTGTGTTTGTTTTGATCTTTCTGTTGTATCAATTGGCCAAATCATTGTATCTGTTGTTTCTAATTGTATGTAATGTGCGAAAATTATTCCTAGCGTTTTTTCTCAGTTCTTCATGTCTAATCTTATCTCTCATGCTGTTTACTGTCATGTGTTTCATTTGGGTAGTGATTATATTTGCTATTGTTCTTGAGTTTGGCGTCCTGGTCTGACAATGGTACCGCAACGTTGGAATAAAGTTTCCTGTGTAAAGTGCCCATTTTCCCCCTCTAGTGTTTTTTCATTGTTGGACAATAGTGGTAACTAATAACTGCCCATTGATATGATAAGCTTTTTTGCATCTTGAGTCTATTTCTGCTGCTTGTTTTTTTTTTTTACTTTTACTAGACCTCCTAGGTATTTAAATTCCTCCACTTGTATTATTTGTCTCCCATCTATTGTTATGTTGCTGTTTTTGCTTTGCGCTGCGATGTATTGTTGGCGTTGGTTTTCATGTTTGCAGGCGCGCAAAACAACGTGATTAATACACAACAAAGAAACTGCACCACCAAATGTTCGGAACAGCAACGAAACAAATCTTTATGAATAATGCTCTCACTAAAACATCTCTTGATCGGCTCTCTCTGAATGTTTCGCAAAGTCTACCCCAAGTCTCGAATTCCTTGTATGTATCCTAGAGCTCAAGTCTCTATCTGAATACATTTTCAAAAGCTAACTACTGCATCCTTCAATAATTTAGCTCAGCTTACTTGCCCGACGTTGGTTTCCGCCATGTTTCCATAATTGGGTGCTAACGTCTAACTTCAAAGACAGGTCGGAACCAAACATTCTAATAGCTCAATATTCAAACGTTTTGCCTGTTGTCATTTAATTCTCCCAGAATGTATGGGATGTGTTGCGTAAGTAGTATTCAGCTTGAATCTATCAAACATCTTTAGTGCTATACTGCTACACATGTTACATTGAGTGTCCGTGCTGTTAAGTCTATTTAAGTATTCTTGTGGGTCTTCTACTGTCCCATGAAATTTTAATTAGTGATTAAATAAAATATCACAATATTAACCTGTCTCGTAATCTCTCCCTCTCCCCCCTCTCTCCTCTCTCTCTCTCTCTCTCTCTCTCTCTCTCTCTACAGAGACAGAGATAGTGATTGTCCCAAAGTACCAGGTTTTGTTAGAGAGCATTTATAAGCCATTCACTCTTTAGAAGTCACTTAGCAGTTTTGTTTGTTTGTTTTTTTCATTTGAATCAAAAATACGTTCTTCAGCTTTCTTGAACTAAAATAAGTCGAACTGTTGCACACTAATTTTCTTAGTATTGAAAACTGTCTCCCTTCATTGTTTGGATTTTGGTTATTTCTTGTCTCTCTAATTTCTGCCCAGCGTTCCTGATTATTCTAAACTAATGTATCCAAATACGAGTATTTCCTTTGACGGGATTTTTTCCCTATTATGGTTCATACGTTTCAGTCAGATAGTGGTTGACACCTTCCAGTCAGATAGTTGTTCACACCTTCCAGTCAGATTGTGGTTCGCACCTTCCAGTCAGATTGTTGTTCACACCTTCCAGTCAGATTGTTGTTCACACCTTCCAGTCAGATTGTTGTTCACACCTTCCAGTCAGATTGTGGTTCACACCTTCCAGTCAGATTGTTATGACACCTTCCAGTCAGATTGTGATTGACACCTTCCAGTCAGATTGTTGTTCACACCTTCCAGTTAGATTGTTGTTCACACCTTCCAGTCAGATAGTTGTTGACACCTTCCGGTCAGATAGTTGTTGACACCTTCCAGTCAGATTGTGGTTCACACCTTCCAGTCAGATTGTGGTTGACACCTTCCAGTCAGATTGTGGTTGACACCTTCCAGTTAGATCGTTGTTCACACTTTCCAGTCAGATAGTTGTTCACACCTTCCAGTCAGATTGTTGTTCACACCTTCCAGTCAGATTGTTCTTCACACCTTCCAGTCAGATTGTGGTTGACACCTTCCAGTCAGATTGTTATTGACACCTTCCAGTCAGATTGTGATTGACACCTTCCAGTCAGATTGTTGTTCACACCTTCAGTTAGATTGTTGTTCACACCTTCCAGTCAGATAGTTGTTGACACCTTCCGGTCAGATAGTTGTTGACACCTTCCAGTCAGATTGTGGTTCACACCTTCCAGTCAGATTGTGGTTGACACCTTCCAGTCAGATTGTGGTTGACACCTTCTAGTCAGAATGTTGTTCACACCTTCCAATTAGATTGTGGTTGACACCTTCCAGTCAGATTGTGGTTCACACCTTCCAGTCAGATTGTGGTTGACACCTTCCTGTTAGATTGTGGTTGACACTTTCCAGTCAGATTGTGGTTGGCACCTTCCAGTTAGATTGTGGTTGACACCTTCCAGTCAGATTGTTGTTCACACCTTCCAGTCAGATTGGGTTGACACCTTCCAGACAGATTGTGTTTGACACCTTCCAGTCAGATTGTGTTTGACACCTTCCAGTCAGATTGTGGTTGACACCTTCCAGTCAGATAGTGGTTGACACCTTCCAGTCAGATTGTGGTTGACACCTTCCAGTCAGATTGTGGTTGACACCTTCCAGTCAGATTGTGGTTGACACTTTCCAGTAGATGGTGTTCACACCTTCCAGACAGAATGTGGTTAACACCTTCCAGTCAGATAGTTGTTCACACCTTCCAGTCAGATTGTGGTTCACACCTTCCAGTCAGATAGTTGTTCACACTTTCCAGTCAGATAGTTGTTCACACCTTCCAGTCAGATTGTGGTTGACCCTTCCAGTTAGATTGTTGTTCACACCTTCCAGTCAGATAGTTGTTCACACCTTCCAGTCAGATAGTTGTTCACACTTTCCAGTCAGATAGTTGTTCACACCTTCCAGTCAGATTGTGGTTCACACCTTCCAATTAGATCGTTGTTCACACTTTCCAGTCAGATTGTTGTTCACACCTTCCAGTTAGATCGTTGTTCACACTTTCCAGTCAGATTGTTGTTCACACCTTCCAGTTAGATTGTGGTTGACACCTTCCAGTTAGATTGTGGTTGACACCTTCCAGTCAGATTGTGGTTGACACCTTCCAGTCAGATTGTGGTTGACACCTTCCAGTCAGATTGTGGTTGACACCTTCCAGTCAGATTGTGGTTGACACCTTCCAGTCAGATTGTTGTTGTCACCTTCGAGTCAGATTGTGTTTGACACCTTCCAGTCAGATTGTGGTTGACACCTTCCAGTTAGATTGTTGTTGACACCTTCCAGTCAGATTGTGGTTCGTACCTTCCAGTCAGATTGTGGTTGACACCTTCCAGTCAGATTGTTGTTCACACCTCCCAGTCAGATTGTTGTTCATACCTTCCAGTCAGGTTGTGGTTGACACCTTCCAGTCAGATTGTTGTTCACACCTTCCAGTCAGATAGTTGTTCACACCTTCCAGTCAGATTGTGGTTCATACCTTCCAGTCAGATTGTGTTTCACACCTTCCAATTAGATTGTGGTTGACACCTTCCAGTCAGATTGTGGTTCACACCTTCCAGTCAGATTGTGGTTGACACCTTCCTGTTAGATTGTGGTTGACACGTTCCAGTCAGATTGTGGTTGGCACCTTCCAGTTAGATTGTGGTTGACACCTTCCAGTCAGATTGTTGTTCACACCTTCCAGTCAGATTGGGGTTGACACCTTCCAGACAGATTGTGTTTGACACCTTCCAGTCAGATTGTGTTTGACACCTTCCAGTCAGATTGTGGTTGACACCTTCCAGTCAGATAGTGGTTGACACCTTCCAGTCAGATTGTGGTTGACACCTTCCAGTCAGATTGTGGTTGACACCTTCCTGTTAGATTGTGTTGACACGTTTTAGTCAGATTGTGGTTGACACCTTCCAGTTAGATTGTGGTTGACACCTTCCAGTCAGATTGTTGTTCATACCTTCCAGTCAGATTGTGGTTGACACCTTCCAGTCAGATTGTGGTTGACACCTTCCAGACAGATTGTGTTTGACACCTTCCAGTTAGATTGTGGTTGACACCTTCCAGTCAGATTGTGGTTGACACCTTCCAGTCAGATTGTTGTTGACACCTTCCAGTCAGATTGTTGTTGACACCTTCCAGTCAGATTGTTGTTGACACCTTCCAGTCAGATTGTTGTGACACCTTCCAGTCATATTGTTGTTCACACCTTCCAGTCAGATTGTTGTTCACACCTTCCAGTCAGATTGTTGTTCACACCTTCCAGTCAGATTGTGGTTGACACCTTCCAGTCAGATTGTGGTTGACACCTTGCAGTCAGATTGTGGTGACACCTTCCAGTCAGATTGTTGTTCACACCTTCCAGTCAGATCGTGGTTGACACCTTCCAGTCAGATTGTTGTTCACACCTTCCAGTCAGATCGTGGTTGACACCTTCCAGTCAGATTGTGGTTGACACCATCCAGTCAGATTGTTGTTGACACCTTCCAGTCAGATGTGGTTGACACCTTCCAGTCAGATTGTTGTTCACACCTTCCAGTCAGATTGTAGTTGACACCTTCCGGTCAGATTGTGGTTGACACCTTCCAGTCAGATTGTGGTTGACACCTTCTAGTCAGAATGTTGTTCACACCTCCAGTCAGATTGTTGTTCATACCTTCCAGTCAGATTGTGGTTGACACCTTCCAGTCAGATTGTGGTTGACACCTTCCAGTCAGATGGTTGTTCACACCTTCCAGACAGAATGTGGTTAACACCTTCCAGTCAGATAGTTGTTCACACCTTCCAGTCAGATTGTGGTTCACACCTTCCAGTCAAATAGTTGTTCACACCTTCCAGTCAGATAGTTGTTCACACTTTCAGTCAGATTGTGGTTCACACCTTCCAGTTAGATTGTTGTTCACACCTTCCAGTCAGATAGTTGTTCACACCTTCCAGTCAGATAGTTGTTCACACTTTCCAGTCAGATAGTTGTTCACACCTTCCAGTCAGATTGTAGTTCACACCTTCCAATTAGATCGTTGTTCACACTTTCCAGTCAGATTGTTGTTCACACCTTCCAGTTAGATTGTGGTTGACACCTTCCAGTTAGATTGTGGTTGACACCTTCAGTCAGATTGTGGTTGACACCTTCCAGTCAGATTGTGGTTGACACCTTCCAGTTAGATCGTTGTTCACACTTTCCAGTCAGATAGTTGTTCACACCTCCAGTCAGATTGTTGTTCACACCTTCCAGTCAGATTGTTCTTCACACCTTCCAGTCAGATTGTGGTTGACACCTTCCAGTCAGATTGTTATTGACACCTTCCAGTCAGATTGTGATTGACACCTTCCAGTCAGATTGTTGTTCACACCTTCCAGTTAGATTGTTGTTCACACCTTCCAGTCAGATAGTTGTTGACACCTTCCGGTCAGATAGTTGTTGACACCTTCCAGTCAGATTGTGGTTGACACCTTCCAGTCAGATTGTGGTTGACACCTTCCAGTCAGATTGTGGTTGACACCTTCTAGTCAGAATGATGTTCACACCTCCCAGTCAGATTTTTGTTCATACCTTCCAGTCAGATTGTGGTTGACACCTTCCAGTCAGATTGTGGTTGACACTTTCCAGTAGATGGTTGTTCACACCTTCCAGACAGAATGTGGTTAACACCTTCCAGTCAGATAGTTGTTCACACCTTCCAGTCAGATTGTGGTTCACACCTTCCAGTCAGATAGTTGTTCACACCTTCCAGTCAGATAGTTGTTCACACCTTCCAGTCAGATTGTGGTTCACACCTTCCAATTAGATTGTTGTTCACACCTTCCAGTCAGATAGTTGTTCACATCTTCCAGTCAGATAGTTGTTCACACTTTCCAGTCAGATAGTTGTTCACACCTTCCAGTCAGATTGTGGTTCACACCTTCCAATTAGATCGTTGTTCACACTTTCCAGTCAGATTGTTGTTCACACCTTCCAGTTAGATTGTGGTTGACACCTTCCAGTTAGATTGTGGTTGACACCTTCCAGTCAGATTGTGGTTGACACCTTCCAGTCAGATTGTGGTTGACACCTTCCAGTTAGATCGTTGTTCACACTTTCCAGTCAGATAGTTGTTCACACCTTCCAGTCAGATTGTTGTTCACACCTTCCAGTCAGATTGTGGTTCACACCTTCCAATTAGATCGTTGTTCACACTTTCCAGTCAGATTGTTGTTCACACCTTCCAGTTAGATTGTGGTTGACACCTTCCAGTTAGATTGCGGTTGACACCTTCCAGTCAGATTGTGGTTGACACCTTCCAGTCAGATTGTGGTTGACACCTTCCAGTCAGATTGTGGTTGACACCTTCCAGTCAGATTGTGGTTGACACCTTCCAGTCAGATTGTTGTTGTCACCTTCGAGTCAGATTGTGTTTGACACCTTCCAGTCAGATTGTGGCTGACACCTTCCAGTTAGATTGTGGTTGACACCTTCCAGTCAGATTGTGGTTTGTACCTTCCAGTCAGATTGTGGTTGACACCTTCCAGTCAGATTGTTGTTCACACCTCCCAGTCAGATTGTTGTTCATACCTTCCAGTCAGATTGTGGTTGACACCTTCCAGTCAGATTGTTGTTCACACCTTCCAGTCAGATAGTTGTTCACACCTTCCAGTCAGATTGTGGTTCATACCTTCCAGTCAGATTGTTGTTCACACCTTCCAATTAGATTGTGGTTGACACCTTCCAGTCAGATTGTGGTTCACACCTTCCAGTCAGATTGTGGTTGACACCTTCCTGTTAGATTGTGGTTGACACTTTCCAGTCAGATTGTGGTTGGCACCTTCCAGTTAGATTGTGGTTGACACCTTCCAGTCAGATTGTTGTTCACACCTTCCAGTCAGATTGGGGTTGACACCTTCCAGACAGATTGTGTTTGACACCTTCCAGTCAGATTGTGTTTGACACCTTCCAGTCAGATTGTGGTTGACACCTTCCAGTCAGATAGTGGTTGACACCTTCCAGTCAGATTGTGGTTGACACCTTCCAGTCAGATTGTGGTTGACACCTTCCAGTCAGATTGTGGTTGACACTTTCCAGTAGATGGTTGTTCACACCTTCCAGACAGAATGTGGTTAACACCTTCCAGTCAGATAGTTGTTCACACCTTCCGTCAGATTGTGGTTCACACCTTCCAGTCAGATAGTTGTTCACACTTCCAGTCAGATAGTTGTTCACACCTTCCAGTCAGATTGTGGTTCACACCTTCCAGTTAGATTGTTGTTCACACCTTCCAGTCAGATAGTTGTTCACACCTTCCAGTCAGATAGTTGTTCACACTTTCCAGTCAGATAGTTGTTCACACCTTCCAGTCAGATTGTGGTTCACACCTTCCAATTAGATCGTTGTTCACACTTTCCATTCAGATTGTTGTTCACACCTTCCAGTTAGATTGTGGTTGACACCTTCCAGTTAGATTGTGGTTGACACCTTCCAGTCAGATTGTGGTTGACACCTTCCAGTCAGATTGTGGTTGACACCTTCCAGTTAGATCTTTGTTCACACTTTCCAGTCAGATAGTTGTTCACACCTTCCAGTCAGATTGTTGTTCACACCTTCCAGTCAGATTGTGGTTCACACCTTCCAATTAGATCGTTGTTCACACTTTCCAGTCAGATTGTTGTTCACACCTTCCAGTTAGATTGTGGTTGACACCTTCCAGTTAGATTGTGGTTGACACCTTCCAGTCAGATTGTGGTTGACACCTTCCAGTCAGATTGTGGTTGACACCTTCCAGTCAGATTGTGGTTGACACCTTCCAGTCAGATTGTGGTTGACACCTTCCAGTCAGATTGTTGTTGTCACCTTCGAGTCAGATTGTGTTTGACACCTTCCAGTCAGATTGTGGTTGACACCTTCCAGTTAGATTGTTGTTGACACCTTCCAGTCAGATTGTGGTTCGTACCTTCCAGTCAGATTGTGGTTGACACCTTCCAGTCAGATTGTTGTTCACACCTCCCAGTCAGATTGTTATTCATACCTTCCAGTCAGGTTGTGGTTGACACCTTCCAGTCAGATTGTTGTTCACACCTTCCAGTCAGATAGTTGTTCACACCTTCCAGTCAGATTGTGGTTCTTACCTTCCAGTCAGATTGTGGTTCACACCTTCCAATTAGATTTGTGGTTGACACCTTCCAGTCAGATTGTGGTTCACACCTTCCAGTCAGATTGTGGTTGACACCTTCCTGTTAGATTGTGGTTGACACGTTCCAGTCAGATTGTGGTTGGCACCTTCCAGTTAGATTGTGGTTGACACCTTCCAGTCAGATTGTTGTTCACACCTTCCAGTCAGATTGGGGTTGACACCTTCCAGACAGATTGTGTTTGACACCTTCCAGTCAGATTGTGTTTGACACCTTCCAGTCAGATTGTGGTTGACACCTTCCAGTCAGATAGTGGTTGACACCTTCCAGTCAGATTGTGGTGGACACCTTCCAGTCAGATTGTGGTTGACACCTTCCAGTTAGATTGTGGTTGACACCTTCCAGTCAGATTGTGGTTGACACCTTCCTGTTAGATTGTGGTTGACACGTTTTAGTCAGATTGTGGTTGACACCTTCCAGTTAGATTGTGGTTGACACCTTCCAGTCAGATTGTTGTTCATACCTTCCAGTCAGATTGTGGTTGACACCTTCCAGTCAGATTGTGGTTGACACCTTCCAGACAGATTGTGTTTGACACCTTCCAATCAGATTGTGGTTGACACCTTCCAGTCAGATTGTGGTTGACACCTTCCAGTCAGATTGTTGTTGACACCTTCCAGTCAGATTGTTGTTGACACCTTCCAGTCATATTGTTGTTCACACCTTCCAGTCAGATTGTTGTTCACACCTTCCAGTCAGATTGTTGTTCACACCTTCCAGTCAGATTGTGGTTGACACCTTCCAGTCAGATTGTGGTTGACACCTTGCAGTCAGATTGTGGTTGACACCTTCCAGTCAGATTGTTGTTGACACCTTCCAGTGGGATTGTGGTTGACACCTTCCAGTCAGATTGTTGTTCACACCTTCCAGTCAGATCGTGGTTGACACCTTCCAGTCAGATTGTGGTTGACACCTTCCAGTCAGATTGTTGTTGACACCTTCCAGTCAGATTGTGGTTGACTCCTTCCAGTCAGATTGTTGTTCACACCTCCCAGTCAGATTGTTATTCATACCTTCCAGTCAGGTTGTGGATGACACCTTCCAGTCAGATTGTTGTTCACACCTTCCAGTCAGATAGTTGTTCACACCTTCCAGTCAGATTGTGGTTCATACCTTGCAGTCAGATTGTGGTTCACACCTTCCAATTAGATTGTGGTTGACACCTTCCAGTCAGATTGTGGTTCACACCTTCCAGTCAGATTGTGGTTGACACCTTCCTGTTAGATTGTGGTTGACACGTTCCAGTCAGATTGTGGTTGGCACCTTCCAGTTAGATTGTGGTTGACACCTTCCAGTCAGATTGTTGTTCACACCTTCCAGTCAGATTGGGGTTGACACCTTCCAGACAGATTGTGTTTGACACCTTCCAGTCAGATTGTGTTTGACACCTTCCAGTCAGATTGTGGTTGACACCTTCCAGTCAGATAGTGGTTGACACCTTCCAGTCAGATTGTGGTTGACACCTTCCAGTCAGATTGTGGTTGACACCTTCCAGTTAGATTGTGGTTGACACCTTCCAGTCAGATTGTGGTTGACACCTTCCTGTTAGATTGTGGTTGACACGTTTTAGTCAGATTGTGGTTGACACCTTCCAGTTAGATTGTGGTTGACACCTTCCAGTCAGATTGTTGTTCATACCTTCCAGTCAGATTGTGGTTGACACCTTCCAGTCAGATTGTGGTTGACACCTTCCAGACAGATTGTGTTTGACACCTTCCAGTCAGATTGTGGTTGACACCTTCCAGTCAGATTGTGGTTGACACCTTCCAGTCAGATTGTTGTTGACACCTTCCAGTCAGATTGTTGTTGACACCTTCCAGTCATATTGTTGTTCACACCTTCCAGTCAGATCGTGGTTGACACCTTCCAGTCAGATTGTGGTTGACACCTTCCAGTCAGATTGTTGTTGACACCTTCCAGTCAGATTGTGGTTGACACCTTCCAGTCAGATTGTTGTTCACACCTTCCAGTCAGATTGTAGTTGACACCTTCCGGTCAGATTGTGGTTGACACCTTCCAGTCATATTGTTGTTCACACATTCCAGTCAGATCGTATTTGACACCTTCCAGTTAGATAGTTGTTCACACCTTCCAGTCAGATTGCTGCTCACACATTCCAGTCAGATTGTTGTTGACACCTTCCGGTCAGATTGTGGTTGACACCTTCCAGTCAGATTGTGGTTGACACCTTCCAGTCAGATTGTGGTTGACACCTTCCAGTCAGATTGTGGTTGACACCTTCCAGTTAGATAGTTGTTCACACCTTCCAGTCAGATTGCTGCTCACACCTTCCAGTCAGATTGCTGCTCACACATTCCAGTCAGATTGTGGTTGATACCTTCCGGTCAGATTGTGGTTGACACCTTCCAGTCAGATTGTGGTTGACACCTTCCAGTCAGATTGTGGTTGACACCTTCCAGTCAGATTGTGGTTGACACCTTCCAGTTAGATAGTTGTTCACACCTTCCAGTCAGATTGCTGCTCACACATTCCAGTCAGATTGTGGTTAACAGGTTATGTTCAATATTGCTTACAGATTCCTCAATCTGCAATTGTAAACATTGTATTAATGTGTACACTAATAATGAGCTCACTACATATATTAAATATTTATTATTAAGAAAGGTTTAGTTTATTAGTTAGTGCAGGCTTGTCTGTATGAACAGCTGCCTCACCCTTAAATTATTATCTTCTGTCTACACTTTGATATCTCATCGTGAATGCCTTCAAAGACTACAGTTGTCAGTTTTATTAAAGTTATCGTACTGTTGAAATTATACCAGAGGGTTCATCATGGAATGTTACTGGTAAACAACCAAGTGAACCACGTACTGGTGTATCTTGAACACTTCAGTAACATATGTTCATCTGGCAATTTTTTCAATGACACATTTACTCAAAGATAAACGCAACGCCTTTGAAAGCAAACATTTACCCAAATTGCTGATTGTTGAGTGGAAAGATACTAAATTATATACAGCAATGCGCGGAAAAAATTAGCAAGATCCTTCATTAATTAAAGACGATGGCCTTATATTGGTTGGGCGTGTAATCAAAATAAGTGGAACATATAATTCTTCTAAAAAACTAGTGGACACTAAATAGCAGAAGAAAAGTAATAAAAATCAAAGGAAACTCAACGTAGAACAGTGGAAAGATAAGGAGAATTGTCAATGTTACGTCAAGACGGTCAGCAATGGCTTCTGCCCAGTGCGTCGTATTTCAATGAAATGAAACATAATATATGTCATACACTTATAAATGTCATGTATTTTATTCATTGATCTAATGATACCTTCTACTTTTGTTTCTTTTATATGTATGAATATATCTGTTGAGCTTCATTGATAAATGTCTGTATTCCTAATTCAGCACCCCCCTTTGCATTCTTCTATTTTTACTCTTGGAAACGTCGTTAAAACATCTTGAGTTATACTCGTAACCAGTTGGGTGGAGTCTTCCGTTTTCTTGACAAGGATGACAGTAGCTCTGTGACTGAGAAACAATAAATTGTATAACAATTAAACAGCAGCACATTAAAGATTGTTAGTTTAATGTAAATTTAACTCAGCATTTCTGCTATTCTTTATTGTTATGAGAGTTGAACTGTCACTGATCGGACAGTCAATCGTGTGCATACAGCATCTGCCTGAATGATGATGGGCAGTCTGCCTCAGATTGGGAAGAGTCAGCTTGTCGTTCATCATTGACGAAGCTATATTAGAGATCCAAGATTTTACTGTATCACCTTCATGTATGTCCCGAGCCATGCTGGTGTTGAAGGCAAAGACTGGCCGGTTGGGCAATATTAGCTGATGGGCAGCCAATGGATCGGACATACATCATTAACAATCTACGAAAAATGGGTCGAACAAAGGACTTTGAAGAGCAGCACAAATACACAGCTTCCAAGACTGCGTGAAACTGTGAGTGAAGACTGGTGTGGCCAGAACAGAGCGATATTCTGGACGAATGAGAGAATTTTTCAACCAACATCGAGCCGACCTAATTATTCAATGTGTGCTGATGAACATTTTGAGGAGAAGAGTGGAGCACCTATAGATGTGCCGGATTGCTGTGATGATGGTCCAAATTTAACAGAACATAACAAAATGCTACATTATGCTTCCCTTTGATAAAAATATTGTTTCTACAACATTGATTTTCATCCAACATTAGTGTCCATTTTCTTTTATGGCAGCTTCATTTGACGATTTGCTTTACTTAACTTACTGAACTTAAAGAAAAACGTTTTCCTACATTTGTGTCCTTTTCTGTTATCAACATATTCGCTATACAATTTGTTTGTTATCATTTCGCTTGTCTGGTATTTCTCAGAGAGGGTAATGATGACTTTATGATCTTTCTAATGTCGATCCATTTTTTCCTTACCATTCACAGAATAAATTTGCATTTCTCATTTTGTTTCGTTCTCAGCACGCAGTTATTTTGAAACAACTACTCTAGCCTGTAGTTTTCCTTGTCCTTCACTTCAAGAAGTTGTTAATTGCGGTCAGGGATGTCTCTTCCATGAAAACAGTCTTACAAAACTGTATAGCTTTTATTGCCCATTTTCTCAGAAAGTTTTTCTTCTCTTCCAAGATTATCTGCGTCAGCGGCATGGATTTTTGGTTGGGTTTTCGTTCCTCTTTTTGCATAATTTTTTTAAAAGGAATATGTAAGCCCTAATTTGTTATTTATTTTGTTAAACGAAAATCCTCGATGGCAAAATGGTTGGTGCACTTCGTTATTAACCTAGTGAATTAGTGTTCTCACCCTTAATTTGGCGAATTCATTTATTTTGGAAGATCGGAGTGTGAAGCACAGATGACTTTGCGATACAACCCCCCCCCCCCCTTTTCCAACCGAGTTGTATTTTATGGAAATAAATGTAAAATAATATTAAGCAGCCAAACATGTAGAAAGAGACGGATCAAACTACAACGTTTCGGCAAAAGCTTTCATCAGACGCAAGGCAATAAATATAAAAACAAAAACAAACACGAAATACGAGCACATCTCAAAATGGCGATGTAAGACGATGGACTTGTATGGTCATAATCAATTTCATCTCAAGAGAGAGTCAGCATGAACATTAATGTCGCAGCAGATGGCTACGTGCGGAGCTTCTTTGTTTTTTGTCCATTGGTAATGAACCTAGATTTCATCTTCATTAACAGGTCTCGCTATGGAGCATTCACCGTATGCTTTACACACGTTCAGCTGCCAGGTGTCAACACGCCGTTATTTCAATTATAGGCCAGCTGCCTAGGCATCCACCTTGCAGATACTTTGTCAATCTGGAGTAGATCATGGGCGATATAGCTGTAGTCAAGATCGCAGCTGTTCTATTCACTGTCACACAGCTATGCTATTCATCGCCACACAGCTATGCTGTTCATCGCCATACAGCTGTGCTATCCATCGCCATACAGCTATGCTATCCATCGCCACACATCTATGCTATCCTTCGCCACAAGCTGTGTTATCCATTGCCACACAGCTGTTTAATTCTCTAATGACACTGTTATTTTAGTGATCGCACTTTATTTTTACGACTGAGCTTTTAACTTCAGTAAAGGACTATGGTATCGCAACTTATTGTGCCTGATCCGGTCGAAAATTATTTGTCACAGAAGTTACTTATGTTTTGAGTTTACTGCTCAGTGGCTCGCTTGTTGCTGTGATAGAAACGCGTCTTCATATTTACAACATTGTGCATCGATGAATCACATCATAGTATTTATAACTTTTTGTATCTATGAATCACATTATCATATTTACAACTTTACATACTGATGAATCCCAGCAGATTTCAATACTTAGTCCCAGAACGTGGATCATCTTGGTTGTGTATGTCTCCGGTGGTACTGTCTTCTTTGCATTACTCTAGTGACGGCGTGGTGCTTGCCTGCTTATGTTTGGCATTTTTGTGTGTCGTGGGCTACAGAATGCTGCCAGCTTACAATACAATGGCATTGTATTTCAAGGTTTTCATTTAGATGATCCCCGAATTAAAATTGTTGTCACGTGACCAGTCACCTGATATAGTAGGTATAATCATGACTCCCGCCTCATTGAAACCTCTAAAATATATTCGCGATTAAGCTGCCCAATGTTCTCCGGACTATTGCCATTATCTCCTCATCTTGTCCGCACTGATGCGATGCTGCTGGGTAATTGTAATGTCAGTTATTTGAAATAATCAAATTTTAAAAAGTGTTTGCAGTAATAAAATGTGCAGAGAGATGAGAACTCGGACTAGTTTGCCAATAAGTAAACTGTTGATAATTGCGAATACAACTTGTGAATAATTCATGTACAGCCTTTGAATCGCTCCTGTGAATATTTTATTGAAAATGCCTCTATGATATCAGTTCAAATATATCTTATTCTCCAATTGCACTAATGCGTGTAGCTTCACTGACATTTCCACCGTTTTCTGTAAGCTTTTGTATCGTCCAGTTGACGGTACTGCGTTTAGAGGCTGATCTGTGATGTGGAAGCTGTTTTCTTTTGTGTCATCATCATCATCATCATCATCGAGTGCCGTCTCTACATCGATGGTTGGCTACCATGGAGCGCCATTCCGCTCTGCCTCTTGCTTTGATGGTGCAGGTTGTCATAGGCTGTCTTGTCCATCTTTTGATGTTACTCTTTCGTGACGCGTCGCGTATTTTGTTATAGGAAAAGAGAGCACCTGTCTTTAAAGAATATTCTCCCCTTTGTGTAATTGTTGTGTGTATTATTTACAGATAAATGCGGAAATTGTTCTTGCAGTGGTCCCTCTATACTTGGAGAATGTTGTCGCGTACAGTGCAAGAACATGCAAACATTCTTTATTTCTTGCCTCTTTCTCTTCTTTCTCCACTTCGCTCTCACTCTCTCTACACACCGCTACAGCAGATTCTTTTTTCTTTCGCTCCCATTCCCGTCTTTATTTTTCTTGTCTCAGTTTCTTTGTCTGTCTGCCTTTGTTTGTCTTTCTTTCATCTTTCGTTCTTTCTTTCTTTCTTTCTCTGTTTGTCTCTGTCTCTCTATCTCTGTCTCTCTGTTTGTCTAGTTATTCCCTTTTATTTCACACTCGCTCTTCATTTCATTGTATTGTCTTCCTGTTTTATTTCTTTGCTTTCTTTCTCTTTCTCTATTGCACTCTCACATATTTTTCACTTTTTCTCTCATTCGTTTTCTTTCGTTCCCTGCTTTTAACTCTACTCCCCCAGCTTTCTGCCCCCTCCCACGCCCATCCAATTTCACCTACCAAATTTCAAAATAGGTAAATAAATCCCGCAAGTATAAATTAAAACACACACACACACACGGCTATAAATCTCAACAGGTTGACAGATGTTGAATGTGGTGCATTTTAGTCACCGTTAGTTCTATCCATTAGTGCACCCCGCCCCGTAAGCTGAGTTTTAATCTAAACATGAATGTAGATAAAGGCGGTCTGTAGTATGAACTGATTGCCTGAGGCGAATGGGCGACACATATGACGTGTACAGTGAGTGTGTTAAGTTGTTAGAGTATTTAACCCCCAAAAAAATTCTTTTTAACTAAATTGTAGACAAACTTCAAAGTAGCGTGTATCTATCATCATCATCATCATCATCGAGTGCCGTCTCCACAACATAGGTTGGCTGCCATGGAGCGTCATTCTGCTCCTCTTGCTTTGATGGTGCAGGTTGTCATAGGCTGATTTGTCCATCTTTTGATGTTACTTGTCCATGTTAGTCTTGGTCTGCCTCTGCCTCTTTTACCTTGTATTTTCCCCTCCAGGATTACTTTTAGTAGGCTGTTGTGTCTTTTAACATGGCCCAAAAATCGCATTTGTCTTTTTTGAATTGTGCTTAGTAGTTCTTTTTTCATTTTTATTTGTTTTAAGACTTCATCGTTTGTTTTCTTTTCCTTCCATCCAATTCTACATATTCTTCTATATATCCACATTTCAAAGGCTTCAATTCTCTGTTATGTTTTCTTGTCTAATGTATATGCTTCTGCACCATATAGGAATATTGAGAAGATGTAACATTTTGCTATTCTTAGTTTAGCCCTGGTGTTATTTGTTTTGATGTTAGTATGTTCTTCATGACATTAAAACTACTTTTTTCCATTACTATTCTTTTGTTTGGCACCAATAATGCAATATACATCTTAAGAACATTGATAGAAAGATCTATAGAGGTAAAGAAAGATCTATATATGTGCTTTATAGACTACACGAAAGCATTTGACAAAGTAAAGCATGTGGAAATAATCAATATGCTGGAGAAATTAAACATTGATGGCAAGAATCTGCGAATCATAAAAAACATGTACTGGCAACAAACAGCAGCTGTACGAATTAACAACCAAACAGGACAATTCCAATATATAAAACAAGGAGTCAGACTAGGCTGTGTTCTGTCACCAGATTTGTTTTCACTTTACAGCGAATATATTATGAGATCAATAGTAGACAAAAAAGGATTTGAAGTCAACGGTCACAACATAAATAATTTGCGATATGCGGATGACACAGTCTTAATAGCAGAGACAGAGAATGACCTACAAGAAATGATAGAGATAATAGTAAAAGAAAGCAACAAGAAAGGTCTCAGTCTGAATAGTAAGAAAACAGAAGTAATGATTATATCGAAGAAACAATCACCACCATCATGCAGCATAAAAATAAACGAGACAAATCTGAAACAAGTGCAACGTTTCAAATACTTGGGCACAATAATAACATCATATGGGAGATGCACCACAGAAATAAAAAGCAGAATAGCTCAGGCCAAAATAGCATTTCAGAAAATGAAAAATATCTTATGCAACAAATCTGTCAATAAAAATGAGAAAGAGAGTTCATCGGTGCTATATAGAACCAATTCTGACCTATGGAAGCGAATCATGGACAGTAGACAAACAAATGAAAAGACGATTAGAGGCCACAGAGATGGGATTTCTCAGAATAATGTTGAAAGTTCCCTGGACAACTAAAAAGACCAATGAGGAAGTCCTCAAAGAGGCCAACACAAAAAGGGAGCTCTTAAAAAACATAAGAAAGAAGCAATCAACATTTTTCGGGCACATCATGAGAAGAGGAAAGTTGGAATGCTTTGTTACAACTGGCAAAAAAAAAGGAAAGAGAGATCGCGGACGACAAAGAGAAAATACTGGATAGCTTGGTGGAATGACATGGAAAACAGTCAACAACAGAACTGATACGATGCACTGTAGATAGAAGATTGTGGAGGGACATGATCACCTACGCCAACCGGTATGGCACATGATGATGATGATTCTTTTTTTTTATTTCAGTTGTACATTTTCAATCACTGGTTATAATATGTCCAAGGTAGTTGTAGTTCTGAACTGTCTCCAGGTCCATTCCTTCAATTTTGATATCCACTTATGGGTTTTGGGTGTCCGGTTAGCGCAATCGATAGGCGGTTGGCTTACCACGGCAACAGCCGGGGTTCGTACCCTGGCGAGGACACCTGGGTTTTACTAATTCCCTAAAAATTAGTGGGAGCCGCGATAGCTCAGTGGTTAGTGAACTGGACTACTACGGACAAGGGGTAGGGTTCGATCCCAACCGACGGCTCCGGGTTCACCCAGCCTTAAATGGGTACCGGATTTTTTCTGGGAAAGTAAAAGCAGCACGGGCGTAATACCGACCACATTACCCCAAAAATCATGTGCTGAAGGTCTGTAAAATATAGGGTCACTAACACCATATTTCCCTATACGCCACTTGGCGTGACGGGGGGTACTTTACTTTTTACTTACTTATGGGTTTTGAGTATTTTCTTTTTTATGATCATAGTTTTAGTCTTTTTTATATTCATATCTAGTCCATATTTTTGCTTGTCATGTTTATTTCATTAAGTAATTGTTTTAAATCTTTAGGATTTTCTGCTAGTAGTACAGTATCGTCAGCATATCTTAGGTTATTGATCATCTTTCCATTAATTTGTAAGCCTGGCATCTTTATGATGTTTTTAAAGATCTATTCTTCACCGCCATGTATTTAGCGTGTTAGCATAACTTTCTACCTACCTATATAGCTGTTTTATCTATCTGCTGTCCATCAGTCAGTTTATGTGCTGTATGCCGGTCTCTGTATCTACTGGTTGCCCGTTTTTTTGTTTGTCTGCCGCCTGTCAATTTATCTGTTTATTCGTCTATCTGCTGTCTCTCTGTGCGTCTGCGTGCATTTACTGTTTGATCTATCTTCCCTTCCATCCATCCACCAGCCACTCACCTGTCTATCGATCTCTCTGTCCGACTGTTTGTCTGCCTGCTTGTATGTATTTCCATACACCTATCCCACTGTTTGTCTGCCTGCTTGTATGTATTCCCATCCACCTATCTGTCATACTTTGATTGTCTGTCTATCGCCAGCCTCTTAGTAAGCACCAAACATACCTCACCAGATAATTTCGTATTTTATTCTAAAGATAGGCACAGAAATATTTTTCTTGAACATACAGATATTTTTTCTCACTAAAAAAAGCTTAGAGTTAAAACAAGTGCTAATCCTCATCGGTTAAACTACAGTTATAATAATTTTGTCTACCCTGTTTCACAGCTGCCACATAGTTTTCTTTTTTTTAAAATGTTCGTACAAATGTTTCTTGACATATGTTTCCTGCATCAGCCATTACGCAGGTTCGCGAGTAGTGCGAGAATGGAACATTTCCATTCTTATGACTCTAAACAACACTCATTTTTAACTTCAAGAAAAGTCAGTTACTCACGTGCTCAGCTTTTGTGTGCAATTTAGCCAGTGATTTTATTACTAGGATATCATTCATGACTAATTTGTATAGTTTTCCTTGATTGAAGGCACGTTAGAACAAGAGTAATGTGTAAATTCTGGCTTTGTTAGTCTTGGAGATGGTTTGCATCGCTCAACCTCAAACTATATCTTATCTACTACATGTATAGACTATATTAGATATTGTGATATTAGCCAGCTTTTGTCATTTAAAAATTGTACTAAAGACATTTTTTCCCCAATATAAAGTAAAAGTAAAGGCGTGCAGACCTTGCTAGGCATGTGGAAAAAGGGGGGTTGGGGGGGGGGGGTATGGTGTTAGTGACCATATTTTCTTATGGCCACGGCACATTTTTGTGTGATGTGGTCGGTATCACACCAGGTTGCTCATTTCCCCAAATATAATACGATATATATATATATATATATATATATATATATATATATATATATATATATAATTGTACACCCACTGAAGTAGGCTCCTTATATTATATATACCAAAGATTCTATCTGCATGCCATGAGAAAATTAATTCTACAGCTTAAAGGTAATCCAAGGTTACCATCAGAGGTAGTATGATGAATGAAACTTTCTATGGAAGCTTTCCGTACGTTTCGACGCACTATGAGTCACGTCGATTTCAGTCACGTACGTTCAGCCGCACAGTGCATCAGTCTCAATTTGATTAGTGTAAGCTGTCATCAGACCATATTCTTTTTATAGGCCTTGTATTATCTTGGTATTGGTGAAATCTAATTCCTTGTTTAATTATCTAAAAATTCATATTTCAAATGTTACGTGTTAGATACATATAAACATGTAGATTAATATTTAAAAGCATGAAACATTTTGTCTCTGAAATCTTTACCGCTGTATTGATAAAAACCTTCCGTACTGAAAGAGTTAAATGCGCTTGAAACGCGCATAGAGGAAAACACCGCGAACAATGTAGGCGCTAAAACACACCCATGTTTCACTCACCGCTTCTATAGAGGACAGGATTCATATGTGTTGCCCCGTTACATTTAACAGAGCCTTTCATCTGCGTGTAAGAGGCCGAGATTATACTTTAAAATATTGGTCTGCAGCTGATCGTAGTCAGAAGTTTGAACAGATCGTCTATGCGAACAAGGTCGAGAGCTTTGATTGAATCTATCATTACTATGTTTTTAATGAAACATCAAATTCGCCCGGAAGAAAATATATACCTTGAAGGAAAAGCAAAGGATGAAGTAGATCATTTTGTATGTCTTGGAAGCTGCAGAGATCAAGATTGAAACACAAAGAAAGAAAATATAATCAGAATATCAGTGGCAGCAATGAATTTCAGAAACCTTGATAATATGTGGAAATTAAAATAACTAATCTCAAAAACAAAGCTCAGGATTTTCAAATCACATATTTTATCCATCCGTACTTGTGCACGAGAACAGAAAATTGTAGCCTTTGAAATGTGGATATATAGAAGAATAGGTAGAATTAGATGGAAAGAAAAGAAAACAAATGATGAAGTCTTAAAACAACTAAAAATGAAAAGAGAACTACTAAACACAATTAGAACAAGACAAAATTTTTGGGTCATGTTAAAAGACATAAAAGCCTACTAAAAGTAATCTTGGAGGGGAAAATACAAGGTAAAAGAGACAGAGGCAGACCAAGACTAACATGGACGAGTAACATCAACAGATGAACAAATCAGCATATGACAACCTACGCCATCAAAGCAAGAGACAGAGCAGAATGGCGCTCCAGGGTAGCCAACCTTCGTTTCGGAGATGACACTCGATGATGACGATGATGATGATGATGACTTGTGCACGCGAGAGCTTGAAAACAACTAAAGAAATAGAAAATAAACTGGATACATTTTAAAACAAATACGCCAGGAAAATATCGTGTCTACCGTGGAATGAATTTAAGACTTGTGCAGAAATAAGAGAAATGACAAAGCGTCCAACAATCTCATCTATTATCAAGAGAATGTGGTCATATGTTGGCCATGTGATGAGAAGAGACAACAAAAGAATCCCAAAGCAGGCCTTCAAATGGGAATCAGAGCGTGAAAAAAAAGAGAGGGATCTATAGAAACATTGAAAATAACACTGAGATGAGAAGTAGCAAGAGCAGGCATCAGCTTCCTCGCAAAGATTGAGCGCCTTGTTCAGAACAGTGCCGTGTAGCGGGATACAATGCGGATCCTGTGCAAGGTCTGACGCATGAAAACAAAGATTGTCGAACACAAGAGTCTAGCTAGAATCACTGCCATGTGTGCTGTCTTCGGCTCGAAAGGGCAATAGATATTGATAGTTTTACTGTAGCCACGTAGAATCATCTATTGACTGTTTAAATGTTTCTCCTTCTTGCTCACTCCCCTTCCAGGAATTCCATGTTTGGAGAGGTTTGTCAGCAAGAGGTCTCACTCCGCTGAGTATCTTTACAGAAATTCTCGCGGAAGAAAGATGCATCGGCATATTAGAGGGACTGTTTCTGCTATTTGTGCTGGTCAGGCACCTCGATGAGTGCATAATTTAAAATGACAATGACTCAAATCAGACAACTCATAGCACCAAGGCGTGACTGGGGAAGACGAATGTAAAAGTGATCCAGCAACAGATGCGACCTAAACCCAATTGTAAACGTTTTGACACAAGTCAAGAAGCATTTGAACAAGAATGGACTCCGAGACATTGGGGACATTTGAAGTAGGTAACTGAAAAATACAGGGCAGTCTAACTGACAATTGTCTACATACTTGTGGGGAAAGTCTTGCAGCGTACAGATTTGCCTTGCTGGGGAAAGCAACAATATAATGTACTGAAACCTTTGTTAGTAAATGGAAGAGATACACATCTTCCCCGGGCAACATGTCTTTTCTTTTTTTTAAATTATTTGTTTCTATGAGTTTTCCAGCCTTGTGAAAATATGATTACCCTTTTTTAATAAACAAATATACTTTATATATTATATATTATACTTATTCAGTAACACTAACTCAGGAGTGTCCTAATATACGTTAAGACCACACTTTCCTGAATTTGTAATCCTGTATTGTTGTTACTTCCCTCACGATCCATGCCGAGAGGTATAACCATTCTCTTCATAATCCCTGATCATGATCTATAGTTTCACCGTTGACCTTTTCTCGTTCCGCGGTGTCAAACCCTTCAGCATCTTTTCCACTTGTCAACCTCCACCCTTCCGACCTTCTATGTTTCCTCTTATTAAGTATTCCAACCCGTCTGGTGTAGCAACCGGACTGGTGCAATACCACTAGTTTAGCAACCTGACACATTCCTACCGAATATTGATATAATTATGTTGCATTTCAGCGTTAAGCGTGGCATGGGTTGTCTGGAGCGATTGCAATGGAGAATAAGGAATGTGTGCAATCAACAAACGTAAGAAGCCATTAACATGGATGGCCGTACCCTTGTCTATGCTCTGAAACATATGAATGAATCTTATTGAATACCTATGGTGCCATGAATTATGTTCTTTTAACAGATAATGGGTGTACATTGCATGTCTCTCAATGAACAGACATCATTTATAGGAACAGAAGTGTAACGCTCTAGTCACGTCAATATACAACATGTGACATTATGACAATAAATAGCATACATCTGCACTTTACACATTTCCATTAATAGAAATCGGGGTTATATATTTCTTAGTGGAAGAATCTTTCTTATCCGAAAAATAAATAAAAATAAAATTGTATTTTATAAATATTTGTGTACGTCCTATTCACAGCTTGACAACGTGTGATGTCTGTCAATTTACACGCAGTGTGTTAAAATAATCAGTTTTCTATGAAACCGCAAACAATAAAATGAGACAAGAAACAACAACAAAAAAGCAATTCTCGATAGATATTTTTGAATTTCTGTTAAAATTCGGCTAAACCTTAACACGACATCGATTCATTCATAGACTTGGTTCACACAAGAAAACCAAATACTTATAAATCCTTGGTCTTATGATATTTTCATGCTGACAATGCCATCTTCTATCTTGCTTAGCTTATATCGTATGTCTCGACGAATGCTTTCTCCTGTCCGGGTACAACATGTGTAAACTCATACACATTGTACATGTACATTGTAATTCTACCCTGTCCTGGTGCAACATGTGTATGTATACTCATGTGATCAGTTGTAAGACTGTTGAGAGCGATGTGGTATACTCATGTGATCAGTTGTAAGACTGTTGAGAGAGATGTGGTATACTCATGTGATCAGTTGTAAGACTGTTGAGAGAGATGTGGTATACTCATGTGATCAGTTGTAAGACTGTTGAGAGAGATGTGGTATACTCATGTGATCAGTTGTAAGACTGTTGAGAGATGTGGTATACTCATATGATCAGTTGTCTGTTGAGAGAGATGTGGTATACTCATGTGATCAGTTGTAAGACTGTTGAGAGAGATGTGGTATACTCATGTGATCAGTTGTAAGACTGTTGAGAGAGATGTGGTATACTCATGTGATCAGTTGTAAGACTGTTGAGAGAAATGTGGTATATTCATGTGATCAGTTGTAAGACTGTTGAGAGAGATGTGGTATACTCATGTGATCAGTTGTCTGTTGAGAGAGATGTGGTATACTCATGTGATCAGTTGTAAGACTGTTGAGAGAGATGTGGTATACTCATGTGATCAGTTGTAAGACTGTTGAGAGAGATGTGGTATACTCATGTGATCAGTTGTCTGTTGAGAGAGATGTGGTATACTCATGTGATCAGTTGTCTGTTGGGAGAGATGTGGTATACTCATGTGATCAGTTGTCTGTTGGGAGAGATGTGGTATACTCATGTGATCCGTTGTCTGTTGGGAGAGATGTGGTATACTCATGTGATCAGTTGTCTGTTGGGAGAGATGTGGTATTGTAAAGCACTATTATCATTAATCACGTGTTCCAGCATTCATTCAGTCTCTGTGTTGTAAATGGCTATTGATGTTAGTGAAATTGAAGGCAAAACCTAGTAACTGCTGATGTTGTGTTTGTGTGTGTATGTGTGTGCGCGCGCGCGTGCGTGCGTGTGTCTCGAATATACGGTGGGGGGAGGGGGATGTTAGAGAGGATACTGTCAATCTTGAGAGACAGTGATGTTGGTGCCCAGGTGAGAAATTGTTGGAAGTTGCTGCTTCATTGTTCTCACTCATCTAGATCGCTATCACTTTATTGTTTGTCACTTTATCTACCCATGAGAGACCAAGTGTGCACCTCAGGCAGCTCATATGAAATGCATTCGTTCTTGTGTTTTTC